>CM033443.1:8772500-9155000 GCA_019425775.1 Rafetus swinhoei
GTTTGCTTGCTGCCTTAGTGGACAGGGCTGACAGCCCCTATCTGTTCTGCTCAGACCTGATTCTTGGGCAGGCGGTTTACATTTAATTATAGAGGAAAATGTCAGGAATTATTTAAAGCAGCACGTCTAGAGGAAACTTCCAAGTGAGATAGCCCTTCCTGTGTAAGTATCCAGGTCACACCTTTCCTCCACTAAGAGTCAGAAATAGCCTCTCTCCTTGGTGACCCAAATTTAGGCTGCATCAGCTGGAGCGAACCAGTCCGAATGAAGAATTGCCACTGTCACACTGCACTGTGTGATCATTTCTCTAACCTCAGGGCTAGAAAGAGATGACTTGGGGTCAGGATTTTCATGGTTGTTGATAAATGTAAACAAATGGTTCTGTGCTGTTTTGGTCTGCCCTGGTCTCCTGGGAGCAGCTTTTGTTTGCAGCAATCCAATGCAAATGACTTAGGAGCTGAAAGGCTCTTGATCTATTGCAAAGGCTCTCATCAGCGGCCAACATGGCTCTGAGGCCGCACACACCATGGCCACATGGGAGAGAGCAGATTTTGGACCAACATCAAGATCTGGGGCATCACAGAAAGCAATTCCCTGCCTGGCTCCCAACTGTGCTACTCGGGCCCATCCGGCCACTGGCCAAGTGTTGAGACGATGGCCTCCTTTGGAAGAGAAGGCAAGTACAGGAGCTGGAACATCAGCTCATCAGTTTCTCAGGGCAGAGACCTTATCTACTCCCTGTTTGTTTGGAGAACCTGTCTGCCTCCAGTTGAGTTAGCTGCCCCAGTATTGCCTTCAGCCATTGCCAGCTCGGGAGCAAGACATGAAGCCTGGGAGATCAACATCATCCCATAAAGTCTGGCTCTTTTAGAATACTGTTGATTCAACATATTCATCAATTTGAAGGTCAGAAGGGGCCATTATAATCATCTAGTCTGAGCTGCACAGGCAAACCAGAGAACGTCAGTTTCCTACATCAAGCCCACAACTTCTGGTTGAGCTAGAGTGCCATTCAGAAAGAGACGCCCAGTCTGGATTTGCAGATTTCAAGTGGTGAAGACTCAAAAGTATCCCGCAATAAAACTGAATCCCTCCTGGAAAAGGATTTGGGGTCTTTTGGCCATTATACAGATGATCCTGAGTGACCGCGGAAGTACAGATTGCATTGGGCTTCCTCCCGTTTCAATTCTTTGCTGTGGGATGGATCCCAAAAAATCACAAAGGCTTAAGGAACAAGAAAAGTTCATAGAACAGGACTGAAGTTGTCTCGAGTGTTTCATCACATAAGAACGGCCACACGGGGTCAGAACAAAGGTCCCTCTAGCCCAGTATCCTGTTTTCTGACAGTGGCCAAGTGCCCCAGAGGGAATGAACAGAACAGGGAATTATCAAGTAGTCCATTCTCTGTCGCTTGTTCCCAGCTTCTGGGAAACAGACGCAAGGGATGCTATTCCTGCCCATCGTGTCCTCCAGGAATTCATCTACAGTAAAACTCCATTGGTTCAGCATCCAATGCTCCGGCACTCCTGATGGTCCGGCACCATCAGGAACCCAGAAGTGCTCCGGCTACCGGACAATTGGAGCTGCTCTGCGCCCGGCTTCCCCGATTCAGCTGCTGCTGAAACTGACCAGCAGCTGAATCGGGAAGCCGGGGCAGAGCAGCTGGGGTGCTGCCGGGTTGGTCCCGTAGCGCTGCCCCTTGGGGCTGCGGGACCAACCTGGCAGCACCCCAGCTGCTCTTGGGGACGCCTGGGGAAGAGCAGCTGGAGTGCTGCCGGGTTGGTCCCGCAGCACCGAGGGGCGGCGCTACGGGACCAACCCGGCAGCACCCCAGCTGCTCTGCCCCAGGCGTCCCCAAGTCAGCCGCTGCATCCCCCCCACCCCACCCCAGACCCCTCATAGCGCCCCCTTCCGATAGTCCGGCATATCTGATAATCCGGCACCCCCTGGGTCCTAAAGGTGCCGGATTATCGGAAGTTTACTGTAGTTCTTTTTTAAACCCTGTTACAGTCTTGGCCTTCACAACATCCTCTGGCAAAGAGTTCTGCAGTTGGACTGCATGTTGTGTGAAGACATCCTTTTGTTTTAAACCTGCTATCTGTTAACTGCATTTGGTGACCCCTAGTTCTTGTGTTGTGAGAAGTAAATAGCACTTCCTTATCTACCTTCTCTACACCAGTCATGATGTTATAGACCTCCATCATATCCACTCCTTAGTCATCTCTTTATCCAGCTGAAAAGTCCCAGTCTTATTAATCTCCCCTCATATGGAAGCCATTCCATACTCCGAATCATTTTTGTTGCTCTTTTCTGCAGCTTTTCCAATTCCAGTATATCTTTTTTGAGATGGGGTGACGACATCTGCACACAGTATTCAAGATGTGGCCGTACCATGGATTTATATTTTCTGTCTTCTTATTTATTCCCAACATTTTATTAGCTTTCTGACTGCCGCCGCGCATTGGAGTGGACGTTTTCAGAGAACTATCCACGATGACGTCGAGATCTCTCTCGAATGATAGCAGCTAATTCAGACCCCATCATTTTACATGCAAAATTGGGATTATGTTTTCCAATGTGCATTACTTTGCATTTATCAACACGAAATTTCATCTGCCATTTTGTTGCCCAGTCACCCACTTTTGAGAGATCCTTTTGTAGCTCTTCTCAGTCTGGGAAAAATCACATACCCTGATTGTACAGTGACATTCAAAAAGTATGATTATTGCCCAATTAAGGGGTCTTAGACACAAACACGAGCCCAATACGCAACCAGGCAAAAAAGGAAATTAAGTGGAATATAGGAAAAGGAAATCCCATTGTATTAGGCTGCAGGAAAAGATTTGCTGGAAAACACACTTACCTGTAGTAACTCAAGGTCTGATGAATCCTCCTGGCCAGGAACCATTTCTGTTAACATTTCAGACATCACATTCGTGTTTCCACGAACAATATCCAGTTCACTGCGCAGGCGGGCGATCTGTTTTTGGGGAGGAGGGAAAGCAAGCGCTGTATTACTTTTCGGTGTTAAAGAGAATGTGTTTAAGAACCTGCTCTGCAACTCCCTTGCTGCAGCAATTTGACTTGGTAACTGTACATCTGATGCTTGTCACTGGAGGTCACAAAGGGGCTATAGGCTACTACATCTCCTCGTAAACAGAATGCGTTACAGACTAGCGCGGCTACCCCGCAGATTCCTACCCATCATAAATAGGATTACTCTAGATAAGTAAAATTTTAGACCGGTGATGAAGAAAGAATCTACAAAGGACTATTGACAGGTTTGGCAGAAGTCAAAATTTTGTTTTCTCTAATTTCAACGATTAATACTTAGTTTTATAGAAAAGTAAGAGAGGTAGCTGTGTTAGTCTGATTTTGGTAAAACAAAAAAAAATATGCAGCACTTTAAAGGCTAACAAGATAGTTTATTCGGTGATGAGCTTTCGTGGGGCAGACCCACTTCTTCAGATCATATTCTGAAAATGAATTGGCATGTCTTTAAAGTGCTACATATTTTTTCCTTTAGTTTTATAGAAGACTTTTTAAATGTTTAACCATTTTTATTTTTACAGTTGCTGGAAATTAAGGGAGTGGTAGGGCTGGGATTATGGCAGCACTGATAGCAGGGCTGCAGAGGGCTCCCTGTGCTGCCCGAGAGCTGGTGACATCAAATCTCTGCAGGCCCAAGGTATGGGGAAGGCGGTGGTCCTGATGGGACAGAACAGAGACCCCAGCCAGGGCTGCAAGGATGACTACGAGTTCTACCTGGGGATGGAGCCATACAGCAGCTAAGTGGCCTCTGCAGTGGCCAAGGACAACGCCTCCTTACAGTCTTAGCCAGGAGGTCTCTGTTCCTCTGAGTCAGGACAGCAGACTTCCCAGCACCTTGCACCTGCACAGTCTGGGTTCACTGCTCCGCTGCTGCAGCCTCACTCCTGTGATTGCAGAGGGCTCCCTGCATTGCTGCAGAGCTGGTGACACCCACTGTCTGCAGGCGCACCATCTGTGACCAATTGATTTTCCTTTTTTTGGGGGGTCGATTTCAGTGTCAGCTGAAATTGACGTTTCCTGACCTTTGTCAATTGAAATTAAATCCTGCCAAGTTTGGTTATTCATCACCATGACAAAGCCAGCTGTGCTAACACTCAGATGGAAACATGGAAGAAAACAAGAAGTGCGGCTTAAACAAACAGAATTATGCTGCCAAATATTAGGCTCTTCTCTCAAAATGCATATGGATGAGGGAGAAGGAGGCATGACCTCCTGATTAGGGCGTTTCTGCTTTGCAGTTGCATTCACTGCATCTCAGGGGATGGATGGGTCAGCCGTTAGGGTGCTGACTTGGGAGTGCCCAGCTCTGGCACTGGTTCCTTTTGTGACCTTGGCCAAGTCACTTAAGTCTCTCTGTGCCTCAGCTCCCCATCCATGAGGTGGGAATAGTAAGATTACCTGACACAGCGGGTAGGAGGATGAATATACTGAAGACTGAGCTGCTCAGCTGCTACAGTAATAGGGCTCACAAATGTGTATCTAAGATAGATATGGCTGTAAGAAAACTGCAGCCCACCATGTTGTTGTGGAAACCACAACTTTTTACAACTGCCACAAACGGGAGTGATGCCATGATCCCCTGCTCTAGGTTGCAATGCCACTCATCCCTTTAGGCCTGCCCCCACCATGGCGGAGGAATGCCTGGGTGTAATTTAAGCAAGTGGCATTGCAAGCTGGTGGGCATGGTCACACCACCACTCAAATTTGGCCCACTCCCCCCAGCTGCCATGCTCGCCTTCACGAGCCAAGCAGGACACACGCTGGCTTTTTTTTTGTTTTTTTGGAGGGCAAGCTGCATGCCTTCAACTGCAACTTTAATAAATTGTGACCACAATGGACATCAGCAACAGTCATGACTTCCTTGCAGCCTGGAAGACAGATGGATTCCACAGTCCCCAACAGGAGAAATGCTGACTAGACAAAGCCAGGTGTTGGCTGCAACTGAACCTTACCATCAGGAACATTAAAACAGAAGGCTATGAGGACAGGCCACCAGGCTGATGTACTGAGCTAAGAGCCTTCGACACTTATTCACTTGCAACAACAAGAATTACAGCCTGGTACCTGTTCAGAATTGGCAGTGATGGGACCAGTCACATTCAGAGGTGGCGCTTGAGGAGCCGAATACGTGGTTGGAGATGGGGAGGAATAGGAACTGGTGCTTGTCCTTTGCTGGGACTGGGGCACATGCATATTTGCGGCTGGATCTACTTCAGGAACACTCTGTCACATCAGAAAAAACAAAGGGTTCAAATGCTGATGGTTCTTTGGTTTGCATCATAGAATCATAGAGCTGGAAGAGACCTCAGGAGGTCATCAAGTCCAGCCCCTTGCCCAAGGCAAGACCAATCCCAACTAAATCAACCCAGCCAGGGCTTTGTCAAGCCGAGACTTCAACCCTAAGCAATATGCCCCAGCACTGGTGACAGGCCATAGCGGCACCTTCAGGAATAGGTCAGGTTCTGGAGGACGAGCTGACGTATCCAAGCACAAATGTGGAAGAGCAGTGATAAGCTCTGCTCCTCAGTGCTGTCCCAGTTTTTCCCCACAAGAAAGGTGAGAAGCAAAAGAAAAACCAGTGTCAGAGAGTTCAAGAAATCTAGCCTAGAAATTAAGTTACAATTTACAAAATCACTTGCTCTACGCCCATTGCAGGGAATGTATTTGGCTGGCACAACTGGAAGTATTTACATTTCAAGCCATGCTATGTCATCACTATACGTTTTCACAGTGAACAGCTAGTGATCAGTAAGTCTACTTTCCAGTAGGGATGTAAAAGGTTAACTGGTAAGCATCCCCTAAACAGGTAATGCTTACTGGTCCCAGTTAACCGATAACTGATGGGGGCCAGAGCAGCTCCCTGCCTTCTGTGGGCAGGAGGCCCACCACGGACAGGGGCTGCTCTCGTCCACAGAAGACCATCCACAGCGAGCCCGGATGCCCCACAGGCAGGGGTTGTTCCAGCGTCTGGAGCAGCCTCTGTCCACGGGGAACCTGAGCCTGTCACAGACAGGGACTGCTCCAGTTGGGACTGGAAGCCAAGAGCTGTCAGTGGCAGCCCTAGCCCCAGCCTGGATCCAGCAGCCAGCAGGGCTGAGGACTGCTCCAGCTGGGATGGAACAGTTGCCAGCCTGGATCCTGCTTAGTCGGTTAACCAGTTAAACCTTAGGCCAACCTAACATTTAACCAGTGAATTGATTAACCGGGATTTTACATCCCTACTTTCCAACAGTAATAGCTAAGTTGAGTCTGCAAGCCCTGACGTTCAAAGGTGCCGAGTCCCTGCGGCTCGCAAAGTCAACGGGAGCAGTGGTTGTTTAGCACCTTTGAAAGTGGGGGACGGCGACTGGTTTCTTGTGGTGTCCCCCATGAATTGTGTAAAGCCAGGGGAACACTTGGTGTGCATACTAAGCAACCAGGCCTTCTTTGTTCACCTGCCCAAGATTCAGTCAAGGCAATTCTGCCAGATCACCAAAAGAAACAATTGTCCTCTCCAGGGGAGAGATCATTAACTTCCAACAACAGCTCCTTTCAAGGCTGGTGCTGAGCAGATTAGTTACGTTGGCGTGGCACTTTGGCGATACATCGCAATATTCAGTATAGGACAAGCTTATAAAACTCCTTCAAGGCATTCTGTTCTTGAGCTGATGTTCGTCTCAAGGGAGAGAATTCCAACAGTTCCGCTGCTGGTCGACCCAGTTCTCTTATTTTTTTTCCATTTCCTTTCATTACTGAAAAGGCCACCCAGGTTTGAAAAAGTTTGGGGCTAGATTAGTAAGTCAACAGTTGAAGAAAGAGCAGAAGTTAAAATAGTAGGATCTAATTATTCATCTGGAAAATGCAGCACTAGAGCTTACCCTCTGTGGCGTGTGTATTGGAGACAAAGCATCAAGATCTGCCATAGGAAACTCTATCCCTTTCCTTTTGAGTTCTTCATAAATATGCACTACTCCAGTTAGATCGGGGCTACTTCGAAATGCATCTGCCCAAGCCTGGAAAACAACATACAGGATTATTCAGAAAACTTCTACATGATTTGCCAGGCCTCTTCCACTTTTTCATCACACAACTCAGATCCAAACCAGAAATGCATTCATGCACTTCAGTCTCAAAGGAGACTTTCAATATTAGATCTGCTCTGAAAGATTCTGGGTTTCCATCCAGAGGGTCAAGCATCAAACAGGAAATAAATGGGGATTCACAGTGGACAGCAGTCCCACATAGGCAGAAGTTGTTAATGACACCAAGTCCAATAAATGTACTCTTAATTCTGTTGGGTGGTACATTAATATTTACCCTCATACTTAACTCTAGCCCTACAATAAACTTGGAGACAGAAGCAATTTAAGTACAATTCCTAAGAAATGTAATAAAAGATGTTACACAAAAAGAGGCAAAGGAAAATCCAAGTGCACACACAAAGGTCTCTTAGGTCATATTCCAAAAGACCAAACTCATTAAAAAGGTGGTCCACATGGGCTTTTCACGTGTAAGATGCCACAGAGTTAAATCAGAGAGCTATTCAGAGAAATGTGGGAAAGAATGGACTAAATTCTCCACAAAAGTCCATAATTCTCCACCATATAGTCATTTTCTTTGACTGTTTTCACCCCCAAAAAAGTGTAATTTCAATCAAAGGTAAAGTAGATTAAAATAAGATTTAACCTATTTTACTTACACACTTAGAATCATAGAATACTAGGACTGGAAGGGACCTCGAGAGGTCATCGATTCCAGTCCCCTGCTCTCATGGCAGGACCCAGTACTGTCTAGACCATCCCTGATGGACATTTATCTAACCTACTCTTAAATATCTCCAGAGACGGGGATTCCACAACCACCCTAGACAATTTATTCCAGTGTTTAACCATCCTGACAGTTAGGAACTTTTTCCTAATGTCCAACCTAAACCTCCCTTGCTGCAGTTTAAGCCCATTGCTTCTTGTTCTATCATCAGAAGCCAGGAAGAACAAGTTTTCTCCCTCCTCCTTGTGACACCCTTTTAGATACCTGAAAACCGCTATCATGTCCCCACTCAATCTTCTCTTTTCCAAACTAAACCAGCCCAACTTTCAGTCTTCCTTCATAGGTCATGTTCTCTAGACCTTTAATCATTCTTGTTGCTCTTCTCTGGACCTCCAATTTCTCCACATCTTTCTTGAAATGTGGCACCCAGAACTGGACACAATACTCCAACTGAGGCCTAATCAGCGCAGCGTAGAGCAGAAGAATGACTTTTTGTGTCTTGCTCACAACATACCTGTTAATGCATCCTAGAATCATGTTGGCTTTTTTTGCAACAGTATCACACTGTTGACTCATATTTAGCTTGTGGTCCACTATAACCCCTAGATCCCTTTCTGCTGTACTCCTTCCTAGACAGTTTCTTCCCATTGTGTATCCGTGAAACTGATTGTTCCTTCCTAAGTGGAGCACTTTGCATTTGTCCTTATTAAACTTCATCCTGTTTACCTCAGACCATTTCTCCAATTTGTCCAGATCATTTTGAATTATGACCCTACCTTCCAAAGTAGTTGCAACCCTTCCAAGCTTGGTATCATCTGCAAACCTAATAAGCGTAATCTCTATGCCAATATCTAAATCATTGATGAAGATATTGAACAGAACTGGTCCCAAAACAGACCTCTGCGGAACCCCACTTGATACTCCTTTCCAGCAGGATTGTGAACCGTTACTAACTACTCTCTAGGAATGGTTATCCAGCCAGTTATGCACCCACCTTATAATAGCCCCATCTAAGTTGTATTTGCCTAGTTTATTGATAAGAAGATCATGCGAGACTGTATCAAATGCCTTACTAAAGTCTAGGTATACCACGTCCACCACTTCTCCCTTATCCACAAGACTCGTTATCCTATCAAAGAAAGCTATCAGATTGGTTTGACATGAGTTATTCTTTACAAATCCATGCTGGCTGTTCCCTATCACCTTATTATCTTCCAAGTGTTCAGAGATGATTTCCTTAATTACTTGCTCCATTATCTTTCCTGGCACAGAAGTTAAACTGACTGGTCTGTAGTTTCCTGGGTTGTTTTTATTTCCCTTTTTATAGATAGGCACTATATTTGCCCTTTTCCAATCTTTTGGAATTCTCCTTCTGGAATCTCCTTCCACTGCTCACATCTAGGAAATTATATTTAGAACCCTGTACACCTAGGGAAGAATCCATCATTTCTTGCAGTTCTGCTCCCCAACACGATTACAGTAAATTAATTACGTTGATTATTCAGAAGCAATGGGAGGTCCACCAATCCCATATGAGGAGAACCTATCTATCGCCAACTGATAAGAGCCGATCAGGTTTGAAAGATTAGTTTCAAAGAAGCTTCCTTAATTACAACAGAAGCATCCTTGTTGCAGAAGTAACTATGGTATATACTTGATAATAAGCCCATTTGTTCATAAGCCGACCCCCACCCCAAGTTTAAAAAATTGTAAAAATTGCCATGACCCCTTCATAAGCTGACTCTATATCGGGGGTTTGCAAACTTCCGGTCCCAGCACGTTGGGATGTTTTGTTTACCTGGAGTGTCTGCAGGCATGGAACCTCTCAGTTTCCATTGGCTGCTGTTCACTGTTCCCAGCCAATGGGAGCTGTGAGAAGCAGCGTGGGCCAAGGGATATGCTGGCCGCCACTTCCCGCCACTCCCGTTGATGGGAATGGTGAACAGCAGCCACTGGAAGCTGAGGGTCTCCAGGCCTGCAAACACTTCAAGTACATAAAACATCCCGGCATGCCAGCGGTTTGCCCTGCTGGGCTGGGAACTGAAGTCCCTCCCCCACCCAAGTTTATATAAATAAATAAATAAATAAATAAAAAGGTAAAATGCAATGACCTGTTCGTAAGCCAACCTACCACTCTTTACTGCATCATTTTTTACTAAAAAAATTTGGCTTATGATCAAGTACAAACGGTATTCTTGTACTGTCTTAATGTTTGTAATTGACACGAGGGACAGTTCAAACCCATTTCTATAGAACAGCATTTTCCATACTGCTTTTCTATTCCCTATTAATGGACAGAGTGATGCTGCAGTGGGCCCAGGTGAGCTCTGTTTAGCCACTGCACAGAATTCAAAATCAGTGAGCTCGCATCACCCTCACTTCTGTGGTTCCTACTCTTCTCCCTTCTAATCTGGCCTTTCCTTTGCAACTCTCCACCCCTGCAGAAAGGAGTCCCACCACCACTGCCCCCCCTCCCCATCTTTAAACCTTGCCTTGATTTGAGGTTTGGTTCTGAGGGGTCCAGCTTTCCCTTGACCAGTGCCACAACTGGGCAGAAGGGACTTTGATTCACCCCATATCCAAATAGCTAAGCCACTTAACACCTATTTCCAAAAGGTGCCATGTGGCATAGTGCAGGCCCTACCCCTGCTAGATTTGGATTTGTGAGCTCCTGATCCAAACAGTTTCAGCTGACACTATGTGAGCAAATTAAAAGTGGGGTGAAATCAGTTGTGAGAGGCCATACAGCTTGTTATGGTCAATTTAGTACAATAGTATTTAATCCCTGAATTAAAAAAAAAAACAATAAAATAAAGGAATGAGTTTCAGGAGTAAACAAGAGAATGCAGGGAGAAGCCCAGCAACAGAGTGGAAGTAGTCCAGTTTATTACATCCAATGCAGACGGTATGATTACCTGCCCTATGGACAGGTGGGGTGTGTGCGCATTGGGCACAAGGAGCTCCTGCCCCTTAGAGACTGCACCTGGGCTTTGGAGAGGATTGGCCGGACTGGAGGATGTCAGGAAGACAGAGCTGTGACTTTCCGGGACACTGCAAAATGGTGCCACCCCTATCTACTCTGATGGGCTCTGGGCTGTTGAGGAGGATGAACATCTCAAGGAAGGAGAACCACCAACTGGAGTGGAAAGAAATGATCCCATAGTTGGGACTCTCCTTTCTCTCTCTGTGGTGTTCTCTCGCACTGAGAGTACCTCTCTGGGCATGGAAACTCCAGTTATTAGCAAGAGATAGGTAATGGTTATGCTGGATTTGATCATTAGAAATGTAGACAGCTGGGTTTGTGATAACTGGGAGAACCACTTAGGCTCACCAACAGCAGGGGGCCAAAGGGCCAACTTGTCCCTGGGACCAGCAATTCAAAAGGGACCAGGTTCCCCAGCCACTACTTCTACAGCAGCAGTGGCGGCCAAAGTCCCAGGCCCTTTAAATCGCCACCGGAACCCTGTGCCAGCCCAAGGCCCCGCCTCTTCCAGGAGCATGGAGTCCCCCTCCTTGCCCAAGGGTCCAGCAATTCTGTCAGCCCCCCCTGTGCATGGGAACTTGCTTGCCTGGTGCAAAGGCTGCTGATCTCAAGACATCTAGGTAGACTTATCTGTAGTGCTGGGGAGGAGCTGGTGGTCATGGTGCATGTAGGTACCAATGACAAAGGGAAGGATAGGAGAGATGTCCTGGAGGCCAAATTTAGGCTGCTAGGTGAGAGACTGAAGTCCAGGAACTCCATGGCAGCATGCTCTGAGATTCTTCCAGTTCCATGCACAGGGCCAGGAAGACAAGCAGTACTGCAGGGTCGCAATGTGTGGATCACACAATGGTGTAGAGAGGAGGGGTTTAGATGTATTAGAAACTGGGGAAACTTTTGGAAAAGGGGGAGCCTATAGAGGAAGGATGAGCTCTGTCTAAACCAAAATGGAACCAGACTGCTGGCACTTAAAAAGATCATGGACCACTTTTGAAACCAAGAGCTGGGGGAAAGCAGACAGGTGCAGAAGAGTATGTGGTTTGGACAAAGTGGATAGAAAGTGATAAAATATAGACAGGATCTGATCAGGAACAGTCAAATGAAAGAGTCTCATTCAACTACATCATGTAATGGCAGACTGCTGACAGGACACTAGGCTACATGGAACTTTGGTCTGACCCTGCATAGCCAGCCTTATGTTCTTATTTGTATTACTACCACCAATACAAATAAGAGCATCCAGGTAAGGTATTCCCAGTACTGACAGGGATAGTTAATGTACTACAGACAATAATACTGTTAATGCCACTATACAAAGCACTGAGAAGAACTCCTCTGGAATACTGTATACAATGTTGGTCACCCATGCTCAAGAAAGATGGATTCAAACTGTAACAGCTTCGGAGCGGGGCTAGATGGATGATCAGGGGAATGGAAAGCCAATTTATGGAAGGAAACTAAAACAGCTTGGCTTGTTGAGCCTCGCAAAATGAAGGGTGACATATACACCAGGCCGGGAGAAGAGGCATTTAAGCTAAAGAATAATGTTGGCACAAGAATAAATGTGTATAAACGGCCAAGAATAAATTCAGGTTAGAGCTTAGAAGATGGTTTCCAGCAATCAGAGGAGAAAAGCTCTGGAACAGCTTCCCAAAAGGCATAAACAGCCTAGCTAGTTTTAAGATGGAGACACAAAAAGTCACCACCCAATTTGCAGCAATCCACTCTCAGGAAAGACACGGGAATAGATCAGTTCAGGTTGGTTCAGAGGTTTGCACAGCACATTCCCATACTTACAGCTTACACTATCAGGCCTCACTTCTATAGGCATTAAAATTCCCTATGATTAAACCTTAAGTCCACAGAGGAGAGGAAATGTGGGCCATTAAAACACTTTAAGACAGAAGCCTGTTGGAGCAGAGAACAAGAAGAGTAAACTCTTAAAGCTGAGGAAAGCTGGATGAGGTGCAGGATATTCCATGTTTGTGTGCCCCTACCAGACAGCTGAGGGGGGCATTTGCAGTCCCTTTCTTGGAATTAGACAATCTACAAAACAAAGTTACTCACCACCTCTGGCAAAACAAAGACACTGTGATCGGAGCCAGCCACGGGCAGCTCTTCACAATTTCCATTCTATTTATACCAAAAGGCATTTTGGATTCTATACCAATGAAGGCTTTTAATCCCTCCTCACTAGATCTATTCAGATATAAATGTATGCAGTTAGATAGAGCAATGACTCTGGCTTCATGGGAACGTTGCAACCACTGTTCCACTCTAGGTTTATTTGTAGTGGGAAACAGCTTGAAGCCAGGTGTCAAGTTAGCCAACATCCTTAAAAATCACAGGGAGAAGCCATAGTAAGGTAAACACACACTTTGGTGTTAAGAGTTTCTATTAATACCACATAATACAGATTATTGTATGGTGACCTCACCCACCAGCTTTCCCACCAGAGGGTGGGGACATGTGAAGGTTCACTTGGACTAAGAGGCACCTCTTTTAAACAGTTCTATAAAAGCTGCATTATTTAGGGAAGAAGCAGTAGGCTGGAAGGGAAGGGCTTTTGAAGCTCCTATGCAGTCCACTACTAAATTTTCCACCCTGTTTATCTCCTGTTTTACAAAATATAACTTATTCAATAAGTTTTAGTGACTTCATTTCTGCTCCTGCACATGCTCTAAAGATGTGCCACCTGTGCACCTGAGAAACAACTGAGTCAGTAGCCCATTCAAATTAAAAATATGTTTTGAAAACTACATTATGTGCTTGTACACATATTCCCACCAGGAACTGCCACGGCACCTTTATATAGTTTTTAACTGTCTGGTGTTTGCAGCAGCCTGGTAGAAGCTTACAAATAAAGCATCCCATGACTGCCAACTTTTCTCCAGTACCCATGTTTCTTCATGCAATTCTAATGGGACATGAAATTAGCATGGCTTTGTTTACCTTTTGTGCAACACACAAATAAGTGCCCATCTAACTTTCCCCACTTCGGGCAAGGAGCTGACAGTTCAGGAAGCACTATGAGAATGAACTGCTGCTGCAGAGCAAGCAGAGGGAATGTGAAAGACACCATTTTAGGCCTTGTATAATACTTTGACATCTTTTGATGAATGTCACTTACAGAAGTCCAAAGGACTTAGTCAAGATGGAAAAGTAGTCTCACTTTCAGACAGGGAAATGGAGCAGAGAGATATTAAGAAATGGCCCTTGCATCATGTAAAAAAAAAAACAAAAAAACCCCATCTGGATTTTTTTCATTTACTTCAGTGAGAGCAGAACATGCTGCTAAAATGACTTGTCTCTCATGCACTGAGTCAATTAGGGTTGGAAGCGGAATATAGGTCACCAACTTCAAGCTCATTCGTGTAGCCATGAGATGTGCTGCTGCCTTCCATTTATTAACTATTAAAAAAAAGCCCCAGTGATTACCAAAGTGGTGACTTTAAAAAATCGTGTGCATTCAGCATTGAGAAGACATTTTTCTTTAGGTAACTTCTGCCCCTAAACTTCATATATTAGTGTCTCCAATTTCATTGGGGGTTTGCCATTTGTTTTGAACAAAACCTATTCATTATACGTTTAAAACCAACACCATCCTCAGCACTGTAGCGCGCTGAGAGAGACAGCCCCCATCTCAGAGACGGCGTACGGAACTGAAGAGCTAACTTGCATACCTGAATCAGGGCTAGAACTTTATCCTGAACAATGGTGGGAGGATTGTTCTTGGGTGAGATGATTTTCACCAGAACACCATCTATGAAGTCCCGGTTTGCCACTAGGACATGGAAGCGATGGCCACAGTTTTTCACACAGGTCTCCAATACCTACATAAGAAACACAAAGAACCTCTGGTGGAACAAAGCTTCATCACGTCCACAACAGGAAGAGTCGTCCTTGTACAAAGTGTCTGCATTGGGGCATGAGGGCAGGGGAAGAGAAGGCTTAGTACTTGCTCTTGTTTCTTTCCCCTGCACTCCCCAGCAGTACCCCTACAGAGCTTCCTCCTCTACATACAACCCTAGGAATTCATTTGTATGTTCAGTCAGCTTTACCAGGAACCACACATACCAGTCAATTTGTTAATAGCCAAAGTGTAGCCAATTTCCTTTAGCTGTACCCTGATATTTAATTAGATCAAACATGCAGCCCCCTCTCATTATACTTTTCACTAGTAATTTTGAACCTTTGCTTTCAGACATTAGCCAGTGAGGGGTGGTCCAGACACTATCACTAGAAATAACGCCTTAGGCATCAGAAGGTACTGACAAAATGTGATTCATAGTCAGGTTTTTTTCCTTTCTTGATATCTTTTGTCTTGTGATAAATCACTAATATTAACCCCCCCAGAGGCTTTTGTGATCCAAACTTTTCTTGTTGTCAGGATGAAGAAATAACATTTCTGCCACTTTCACTGAAGTTTGCTCACTTACGTTGTTGGTATACCAAGCTTCAGCACACTGGGTGTTATAGCAAGAACATGTCAAATTAATATCCTGTCATAGGGCCAGACTTAGACACACCCATTTTCCACACTTCTGAAGTGTGATTGAACTAGGACACCCCATGTTACAGAATTTTACATGGGGATTATGCCAATTTATCTTCAATCCTTCAAACCCCTCTGCTTTTGCAATCTTTGCCAATGAATGCCCCAATACACATTGCCCCCAAAATGTATTTGGAATCACTTGGACATTCAGTTGCCATGGAACAGCAGCTAGTGACAGTTTTCTAACAACATGACACACGTGGAAATACATATAATATACAGCTTTTACATGTAACCATGGCTAATAATTGCCATGACCCCATAGCTGAAGAGCTTCTGCTCCAGCTGATGTCCTCACACCTGATGACATGGGCTGATGCCTGCAAATCCAATGAGATTTCAGGTTCTGTTCAAGACAAGGAATAATTCCATATGCACACTGTGATGGACACAGCTGTCTCATTTTACTCTTTGGGGCACTAGCACCTTATTTTAATTTTCTCCAACAAAACCCTTAACTGGCAGCTAGCAGAAAGACAACCCAGGGCAGAATGTGGCCATGAAGACACAAAGGTAACAATGGATTAGTGCAAGAATGCTTCACTTCCAGAGACTTTTGAGTCAAAGCCAGTTATTTCAAGAGTGAGAAAGAATTTAGAACAGTCATCTTCATACAAGTGACAACCACCGCACCGTTCAGTACACCTGGCAGCCACCTATGATGAGGAGGGAGCAGCATAGGAGACAGTAAGGGAGGATTGAAGTGCGGGGGAAATGCATGCAGATCATCTGCCCACAATGTTATGCCTCGATCTAATTGGTATTTGTCCATTACATTGAGGAAAATGCATGGAAACCCACCAACACACATTCTGAAATGGCACATCACCCACTTGGCCCTTTTCCACCAGCAGCCTTGCTGACATGATCGGCAGGAAAGGTCACCGCTAGATTACCTCACCCTGTAGTGAGGCTGTGTAAATGCACAATGCTTCCTGTTTCGGATATACTCATAAAAAAAATTACTACACTTGAACCTCTTTAATCTGGCGACCTTGGGAAATAGGCTATGCTGGATTGTGGAATTTTCCGGACCATGGGTGTTTGCTATAATACAGGCCGGCTGATGGGGGGAGGGGAGCAGTTACCCCAGGCATGGCCATTCAAAGGGGCCCAGAGCTCTTGGCTGCCGCCATTGCTACTGCAGCAGCTGGAGCCCCGGGCCCCTTTGAACTGCCATAGACGCGCTAGAGCACCATGACACATGGCTTTGAGGGCTGGAAGCCCTAGTGCAACAGTCTGGACAGCACCAAGGGCTGAATGCTCTCGGTTCCACCCCTTCTGGGACATGGAGCCAGGCCCCCCCCATCTTGCCCTGGGGCATGCAGCGGCTATTGGCCCTGCTGCCATAATAAAGGGTAAACAACAACTATTACTAAAGCTTTTGTATGTACAAATCATTATAAAGTATTGTACATGTATCACATTTCATAAGATACATCCTTAATGCACTGTATTTGAACTGTTTTTGTGTTTTATTAATATATGTAGGTAATTAAGCAGAAAACCACTAATTGTACACTACAATGCTCTAACATTTTACACATTAAATTTGTGCCAGACAGTACAATATGTATACTTTATTTTGTTGCATTATATTTAACTTATTTTGTTTTTATCCTCATGTAGATACAATAAACAGAAAACCAATACTGTAAAATTGTACATTACAATGCTCTGCCACAGCTCTTGTTTACAAGCTATATTTGTGCCAGACAGAATGTATACTTTTTGTTCTGAAGGTGAAAATAAAACATTTTGCAAAGTACTGAATTTTTATTTAAAATGTAACAGCAATACATACAACAGAAATACTTATCTGTAGACATGTAAACTGTTAAATACAGTACAAATGAAATGAATTAAAATACACTTGAGTAAAGTACTGTACTTACGTATGGTAACATCTGACAGTAAAAACAGATTAGTGTTTCATAAAGAGTGATGTTTCATACAGAAATTGTGCTTGGCTACAATACAAATGAAATTGATAAAAATACACTTCAGTACAATACTAAATGTACTACACGGTAAATAAAAATAGGCTAATATTGTACAGCAATTTTATACCGAACTTGTGCTAGGCATTTCATCATCAATAGCCGAGGATGAAGCTTCTGGAATATTCGGCACTTCATGTGTTTCACTTACATTCTTGAACATGTCCATCCACTGTGGCTGTTTCATATATTTTTGTTTTTCACGTATTAGCTGACTTTGAATTATGTGAATATTCATAATCTGCTGTTCACTTATGAAGTTATGTTGCTCAAGGCCAGCTATTAGGCGAGTTGTAAGTCTGATGCATTCATCAAGTGAAATTCTTTCTTCAGCCATTATGTGGTTTTCTTCTGCTTCACTGTTATTTTCAAATTTATCCTTATTCTTCCTCATTTCCAAAATTTCCTCATCAGTAAAAAGATGGATAACAGGAAAATCTTTGTCAGCATCAAGCCACTCCTCAACATTTTCTGCATTTAATTCTTTTAAATCAGGGTTAGTAATACTTCTCGCATATTCAACCAACTCATTCACCAGCAGTTTCTCATGCGAGATACGGAACCCTGTGAAGTCACCCATCTCACTGTTACCTTCATCTTCAAACATTAATTCTGGCCAAAGCTTATACCATGCCTTCTTCAAAATTGATCTTGGAATACTGTCCCAAGCATGCGCAAGTCCCCAAATTACATCCTTCAAATTATATTCCATACGAATTTCAACCACTGATTTATTACAATTACCATGTATGTCACTCAAGAATTTACGCAAAAACTCCGATCGATATCGGCACGTCAGGGAGCGTAATATACCCTGACCCTGGGGATGAAGTATTGAAGTACAGTTAGGAGGTAGGAAAAGCACAAAGACATCATCTTTCACTAAAGTGTCTGCACTGGGGTAGGTTGAACAATTGTCCAAAATAAGTAAAATCTTGCAATTTGGGTCCAACCCTAGACTACTGCAATGTTGACGAGCTTGTGGCACAAAAGTTTTTTCAAACCAATCCCTTAATATTTGTCCAGTGATTGAGCCATTTTTGCTTGCTCTGTATTCCACAGGAAACACTTTAATGCCACTGAATGCTCTTGGACGCAAGCTTTTTCCAATCACCAGCAACTTTATCTTATGCGTTCCAGCCGCATTCCAGGAACCTAACACAGTCACTCGTTCCTTCAATTCCTTCATTCCACTATGAATATTGTTTCCAGTAGCCAAAGTTTTCTTGGGTATGCAACTCCAACATAACGCTGTTTCATCTGCATTATACACTTGTTCGGGACTTAGTTTTTCATTCACCACTAACTTTGAAAATTCTTCAATAAACTTTTCGGCTGCTTCTTGATCGGTGGAAAGTCTTTCAGCAGCTGCACTGTGGAGAGTGATACCGTGTCGTCTCTTGAATTTGTGAAGCCATCCTTGGGAATACTCACATTCAAAAGGAAGTTGAAGTTGCCTATGGAATACTTTTGCTTGTTCCATAAGCATTGGACCGGAAACGTTAAGTCCTTCGCTTCGTCGTAGCCGAAACCACTGAATTAGCTCTGTATCAAGATCAACACTTTTCCCTTCTTTCATTGTTCTACGGTTTTCCATGCCTTTTCTTGACTCACATCCTGCATAAAATTTGCACAGTTGCTTTTTTTGCTTTTTAATATCGTAGACAGTAGATGACCCGACACCATAAAACTTGCACAAGTTCTTTACTGATGCACCAGCATCCAGCTTCTTGAGTAAATCCACCTTCTCCTGTATTGTAAGCGTTTTGTGACGTCGCTCCGCTGCTCCACCATCACTTTGCATTTTAAGTTGATGCTTACTGGCCATGATGAGGGTATATTACAGGATGTTGAAATGCTGTGAAGGTAATAATGCTGTACGTCAGGGGTAGGGAACCTTTTTTGGGTCGGGGCCACTGATCCACAGAAAAATCAGTCGGGGGCCACACACAAGATGGGGGTCAGGGAAGGAGGGAGGGTGCAGGAACAGGGTTGGGCTGTAGGGTCTGGGAGAGAGGGAGCTAGGGTGCAGGAGTGCACTGGGGAGGTGCAGGATCTGGAAGGGAGGATGAAGGAGCATTCAGGATGTGGGGTCTGGGAGGGACAAAGGGAGGGTGCATGAGGGGGATGGGGATGTGGGGGTCTGGGCATGAGGGAGTGGGGCGCTTACCTGGTGTCCCGCTCCCGGGGGCACATGTGGCTCAGCACCCCTTGCCACTCCCAGGCACTGCCCCCCACTGCTCCCATTGGCCATGACTCACAGCCAAATGGAGCAGTGGGGGAAAAGCCTCCAGACAAGTGCTTTACTGTGCTGCCATTTCCCCAGCCAGTGAGGGGAGAGCAGGGAAGAGGGAGAGCGCACAGAGCTGCTTCCTCCTCCCCATGCCAGGCAGAACCCATGGCTTGCCTGGATCTGGCCCATGAGGCTCAGGGCTCCCCTCCCCTGGCAGCAGGGAGCTGGCGCTGGCACTCCAGCCATGCAGGTTCTGAATCTCAGGTGTTTCTGGATCACAGACACCCGGATTAAGGAGGTTCAAGTGTATTAGTTTTTGTGCCCTTAGCTAGTTATTCTCCAAATTCTTTCTTCACCTGCCTTATGCATTTATACTTCACTTGCTGGAGTTTATCCTGCTTCCCCTCACTAGGATTTTACTTCCAATTTTTTGCTTTTTTGCCTCTGCCTCTTTTGCTTTATTTAGTGACAGCGGCATTTTTAGGGGAGGATCCTCCTCTGTCCTTTTTTATTATTATTTTGGGAATATGTTTAGTTTAAGCCCATTATAGCGTTTTTAAATAGATCTCCACGAGCCCACCCCACTCACCGTTAGAGCCAGCATCACCTCTCTGTAATTTCTGTTTCCATTCAGCCTCTTCTTCAGTGCTCGGATAGCATCCTTTGGACTGAAGGAGAAACAAACATATCAGTTTTACTCCTTGAAGTGGGGAACATGTGTGTTCCCTAACTCTTTCTGACAGGGCAGGAGCACTTACGTTAACTTTAAACAACCTGACTCTGAGCACTGAAAGCCCAACATGTGAATGCTGACACAAGGGCCACGTACAAATGAGACAGCAAAACTGACAGTCACGCAGAATGAGGCCAAAGGCATAACACCATTTAGAACAGGCCTGCTATGCAGCTAAGTGCTGAAGGGGCAGACGACACCTGCGAGGTCCCACTCTTTCAGAGTTAGAATCTCGTAGCAATGCAGCATTTGGACGCATGGAAATTACAAGCAAGTTTCTTAAAAACACAGGCTCAATCATCCCTAATGTAGCACATTAGTATGCACTTTTTGGATACACCCGGGAATTAGATATTGCACCATGAAAATCTAGGGCTGTCGTTTTGGTGCTGGGCCAGCACAGAGCTCTCCTAATGAATCTCAATCCTGACATGCAACATCTCATGTTATTCTAACCCTCCAACTCTCCTGAGCAGAGGTTGGCACACTAGCAAGTGCCATGAGACATGCCGGTTGTCTGAAGTGGATCAGTGTCAGTTTGGGATGAGGAGTCCAAACAACTCAGCTGCTACCTAAAAATGGGATTTTGGAATCTGTGCATTAGCCCACTGCACCACTTAGCATGGTGAAAGACAAAGGTGAGTGTCGGCACGACAGCAAAAGATGTGAGCACCCAAGTTATCTGTAACAGCACGTACCCTTCTTCTGTCTCGTTGATAATGTCGCAGATCTCCATGTTAAGTGTCCAGTCTTCACTCTGCAAGGAGCCATCAGTTGCCTTTTCTGTGAAGCCAACACAAAAATCTGTCACCACCTCTCCTTGATGAAGTTATTAGAGTTCAGCTTATCTTCAGTCTATTACTTTGCTTTGTTCACAAGTTAAACACTCCCCATATTAGGAAAGAGCATTTTGAAACAGATCTTACACTACTGACTCTAGACCAGTGGTTTAACTAGGGGTCGCGACCCAGTACTGTGTTGCTGCAGAGTGATCAGGTGACCGGGGGCCGGGGTGCTAAGACAGGCTACCTGCCTGTTCTGGCACTGCAGATTGCACTGTGCCGCAGAAGCAGCAGCCACAAGATTGGCTGCTAGGAGGATAGGACTCTGCACACTGCCCCTGCCCCAAGCACTAGCTCAGCACTCCCATTGGTTGGGAACCTGCTGCTGGCTGCTTCTGGGATGCAGCCTGGTCTGTAGTGCCAGGAGAGGCGGGAAGGTGCTTTAGCACCCCTGCAGCACTGCTGACCGGGAGCCACTCAATGTAAGCCCCTCCTGCCCCAGCCCTGACCCCCCTCCCAAAGCTGGAGCCCCCTCCTACACCCCAAAACTCTCATCCTCAGCCCTACCCCAGAGCCCACACACTAGTTAAATTATGTTGAGTCACGGGCATCAATAATTTTCTTCAACTGGCTCATGAGAAAAAAAAAGTTTGAAAATCACTGCTCTAGATATCATCACACAATTTCCCCCTAATTTAGAGATCAGTCCAAAAGCATCCGGAGCAAAAGTAGTCCTGCGGGCTGCATTACTCAACATATACCATATCCCCAGACCACAGAAGGACTGTCAGTTAATTCCTGCGCTGTCTTCTCATCTACCATCTTACTTGAGCTCTGATATTTTCATGGAAAAGGGGTTCATCTTTCAAAGTTCTAATTTACAATATTTTAACACCTCTTTATATCAACTCTCCCTATTCTTATGGAGTCAGAATTCATATTTCTGTTTCACAGGGAAGACCTGGTTCCTTTTTGTACACTAAGCGTTTTCCACCTCAGAAGTGTCAATAATGTAAAAAACTCCTGCCTTTCCAATTTTGCAGACAGTATCTCTTGAAGGACCTGGAGATGTGATTTGGGAGTGTGCTCAGACCTTAACAGAAGGGGTAGTAGTGCTGAATCTTTAACAAGAGGTGGTTTCTTCCACCTGTTTGTTGGATGTTTGAATTAAATATACTTACAAACAAAAAGGGGTTTTAACTGTGTGAATAAACATCACTTTCCCTCTCCAATTAATCAGGTTTAAGTTCAAATCCCATGTCATCTGGGAAACTAGTAATAGGTCTGTAATTTCAATCTTCCAGGAAAGCAGAGTAAACAAGACCCAAATTTTTGACATTAAAAAACCAAAACCAAACACAAAGCCCAACCAATCAACAAGTACAACACTCAAGCAGAATTTTCCTGAATAAATCTTTCAGGTATAGTTTATACATTGGAAAGCAGAAAGAATAGCAGAAGTGCAGTTTCCTTTGTTCTCTTTGCAGTCACCTTGAATTCTTTGTCTCTAAGGCCCTACTAAATTCACAACCATGAAAAATGGGTCACGGACAGTGAAATCTGATGTCCCCTTGTGAAACTGGATATTCTGTGGGTTTTTACTGTATACTATACAGATTTTATGGGGAAGACCAGCATTTCTCAAATTCTGAGTCCTGATCCAAAAAGGGAATTGCAAGGTTATTTTAGGGGGGATTGCTGTTTTGCCAGCCTTACTTCTATGCTGCTTTCAGAGCTAGGCAGCCAGCCAGTGGCAACTGTTGGCTGGGTGCCTAGCTCCGACAGTAGCACCTCACCAGCAGTAGCACAGAAGTAAGGGTGTCAATACCATACCATGGCATCCTTCCTTCTGCACTGCTGCTGGCTGTGGCTCTGCCTTCAGAGCTGGGCTCCCGGCCAACAGCCACTGCTCTCCAACCACCCAGCTCTGAAGGCAGTGCTGCAGCCTGCAACAGTGCAGAAGTAAGGGTAGCAGTACTGCAAGCTCCCCTACAATAATTTTGTGACTCCCCCTCAACTCAGAACCTCTACAATTACAACACTGAGAAATTTCAGATTTCAATAGCTGAAATCATTAAATGTATTATTTTAAAAATCCTATTACCATGAAATGGAGCAAAACAGACTGTGAATTTGGTAGGGCCCTATTTACATCAAGTTCCCCAAACCAAGCCATTTGTCTCAAGGGATAAAAGTGCCTGAACAGGGTTGGATTCACTTTTAGAAGGCTGAACCAGTTCTATAACTTTGCCTTGTACTTCCTGGACCAGAAAGCTAGATCTATGGTAAAACTGTTCCTAAAAAATTCCTACAGTTGAGATCAAGTATACAGCTCCCCTGGTACTAGTAACTGTAGCAGTATTCGCACAGACCAAGTGACAGCTCAGAGCAAGGTGCAATATTCCCTCTCATATTCTCCATCCATGTGCAGATTTTTTCCATCCAGGTGTGGAATAGGTTTTTTTATGTGCACCAAAGCATGTGCGAATCTGCATCATCAATAGAACAAAAACCTAGCTGTGGGCGCTCTGCCAATCAGCTGGGAGGCATTGGAATCTCTCCTGAATGGCCTCACAAGCACACAGCTTACAGGGAGTACTAGCCATATGACCCAGTGGTTAAATTACCAATAACCAGTATTCCCACCTCAGCAGTTTTGTGCAGGAGTTCACAGCCTTGAAAGAAAAGGCTGCATAGACCTGGCCAAAGTGAGAAGCACCGAAGAGAAGTTTGCTCAGTCCCACAGTGGGAGGAACACAAGGAAAGTGAGATCATTCCATTTCTCAATTAGGCACACTTTCAGTCTCATAAGGAGTGTTGCAAGGCACTCAAGGGATCTCTGGGTCCCACAAGCCTAAGGAGGAATAATAATAATAAAAAAACCCAGCCATAGTCCCCTCTTTGTACAGGGCACAGAATCAAGTCATCAGTCAAGCTTATCTCATTGTACAGTTCAAAGTAGCACAAAATCTATTCACATATGAAGCATTCCCATTCTGTGGCAATTCAACAAGGATGTTAACAGAGTAGGGTCTACTGTGTTCTGACCAATATTGGCATGTTTAAGATTTCAAGCTGCTTTCTATTCACTGAAGAGTAATACTGAACTTCAAATAAACCACATGCATATTTGTGAGACTTCTTTCCCGCAGCTCAGCCCCTTTGATGCACTCCACAAAACAACACAGCAGTAAATCTGGGTCACACCACTGAAACGGATTATGGACCACAAAAATCACTTGCATTCTGTTTTTTTCCTAAGGAAAAAGGAACAAAAACTGGCATCCTCTTGTTTCTAGAATCAGAAGCCTTCACTATGAGCTTTTTAAAATAATTAGGTGTGTGCATGCGTGGTGCATGTATAATAAGAGAAACAGACAAGAAATCCTGAACTACATATTATGCAGAGTCAATAACCAAACTGTAAAATAAAAGTGTCAGTTACCAAACAATTAAGGGGGCACAAAATAACCTATTTCCTCCAACTTGGCCATAAAACACCCAGATGTGCTCAAACTGCCAGCGGCCCTAATTGAATAGTCAATCTCTTTGCTAACTCCAGTAACATCACTGAACAAGAGGGAACAGTGCTATGCTAAATGGAGAAAGTTTCAAAAGATTTCACAATTCTCAGTCACCAAGCGGTCTGTGGACATATTTATTACAAGATCAATGAATGAATCGGCTGCTGGCATGGCCATGTGTAAAGTTAGCATTTTCCCAGATGATTTCTAAAGAGAAGGCAAGCATTTGACAGCACAGTCATGTAATATAAAGTTGACATCAGGGCAGGAATTGAGCAAGAGCTATGGGGAATGCAATTTTCATTAGCATGTTTTTGGATTGGCTTTACAAAGAATGTCAAGTGTCCGTGCTTAGAAATACCCCATATTTAAGGCACGCTATTCATGGCACCAGGCCGTTCCTGCTGTTTCTGTGATTATTCTTCCCCTCAGAGCATGGAGAAGAAGCAGTGACTTTCTGATTGAGTGTGTTGAGATTCTGATTTTTAAATACAAATCACTTCAAAAGCAGCACACATTACAGACAAGAGGCCCCAACACAGTTGTGGAACCACTTCACTTGATTACACTAAAGCTGTGTGTACACCAAAATTGAAACAGTATTACCAACAACCATGTTCACAAGTACCTCCAACAATGCAGGAATAGATTCACACTCTCCAAGACACACATCAGAACAGCGCTATTAGTGTAAACTAGGAGTCAGGGAGCATGCTTCTCAGAGTAACAGAATTATCCTCCTGTAGCTAGGAAACTGCAGAATCCTTCTAGCAACACTAGAAAGGTTTTTAAATGCTGGGAAAACTGCTATCAGATGCATGCATCTTCCTGCCACTGCCTCTCCAACTGGACAGGAAATAATTGGCTGATTATACCAACAGGGTCAAACTGTCACCAACATCTAGTGCAGGTGCCAGAATCCCGGAGGAATGGCATATTTTCCTCAAGTAGGTGCACCTGCAGCTAATGCATTAGAAAAGCATCAATTTCCCCACTGCCCATAAGAGGTCTGTAGCACGTGCCAGTTGGCATTAGCTTGCACAAGGGCTTGGAGACACTGTCATCACAACTCTGGGAGGTTGCAGGGCATGTTAATTCAGACACACATCCAAGCCAAGCCAAAGTAAGCAGGAGAAGAAAGGTGAATCATTTCTGGGACACTTTTATTGGGCAACAAACACACATCACCTTGTACTAACCTAAGTCTCTAGTTCTCAAGGTCAGGGATGGGAAAGAATAATACTTTGCACTTTTATAGCACCTTTCATCCGAGGTGCTCATGGCTTTCAACATTAAATCTCAGAGCAGTCCAGTCACAGGACAGAGCCAGAAATTCTGGAATTCTAATTCCAGCCTGCCGACATGATCATCCTTGGAAACAGAGGCAAAGAGGTTAAGCAGCTTGCCCATCTGTAAAACGACATTATACAATCCTACCTCATGGGTTGTTAGCAGGCGTGAAAATAACTTAAATTTCTTACAGGTACTGTCCTATCACACCCTGCCTCCTCCTCGCAGCATCCTCCCCCACGTGCTACCTATGCCGGCTAGCTTCTTAAAGAGCCCGCCACAGCTGGCATTTTAAAGAGCACCGGGGCATACCGCCTTACTTTCACCTCTGGTTGTTAGGCGATAGATCTCTGTAAAAGTGCTACCTATTGCCTATTTTACAGCACTCAGACAAGGTGCTGCTCAACTAAGAATTCCTCTTGAGCATCAGCCTCCATGCACACATCTACCAGCCAAGCCTACACCCACTCATCCTGGGATCACTATAAGGAAATGAAGCTAGATATGGAATCACAGAAATGTAGGACTGAGGCAGGACTGAGTAGTACCTAGGAATATTACCTAGTAATTGGCTAACCATGTAACCGCTGAAATTTTCAGCTATTACACGCACCTGCAGCATGGGGCAGCAACAAGCTGGCTCCCGCCTGCTCCCCTGCTCCCAGGGAGTGGTACTTGGAGCCACGTGTAACTATTTGGGTAACTGCAATTACCCATTTAAACAGCTACACTATTACCTCCCTAGCATCATCTAGCCCAGGGGCAGGTGGTAATATTTGATGGGGGCACTCCAAGATTTTAGTAAGTGATCAAAGGCTACACTTCTGTGGGGGAGGGGCAGTCTGGGACGGAGGTGGGGTGCAGAAGGAAACTTGAGATAGTGGACTGGGGTGCAGAAGGTGGTGAGGGGTCTGAGTGGGAGTTGGATGAAGGAGGGGATTGTGATCTGGGGCAAGGGATTGGAGTAGGGATGTAATAGGGTAGTCAATTAACTGATAAGCAAAAGCTTATTGGTTAATGTGAGAGACTACACACATTCTCCTGCCCCCCCCCTCGTAAAATTTTTAGCAGGCTGGCCAGCAGCCAGGCTCTGCATTTAAAGTGTACTAGGAGCGGACAGCCCAGCTCAGTCCTGGCTTATGCTGGGTCTGGCAACTCAAGACCCCCCTCCGCCTCGCCCGACAGGGGCTGCTGCCACCCCACGCTGCTGCCTCTGTATCAGAGGCAGCAGCATGGGGCGAGGGCAGCCGGTCCATGAGGGGAGCTGGTTTTTAAACTGGCTCTGATATAGAGGCAACAGCGCGGCATGGCAGGGGGCTCCTCGAGCGTGAGGCCAAAGCGCACTGGCTGCCAGCCCCACCCCCGGGGACTACAGAATAGTCAAGTAACCGATAAGAATTCATGCGGTTACTCGACTATTCAATTAACCAGTATCTAACATCCCTAGATTGGGGTGCAGGGTCCAGGAGAAGATTCTGACCAGGGGGAGGAGTTTAGAAGGGGATGCAGGGTCTGGAAGGGAGTTGTGACCTGGGGTAGCGGGGTGCCGAGGATTTGAATGGTGACATAGGGCAGGAAGGGGTGGTGACGTGGGACAGGGAGTTGGTGTGTAGGGAGGGATGGGGTGCCAGAGGCAGGCTCCGGCCAGGAGGTGTTTGCCTAGGCCCGATGCAGTTCTAGGCTGCTCAAAACAGCTGGCTGCTCTCTCTGGCTCTCTGCTCTGGGTGCCAGGAGGGTGGGAAGGGGAAGGCTTCATGTGTTCCCCCACCCTTCAGCACAAACTCTCAGCTGGTCAATAGGAGCTGAGAAATTGTGTTGAGGGTGGGGGCAGCATTGAAAGCCCTCTGCCCCCCTTCCCCATCGCTGCCCAGAGTGGAGAACCAGCTAATTAAAGTGCAGTGGGGGAGCTCTGTGCCTGAAGATCCTTGCAGGGTGGATCTGGCAGCTTGAGCCATGTTTTGCCCTCCCCTCTTGTCTAACCATTCTTAAAACCCTCCAATGATGTAGATTCCACAGCCTCCCTAGGTAATTTGTTTCAGTGCTTAACTACTCTGACAGTTAGGAAAACTTCTAACATCTAACCTAAATCTCCCTTGCTGCATTTTAGACCCATTGCTTCTTGTTCTGTCCTCCGTGATTAAGGAGAATAATTTATGGCAACCTTTTACGTACTTGAAGATTTATGCCTTCCTTCAGTCTTCTCTTTTCCAAGTTAAACAAACCCAAATGTTTCAATCTTTCCTCCTAGGTCATGTTTTCTACACCTTTTTGTTGCTCTCTTGTTCACTTTTTTTTAATAAGCAATGGACTATGCAGGATAGGGAGGAGCGTGCTCTTTTGTTTTATTTAAATGCAAGGACAAAACAGCTGCTTGCCCTCAGGAGGCACGTTCATTTCAAGCTCTGCTCAGTAGCATCCCAACAACAAACAAAAGCTGAGAGGAAGCGCACAGAAGGTCAGCTATTACACAATCCTATCAACTCAGCCCTTCGTACTTTTGTTTTAAAGCTACATTTCAGTGCAGATTAAAAGGTACTGGCCTGATAGCCCTGGAGACAGGACAGAGACAGCACAAGTAACAGCAGTGCAAAGTTCCTGCTCCTTGTCCTGACCATGCACCTTAACCCTGACCTGGGAGGCCTCCACTGATGAACACAAGGATAGTTCAATCTCCATACACCATCCGAACTCTGTTACATCTGTTAATAGTGATGCCAGTTGCCACAGGATGTTTTCTGAGGAACGCTTTCAACAGGATCTGAACTGAGATGATTAGTTTCAGGTAGGAACAGTAGATAATACATGTATCATATGCGTGTCTCTGGACTGAAGAATGAAGCACTGGTTTTAGAAGACTATGGACATCTGCCCTAGCTCAGGGGTGGCCAACCCATTAAATGAAGAGAGCCGAAACAGTGGCGGAAAAAATTCGAAGAGCCGCACCAGAATTGTTGAGAAGAAAAAAAAAAAAAAAAAAAAAAAAAGGGAAGAGCTCCCCACCAGCCAGAGTTATTGAGAAAGAAGAAAAAAAAAATGCTGCCCCTTTAAAAACCTTGGGTTAGGCCTTTTGGCCACATCAGGCTCCTGTCAGCCGCTGTCATTGAGCACAGGGAGCCGGGGGCCGTTTGTAGGGGTTCATGGGGTGACTTCGCGAGCTGCGGGGGAGGCTTCATGAGCCGCACTTTCAGGGGTGAAGAGCCGCATGCGGCTCGCGAGCTGTGGGTTGGCCACCCATGCCCTAGCTGAATGGTGACAGCATGGAGGAAATAAGGCCACAGGCTGACTTGGGAGTATGACTGCGCTGAAAAAAAAGTGTGCTCATACTTTGGAAGAGCACAAATTCATATATTTTAAACTCAGTGGCAATGTGGCCTAACTTGGGTTAGCCACTAGATTCAATGCCAGATTCCCCTGTAGGCTTTAACTGTAGCTGCTAACCCAAGGTAAAAGCCGACTTGCTGTGTCTTCACTGCTATTTTCCCCCATCTTGGCTAACCCCAGATAATAAGACCCATTTCATTTGCAGTGAGGACAATCTACAATAGAGCTCTCTGAGCATAGGTCTGTCTACCAAGTATCCAACAGCAAGAGTCATTGTGCTGCACGACACACTTGAAAGACGCAAGCAGAAATGCCAGTACTGGGCAAAGGCAGCAAGTTATTGCTCATGGACATTTAAGTCCTGCTATGTGTATAAACTACACACAAAGAGAAAGAGAGATTCGTGTTTATGTAGGTGTGGGCTAAACACTAAATGCTCTGCTACGCTGGTTAAGCCCTTGGTGTGACAAATCCATGGATTTCTTTATAGATGGATAATCTCACCGTTCCCAGCTAACAAATGAGCCAAGAGGTTTGGTCCAGAGAGCACCTCCTGTGTGCACACACGGGATATGATACAGGTGCACACTTTGTTCCAGAAATTAGAAATCAAGGAAGTTCTTATTTCAAATGAGGCCCAGGTCCCCAGCAAATCAAAATTTACTACCCCCGTTTGGCTTTCAAATGGCATATGGCCGTGGCATCCACCCAGTTCTGAAGCTATAGCGAACTAGCCACACTCAACTGGCCAAATAGCCACATGTGGCTAGTGCAGGGGTAGGCAAGATACATCTCGTGGCTGGATTTGGCCCGCAAACCACCCTGCCGGGACCCTCAGGCATGCAGCAGAGGCTGATTTAAGCACAGGACTGCTCCCTGTTCCTCTCTGCTCTGGAGGGAAGGGGAGGCTTCATATGATCTTCCCGTTCCCAGCCCAATCCTCAGCTCCCATCGATTGGAAATAACCAGCCAAAAGGAGCTGAGAGATTGGCCTAGGAGCAGGGCAGCGCAAGACTCCCCCCTTTCCGGATCTGAGATCCACATGGAGGAAGCAGCCTGCAGTTTTAAGCAGTCTGGGGCTGCAGCAGGCAGGGAGCCCAGCCTGCCTTGGGGGTATTGCAGGGCTGCTGGCCAGAAGATGCTTAGGTAAACACCTCCCAGCCAGAGCCTGCCTCTGGCACCCCTGCCCCAAGTCACAGCTCCCTCCCAGACCCTGTACCCTTTCCTTCAATCCTCCCCCAGCCAGAATCCTCTCCTGGACCTTGTACCCGAATCCCCTGCCCCAGGTCACAATCCCTTCCTTCACCCAAAATCCCTCTCAGAACTCACACTGTCTCTTGCACCCCAGTCTCTTACACTGTGTGCCCTTCTGCACGATCCTAGACCCCATACCTCCTCCACAGAAAAGTGCGGCCCTTGACCACTTTCCAAAATCTTGGAGTGGCCCCCCCACCAAAAATTATTGCCTGCCCACCCCTGGGCTAGTGTGGTGGACACCATGGGTATATGGCACTGATTTCTACCCCTGGTAGTTCACAAGGTAGCAGGTCTCAAAACTCTCTACTGTACAGTGGTTGTAGATATAACCGTGCTTTAATGGAGTGATCCAGGATTGATTTTAGCCAATTAGACCTCTGAGCAGTTTGACTTTCATTCCCTGTCATTACAGCAGTCATAATGAATAAAACTAGCTATAATATTGGCAGGCTCCTCTCTCCACACATTCTCCTACTTCACCTCAACCCTGACACAGGGGAGTCCTTTTAAACAAAGGCTGTCAAGCTGGGGGGCCAGTTGCAATGGTTTTAAAGCTGGGATAGGGAGCCTTTTTTGGGTCAGGGCCACTGACCCACAGAAAAAAATCAGATGGGGCTGCACACAAGTGAGAAGCAAAAAGCCCTCACTGATGTGGCCCGACTGAGAAGGAGAACAACACTCCCCATATTCCCCTTGCACACCAGAGCCTAGGGGGGGCCCAGGCTAGTAGATTCTGTGTGCTCCAGCTCCGCGGTGGGATGGGGATGGAGCACCAGCGCAGGCTCCCCAGTGCTGGGGAGGGGGGGACCTTGAGCCCCGGGGGCCATATCCAGGCAAACCAGGGGCCGCATCTGGCCCTCGGTTCCCATTTTAGAGGATACACAAAGCTCTATAAAGGACTACATATTTTCTGAACAGAGAGTAGAATTATGCAAGTTACCCTACAAGTAGAGATATGCTACTGAATCAGAGGATTTGACATCATGAGGCTTAGGACATTTGAGACATGCCGAGGTGACCTTAGGACATGGTCCTATTCAGAACACTTAGATGGGAAAGCAGGATGCCAGAACTAAACAACAAAGCGTTCTATTGCATCTTCAGGCTTGTCTCTCATGTGTGTTTTTTTTTTTTTTTAAAAAGAGTCACACTATTAGATATCACTGAAGTGGACGTGAATTTCTGATCAAAGTGCTGCTATTAAAAAGGAAGAAGCATCACTATTCAGCATTTAGAGATCAATACTGAGGGTATCTTTAAGTCATTCATTCATATAGGAGGTCAGTTTCTTTGCTACACAAAGGCCAACATGTTCCACACTGCCACTTTGCTTACTCCAGTCTTGCTCTACTCTCCCTACTTTGTGCTGCTGTAAAACTGCTGAGCTTGGCCTCGCCAAAGAAAATGGATTAGCATACAAAAACATGATGTGAATTGGATTGCTGGAGTTCTGGTTTTCTGTCCTGCCTACGGTCACCCTACATTAGAGGCGGGTCATAATTTTTGATGGGGGCCATTCCAAGATTTTGATCAAAGGCTTCACTTTTCTATGGAGGGTGTGCAGAGTCTGGGACAGGAGTTGGGTGCAGAGGGGACTGGCATGCAGGAGAAGGTGTGGGGTCTGCGAGGGAGTTTGGGTGAAGGAGGGGATTGTGACCTTGGGCAAGGGATTAGGGCACAGGGTCCAGGAGGGGATAGGGTGCAGGAGATGATTCTGACCTGGAGGAGGGATGCAGGACCAGGTATAGGGTCTGGGAAGGAGTTGTCATCTGGGGCAGGGGGAGGAGGGTGCAGAGGGTTTGGGTGACCTGGGGGCAGGGGATTGGGGTGCACGGTCCTGGAGGGGGTATGGGTGCAAGAGAGGGTGGGGGTGCCAGAGGCAGGCTCTAGTCAGGAGGCACTTACCTAAGCAGCTCCCAGCCAGCAGCCCTAGACTGCTCAAAGCAGCTGGCTGGTCCAGGTGGCTCTGTGCTGTGGGGGGGAGGCTTCACACACTGCCCCTGCCCCCAGCAAAAACTCTCAATTCCCATTGGCTGGATTCTGGCCAATAGGAGCTGAGAGATTTTGCTGGGGGTGAGGGCAGCGCAGAAGCCTCCTCCCACCCCATGCAGACAGCCAGAGGAGCAGCCAAACTGCTTTGAGTAGTGCTGCTCCGTGCCACAGGGATGAGCTAATGGGTTGGATCTTGGCAGGCCAGATCTTGCCCATCCCTGCACTGCATCATATTTTAGCTACTTGGGGCAGGCCGGCTGTCTTGTCTGTAGAGCACCACACACATTTGTGGTTCTGAATGAATAATCAGTTTGCAATGAACCCACATACTTACTAAAAACCTAAACAGCAAGAGAATAGGCATGTGCTCAAGACTAAAGCTTAAAAATATTTAGCTCCTATGCCAACTTTGAAAGAAGCCTGTTAAAATTATTTAGGAACAGTCATTTCCCCAATTAACAGTCTGATTCTCTTTTTGAAATGGTTGCCCCATTGCCAAGCTTGAAGACTACTCACCATATGGCATTAGACTGTGATTACAGATAAAAAGTGCACTGCTGCAAACAGTGCATTGCTACTTTGTGTCTGGTAAGAGGATTTCAAACTGCTGTACAAACAGTTATGTTTCAATATCCTTGTGATATCGGTACAGTATATAAAATGTATTGTTTAAACTACCACATCCGGAGCAGAACACAGCACCCATTTAACAGCAGACAGGACAAGAAGCAAAGCCTACCATATCCAGACCAAAGAGGATTAGTATACAAATTAAATAAAATAATTAACTTAAACTAACAATTTATATGGAATTAACAGTGCCTTGTGCCTACATTAGGATCACAATTTCAACAGACAAGGGGAAGAATAAGAGAGACACCCTTACATGTCAGAATAAGGTCTCTAATCAGACTAACCCAGCTTAGTTTATGAAATCCCATGAGGATCACAGCATGTCTGCAGGTTAGAAAACCCTGACTAACCTTAGAGTGAAAACTCACGAGGCAATCTTGGACTGTGATGAAAAAATAGGGCCTCAGCAGCCAGATCAAGTTCAAACTGTAAGATTTGTGTTTTACAAAAGTCACTTTCATGTAAAATCCTTCCTGTGTGCATAATGTCTCCTCTACACAGAGTCAACAGGAGAGGTGAACAGCTGCCTTGAAAGGGGGCCCAGGAGCTCCACACCTGATGGGCAGGTAGGCATGTATCAATTAACACATCCTTCTGGGAATCGAGACAGAAAAAGCAGGGTGAATGATAGAGACCAGGCCATATAAACCAGGCATTTGTGACTGCTACACTTAGTCACAAACTCAGAATCAAGCCACATGCCCTGAAATGCCCATTTGGTACAAAACCTGAAACTGCTATTTCATGCTCTGCCCTGACTTCCCAAACAAAGCAGAACACTGAGACCTTGAACTGGACCAGTTTCACAGAGGGCTCGGAATACTATTTACCACTACTCTGTTGTCATGGGAGGGCAAGATCATGACAGAAATGTTCCACTGGAAAAATAAAAACTGTTGAGAAACAGGGTGAGGCTCAAGAGTGTGGGAGACAGGCACTAGATGTAGACAGAGCAGCTCTGTCACATGTAATAAGAATCCTCACCCCTTTCAACATTGAATGCAAAACTCATTTCCACACGTAGCAAACAAAACTTCTATTAATCAAGCTCTCTCCAACAGGCAGAGGAAGAGGGATATTGGAGGTAGCTATTTTTAAACATTTGGAAGCCATACATACGGCTTCCCACAGATAGGTACCAGAGAGTGTGGAATGTGAGGAACCTGGATCCAAATGTGGGTTTCGGGATTAATACTGCACACACTTCAAGCCACCAACAATTCAGTTTTATGAAAAAACAAACAAACTTAAAGCGGCAGTTTTTAAGGTATGTTGTAACTTGTGGTTAGGTACACTAAATGGGTAATTGACAAGTTTTCCTGGCATAGCTTGAGGGTTTAAATGGGCTGCTCCAAGGAGGAAGTGGAGTCTACACCCCAAGCACAGCAATATGCTTCCAGGCCAGGAAGTGCATTCTTAGGCCTTGTCTATACTTACGTAGAGATTGACACTGGAGATTTATCTTCTGGGGTTGGATTTGGCAGGTCTAGTAAGAACCTGCTACATCAAATGCTGATGACATCCCCATCAACCCCAGCACTCCACAAGGCCACGAAGAATAAGGGAAATCAACAGGAGAGTTTCTCCCATTGACCTCCTGCAGTGGGGATGCTAGAGAAATTTGATTTAACGTATGACAACTCCAGCTATGCAACTTAGCTACAAGAATTGTGCATCTTAAATCAAATTTCTTGCGTACTGTAGACCCGGCTTAGTCAATCTTCTGATTGCAGCTTCCCATCAGCTTGAAATTACTGTTAGCGATGCCATGCTGTATCCTCATTAAAGCTAATGCACTGACCCATGCACTGTAAATAGCAGTCCTTCAGAACTAGGTCAAGTGAAAATGCATCCCTGCCACATCAAGCCATTTTCAAAAATCTGAACTAGGAATTTTAAAAGCAGCATATATTGCACCAATATGCTGCATTCGCTCTTTCAGTGATGACCTCTGCAAAATTCCTACCTCACTGTGACCCTGAAGGGTTGTGCACATTTTTGTGACTTTGTAATTGGCTGGAGAGTTCCAGCCCATGTCAGAAGTTGGAGCAGATGAAACCTTCCATCAGAATTCCTGGACAGGTGTGTGTGTGTACGTACACACACATGCACAGTTTTCCTTCTATGGATTTACTTGAATAAATGTAGGTGCTTACCTTGTTATTTCATACAGAACATAATGCTCGCCCCGTTCATTGTATGAGGGCAATGAACTAAAGTATTCTTATGACAAGTTACACCCTCCTCTAAAAATCATGTTATTTCACAACTTCACGTCTTGATATATTAATACAGTGTGGAAACACCTGTGATTTATTCAGCAACACTACCAGGACTCTAGTATTAACACATCCTGCATGTCCATCTATTGTTTGTAGATGGAAGAAACAAAGGAAGCATAAATTAAAACGTTCTGGATGGTATAAACATCTAATTTTTTCCCTCAGATTTACCTTTTCTGTATTAAGCTATGACTTAAAGTACAGTTGTGATTGAGTGGTATAGTTGACAGGTACAGAATTATCTTAGCAAATTGCTGACTTCGGATTAGTTATCCAAATGCATTCTGATACATCAATCAATTTTCACTTCTTCCCCTGACCACAATTAGGCATCTGTATTTGTGTACAGATGTCATGAAGTTACAGTCATGCATCTAGGTTGGCTAATGTACGTATTTCACCACCTATTTTTTGCCAAAATATTGTTTGTATAGTTTTGAGTTCTCAGTCTGTTTTGGATAACTGAGCAACCCAGACTCCTCATGTTACGGAAGGTGAACTGCATGTTTTAACTGAACACAGATATTAAAAAAGACTCTCTTATGGGAACAAAAGATTGCTCAATTCAAAGACTGACCATATACAAATGATTTATGATTGGAGGAAGGCAGGAGAACTGAATATCTATCACAAGGTGTTTTTAAAAAATCCTGAAAAGTTTTTCCAGTATGTACTTCAACAGCCAGATCAAGAAAAACAAGCCACTAGAGTCCATATTAAACCTCCAGTAAAAACCTCAATAAGTTTCTGACTCATGTTCATGAAATGAAATTACCAATATTTCTTTGCCCAAAACTCTAAGTGGGTAAAGCTGAAGATTTATCTTTCAACCTGGCCTTTTCCCAATTCATAGGCATATAAATACTCTATATAATGGATAGACTGTCCTTAAAATTTCATAGGAGGACAAAGGGCAAATTGCATAAACATACTTGTTTAAAATTCATTAAACACATATAGACTGACACCATGCAAACAAAAATACAAGAATTAATACATCTGAGACCAAAGAGATGAAACCATGAGGTATGGAAGAGGGGGAGAGTACACCACAGGTCAGGTTTTACATTACATCTAAGGTTCTGGAGCTTGACAGCCTAGTTACATCACATGATAAACTTAAAAGCACAAGTAAGAGCCAAGATGGTTGTCAGTATTCAGTTCTGTCACACACCCCACCTCCAATCATCAGAAAGTGTTCAGTTTAAAACAATTATAGGTAAAGAAGCAGCCTTTATGAAAATCATGGATGATCAATGTGTCCGTGAACTACATCTGAAATCCACTGGTGCTTGATTGCTAATTCTGTATTATATGAATAAAGCAAGTTCACGCCAGTATTTACATGCAAGGAGTCTTTCATATTCAGAACTAATTACCTTTCATGGGTGCACTGTTCTAAGAATTTCCAAACCACGTTAGCCCCAAAGGCTAAAATCCCTTCTCATATTTAAAACTCCCCCACCTGCCCACTCACTTGTAACAAGTTGTTGTTTGCTCCAAACAAACTACTGATGGATTTTTTCCCCACCTTTCAGAATCCCTAATCAGGCTTCTGTTTTTTTGCAAGTCACTGCAGAAGTCACTGCCTGTATTCTCGCTTGTACAAAATAAATTTAAACACTAAGGGTACACTTAAGAAGGAGAAGCAAACTCTGCCATTCCCACACAGACACTAGTTAAAGATTTACTTCACAACTATAGCATAACTGCAGATTGACAAGCAAAACATTGTACTTAATTATGGGTGGAACCATTAAAATACATGCATATAAATACATGAGTGAAACCAAATAAATCTTCCACTACTATGATTGCACAATAACATTCCCCCTCTCCCTTCTCTAATATTTCTATGTACCAGAAAGCTTGCATTCAGTGCCCAGTGGAAGATGCTGGTTATCCAAAAAGCAGCAGAAAACAAGGCAGTCAGGTATCTATAACTTTTGGAGGCAGCCACCAGGAAGTGTACCAATTTACTTCTTCACACCACTAAAAAGAACACAGACTTCTTTAAAATGTAACAATTCCTGCCTCATTCAAGCACCTCTGGCTTAAACAGTACAGCATGGACACTAGTTTTATGGAAGGGGGCGGGGAGGGCTGGTCTCCCTGAAGCTCTATCAAGTGAAAGAAATAATTGTGCTAAAGCCATTTTTAATCGAGGTAGTTGTTGTCAGCCGCCCCTTCCAAGAGGCCAAGTTCATCAGCTGCACAAATGCATAATTGTTACCTTTGCAAAGCACTTTTTAGGAAGACCTGGATATAAATCCTAAAGTTTAACAAGATGAACATATGTAACCCTTCATGTACTGCCTTCAAAATTCATTACTCAGTCTCTACTGACCCAAGAGTTACCAAAAGAGCATAGGTCAGTGATGAGCAACCTAACTAGTGGGTCAGCCGCATGAGTGGCTCTTCATCTCAGTTGATCACAAGATTGTCATAACCAAGACGGTCTTGAAGTAACAGTTATGATGGTAGTTTTGCTAACTGTGCTTGTGTATCTAGAATTTGCTGAGTGTGCCAAATGAACCATAGCAGTGCTTCATTGGATGCAGAGGGCGCACACGGCTCTCACAGTCAATGTTGTGTGCAATCAACACACACCTCACTTTATATGCGTGTAACTTTAGCAATACCAGTAGGGAAAAAAAAGTATACTGAAACCAGCGGAATCTGGCAATAGCAAACAAAAAGTCTCATGAGTCACACATGGGACCCCAATGGGCCACAGGTTGCCCACTGCTGGCTTAGGTGCTACATTTATATCTGGAAAAGGTCTTGACAATTTTCTTTAGAACTTGGCAGGAAACAGTTTTCCAGTCCTGCAGGAATTCAAACTTTAAAAGTGTTTCCATCCCAAATCAGGACAAAAAGCCAAAACCCCAAAGATTTTATGAATAAAAAAAAAAAATCCAAAAACAACTTCAGGTAGGGTCAATTTTATATATAAGAATCCATTAGCAAAGGATGTCTTATGGGGGGTGAAGTCATCACTTCCTGCTGGGATGAAGCTATAATCTGTCAAAGATTTCATAGAACATTCCATAGTCTGCTCCTCAAATAAGGTCTTTCATTGCAGTGCTGGATTCTGTCACCATCACCAGAAAAAGTATGTACAAAAACTCTCAAAAAATCCAGCTGCATCAAAAAAAAATGTAATGCTTTCAGGGAACTTCGTTGGAAACCAGATTTTCACTACTCACTCACTGTTAAGCCACACCAGGGCCTGATGAAATGCATCCTAGAATACTCAAGGAGCTGATAGACGAGGTATCTGAGCCTTTAGCTATCATCTTTGGAAAATCATGGAAGACAGGAGAGATTCCAGAAGACTGGAAAAGGGCAAATATAGTGCCCATTTATAAAAAGAGAAATAAGAACAACCCAGGAAACTACAGACCAGTCAGTTTAACTTCTGTGCCAGGAAAGATAATGGAGCAGGTAATTAAGGAAATCATCTGCAAACATCTGGAAGATAAGAAGATGATAGGGAACAGCCAGCATGGATTTGTAAAGAACAAATCAAGTTAAACCAATCCGATAGCTTTCTTTGATAGGATAACAAGTCTTGTGATAAGGGAGAAGCGGTGGACGTGGTATACCTAGACTTTAGTAAGGCATTTGATACAGTCTCGCATGATCTTCTTCTCAATAAACTAGGGCTACTAGGCAAATACAACTTAGATGGGGCTACTATAAGGTGGGTGCATAACTGGCTGGATAACCTTTCCCAGAGAGTAGTTATTAACAGTTCACAATCCTGCTGGAAAGGTATAACAAGTGGGGTTCCGCAAGGGTCTATTTTGGGACTGGTTCTGTTCAATATCTTCATCAATGATTTAGATAACGGCATAGAGAGTACTTTTATTAAGTTTGCAGATACCACCAAGCTTGGAGGGGTTGCAACTGCTTTGGAGGATAGGATCATCGTTCAAAATGATCTGAACAAATTGGAGAAATGGTCTGAGGTAAACAGGATGAAGTTTAATAAGGACAAATGCAAAGTGCTCCACTTAGGAAGGAACAATCAGTTTCACACATACAGAATGGGAAGCAACTGTCTAGGAAGGAGTACAGCAGAAAGGGATCTAGGGGTTATAGTGGACCACAAGCTAAATATGAGTCAACAGTGTGATGCTGTTGCAAAAAAAGCCAACATGATTCTAGGATGCATTGACAGGTGTGTTGTGAGCAAGACACGAGAAGTCATTCTTCCGCTCTACTCTGCGCTGATTAGGCCTCAGTTGGAGTATTGTGTCCAGTTCTGGGCACCACATTTCAAGAAAGATGTGGAGAAATTGGAGGTCCAGAGAAGAACAACAAGAATGATTAAAGGTCTGGAGAAAATGACCTATGAAGGAAGGCTGAAAGAATTGGGCTGGTTTAGCTTGGAAAAGAGATGATTGAGAGGGGACATTATAGCAGTTTTCAGGTATCTAAAAAGGGTGTCACAAGGAGGAGGGAGAAAACTTGTTCTTCCTGGCCTCTGATGATAGAACAAGAAGCAATGGGCTTAAACTGCAGCAGAGGTGGTTTAGGTTGGACATTAGGAAAAAGTTCCCAACTGTCAGGGTGGTTAAACACTGGAATAAATTGCCCAGGGTGGTTGTGGAATCCCCATCTCTGGAGATATTTAAGAGTAGGTTAGATAAATGTCTATCAGGGATGGTCTAGATAGTACTGGGTCCTGCCATAAGGGCAGGGGACTGGAATCGATGACCTCTTGAGGTCCCTTCCAGTCCTAGTATTCTATGATTCTACATTAGACAGATATTTTAAATGCTGCTTTACTTATTGCAGTAGCTATAATACACACACACACACACACACACACAGCTGCAATGTCAAGAAAACCACAAATGAATGCTGACCCATTTTGTTTTCTGTTGAACTGTAATCACTTTCCTCCTCTGACAGCTGCTCAAACTTAATTGCTCATTATGTCTGTAAATAAAAACTGATCTTACTCTGATTAGCCAACCATTTTACGGCTGCCACAATCATTTCTTGGTTAATAAATGATTTGATGTTTATCAATATTGCCCCAAACCTGCATAGTTGGTGGTACACTGTTTCTTTCCCCTAAAATATCCTTTTAGTTAGAACCAAAAATGTCATTACAGAAGGCAGTTCAGACATGAACTAAATTATTTTTACAGCCTAATCCACATCAGGCACTAGTGACAAGATATAACGGCACCCATAAATCAAATGTATCCTGTTCCTTGCTCGCACCTTTTTTTCTGCTTGTGTCCCTGTTATTGTGACATGTTTACTATGTACTTGATTTCTTGGGAAATACTCCAGAGCACTCTGATTATAACTGCTCACAATGATACACGACAGATTTCTAGACTATAAATAAAATGTGCTAGCAGAGCCTAGAAGTCTAAATAGTGAGATGAAAATCAAGTAGCTAAATTATGTAGTGGTCAACATCTGCTTAATATACACATAAGCAATTTAGCATGCAACAGGGGTACTCTTTCATAGATACTAGGCAATCAAGACTCCAGATGGCTTAACTGACAAAGGGTTCAATGCATTCTATTGCCTAATATTGCCATTACATTTTAATCTTCAGCAGCCACTATCTCATCAATGCATCTTCTACAGCTCCAAAAATCAACACATTGAACTGAAATTAAGCAGGCAAAATTTTAGTCCACAAGGAACTAGTTAAATAGTTTGAGTTATCTGAATAAAAGGGGAAAATATAAATCAATCATTCTTCTGCTTGTCCTAGATAAAAAATGATTGAAAGTAGAAACTCCAGACTTGCCCTCTTGGACTGTTCCCATAGGCTACATCTAGACCAGTGGTTCTCAATGTGGGCCATATGGCTCCCCAGGGGACCACGCCTTACTTCTAGGGGACCACATGGAAAAAACCAGAACATTAGGGGGCCACAGTAAGTTTCTGAGGGTGCCACCCAAACTTAACTGCCAGGCGTATGATGAATGAGGCTCAGAAGGGGGCCATGAGCAAAAAAAGGTTGAGAAACACTGGTCTAGACTACAGGCTTCTTTCAGAAGAAGCTTTTTTCGGAAGAGATCTTCTGAAAAAACTTCTTCTGAAAGAGCGCGTCCACACTGCAAAAGTGCATCGAAAAAGTGATCTGCTTTTTTGAAAGAGAGTGTCCAGACTGAATGGACGCTCTCTCGGATGTAAGCTGTGATTGCTATGGACAGAATGGCCACCAGGGCACTTGTGCTTTTTCCTCTTCCTCTTCTTCCGAAAGAACTCCCTCTTCCTCATCCACACACGCCTTGTTGTGAAAGAGCTCTTTTGCAAAAAGGCTTCTTCCTTGTAGAATGAAGATTACCACACCCACTGTTCTTTAGATTTTCTTGCGGAAGAAAGCAATTGCAGTGAGGACATTCCTCAAATTTTGTCAGAAAAACGGCTGTTTTTCCGACAAAACTGTGTAGTGTAGACATACCCATAGAGTCTTAAAGGGCCAAACTTTGAAATCAACACATTCAGTCTTTATAAAATTACAGATGCTGAAAACAAGTAATTTCACGCTTCTGCATTAAAAGTAGTAGTTGGTTCTCAGAAGGCAAGTAGAATGCTTCTATGAAGAACAGGTTAACTTAAGGATGCATTTATTAGCTTGGGGAGCCAAAGGGGCCAAGAACTACTAAGCACCGCAGGACTGCAACACTCTGAGGTTTAAAAGGAACCTTCAAACTCTGCTGGCAAAGCTGAAAGAGTTTGCAATTTATGTAAGCCTAATGCAAGCTGCTTGGGGTTTTTGGGGTGGGAAGGAGAGGAACGTCTTTCTCTTTAAAAAATATAAATCCTATTGGGAAAATAAATGCAGTAAGCTGTAATGAATGCAAGGTTAAAGTTGAGAAACAAGCACTCAAGAGTTAAGGTCCCTTCTGCCGTGTTAACTCAACCACACTGTGAATATGAACTTTTTATACTTCTTCTTGTCAAATGCAGCGTTCACTACACTGTTCTCAGCAGATGTATCCCTCAAAATACAAAGAAAGCAATGTGGCCAAGTTAACAGAATTCTTCTGTCATCTTAGCTATTACTTCTCAAGGAGATGAGTTACTCATAATGACAGGAGAGATAAGCATCTACACTGAAACACTAGTGTCACAGCTGCAACTGTGTCCTTGCAGCATTAAGCGTAGATATTGCCTAGAAGTGTGGCAAAACATTTTAATGATGTTTGTAACAGGAGATCTGCTCTTATTTTGCAGGGCATTTTCTGACCTGAATTTGAACAGGCTAATTCTTAACACAGAGCCACTTTCTAGCCTAGAATGTCAGACTTCTAAATGGGAGAGTAGGTTGCAACATGCTTGCCATTAGTGATGTAAAAAGGCATTTTAAAAATGTAACCGTGTAACCACTGAAAATCCTAGCGGTTACATGCACTGCGGGCTTTCCAGTATAAAACTTAAATAAGATTTATACTGCAGAACCCCCAGCAAAGGCTCCCCGGCCCCGCTCCCAGGCAGCCAACATGTAACCTGCGTTAGGGAGCATCTCCAGTTGGAGCAGCCCCTTCCTGCAGTGGGCCGCATGAGGCTGGAGCAGCCTCCTGCCTGGGAAACACAGAGTTTTCTCTCTGTGAAAGAGCCTGATGTCAGAGAAAAGGTTGCTTGCCATTTTAACCAGACTGACCATTCTCTCAATGACCTTAAAACATGTATATTGCTTCAAAGAGATTTTAACTCCAGACTTCAAAGAGAAGCCTCAGAACTGTCATTCATGCTTAAATTTGACACTTTACGTATGGGTCTTAACAAAGATGGTAATTATCTCACCCATTACAAAGATAGCTTCCCCAATTATCACCCCTAATGTCACTACCTCACAGACACTAACCTTCCCCCCTTCACCCCCCCTCTGTTCTAAAATCTGATTTGTCAATTTTATGTGTTCACTTTTTTTTTTTTTTTAAATTGTATCACTTTGGTATATATGGTTGTGCCAATTTTCTTCCACAAATTGATCTGAGGAAGTGGGTCTGGCCCACAAAAGCTCATCACCTAATAAACCATCTTGTTAGTCTTTAAAGTGCTGCATAGTCCCGTCTTTTGTTTCAGCTAGACCAGACTAACATGGCTGCATCTCTATCACCAGGGCTCGACAAATACACTCGCCCGCGGCGAGCAGATTTTACCAGCTGGCGAGTGCAGGGGCGGACTGGCCCGGTGGGCCGTTGTGACGGGCTGGCGGAAGCCCGCACTACGGACGGCGAGGCCCCATCCGATCCGCCAGCCGACGGAGGAGAGAGCGCCGCTGATAAGGGGGAAGTGCGGTGATTCTTCCCACCGGGATGCCTGCGTGAAGCTCCGGCGCAAGGAGGCGGGGCGGGATGCCAGGACGCTGGCGTGACATGGCCCCGCTGATTTTAAAGGGCCACGGCAGCTCGGCTCTGGCCGTTGGCTGCGGCGTGCGGCACAGCCAGGGCCCGCCCCGCCGGCTCCAGTCCTGCCACGGCCCCAGTCCCCTTTGTCTCCGCACCGCCCGTTCCCCACGCCGACCCTGCTCCCCGGACTCCCTGCTCTCCCTCTTCCCTGCGACCTTTGGCTCTGCGCCGCCCTTGCACCCCGCACCCTGCTCCCCTGATTCCTGCCCCCAGCTCTGTGCTGCCTGTTCCCTGCACTGCCCCTAGACCCCGATCCCTCTGCCCCTCCCGTTCCCTGCCCCATTACCCGTACCTCCACTGCACCCTGCTCCCCCCGAGCCCTGCGTCCCTCTGGCTCTGTGCCTCCCGTTCCCCATGCCACCCCCGTACCCCTCCCCCCACTGTTCCCTGCACCCCTCTGGCTCTGTGCTGTCCCTGCACCCGCTGTGGGTCGGGAGTGAAGGGTGCTTGTTCATAGGGAGGGGCTGGACAGGGCAGGGAAAAAGCTGCTGTGACCCAGCAGGGAGTGAAAGGGGAGTTCACCAGAAGCGCCTTTGCCTTTATGGAAAAAAAACGAATGAAAATGCTATTTGCTATTTATAGGGCTAAAATGCCGGGACAAAAACGAAAACAAACAAAAAAACCCATTGCAAAATGCAAACGTGTAAAAGACAACAAAAAGGGGGCAGCAAAAAACCTAGAGCTGGCACTGGGGGAGTGGAAGGGGCTGGGCTGTGGGGAGGGGAGGGAAAGGAAAAATATGGGGAAGGGGCTTGTGCTGAGGAGGAGGGGAGGGAGGAGGTCAGGAGAAGAAGAAGAAGAAGAAGGCACCAAGGGACAGGGGTGCAGGAGAGACAAATGCCAGGGGACAAGTGCAGACAATGAGGAAAAGGCAGGAGGAGGTGTCAGTGGGAGGGGACAGGGTGATGCTGGAAGAGGAGAGGGTAAGGGCACTGGGGGCTAGAGAGGGGAGGGGAGGTGCTGGGAGAAGGCTTGAAAGAAGGGGTGGGCATGAGGAAGGTGGGGATGGAGCAAGGCATCTGTGAGGGCACAGGGGCATGAGGAGAACAGGGGCAGAGGGTGGTGAGGGGGTGGGTATCAGGGAAAAAGAGCGCAAAGGGGGCAGGGGCAGTGAGGGAAGGGGGAGGCATCAGGAAGGTGCAGGTGCCAAGGGATTCTGGGGGTGAAGCAGAAGGGCAGACACCTGCAGGGGAGGGACCAGCACCAGAGGAGAGAGGCAGGGCAGGTGTGTAGAGGGAGGTTTTAGGAGAGGGGATGAGGAGGGGTAGCTCACATGATCAGAGTGGGGCTACTGGAGGAGTGGGCACAGGGGGGAGAGAAGGGCTGGCAGAGGGGGGCAGGTCTCAGGAAGGCTGAAGGCAGTGAGAAGGGCAAGAGTCAGGACAGCAGAGGAGGGTGAGGGGTTGGGGGGCAGCAGGCACCAGGGGAGCTGATGGAGCAAGGGGAGCAGACATGGCAGCAGAGAGAAAAGGTAGAGGTTTATAAGATATGTATTAATAACTTGGGTGATATTTATTAATAACTTATTAGTAATTACTGTTCTTATTCTTATTAGGAATTTATGCCATTAAAAAAACACTTTTTGTGGGGGAGGGTGGCGAGTCCCTTTTTTGTCTGGCGAGTAGGGTTTTCCATAATTTGTCGACCCCTGTCTATCACTATTCTATTTCACCCTGTCTCTCACACTTAGACAATGTTTGCTGTAAGGTCTTGCTTCTTGTTAGCATTACAAATTAAGTTATATCTCCTGTCTGCATTGTAAACTAAGTTGTGATAGATTCCTTTTTGTTATTCCTTTAGTAACTATTAATCATGTCTGAAACTCTGCAAAATTGTTTGGTGTGAGTGGAGGATATGTGTGTAAATGTGAAAGCCATTACAAAGCCCAGGTGGCCAAGAAGTGGGAACCTTCAAGACAACCAGGAAACACCCATTGTGCCCGAGGCTGAATTAAATTAGCAAAAATGATGAATCCTGGAAACAGGCAGACCCCCCCCCCCAAGACTAGAGATACAAGATACAAACAAGAGACAATGATGGGATGCTTAACAATAGCCATCAAAGGATAACTGTGGAAAACCTTCAGAGGGGTAGCTGAGTAAGTCTAACTCAGGAAAAAAAAGAATAGTCTAGTAGCACCTTAAAGACTATCAAAACATGTAGATGGTATCATGAGCTTTCACGGGTACAACCCACTTCCTCAGATGACTGGAGTATTAGAAGTCCAGATCCAAGAATAAATAAGGAAAGAGGGTGGGGGAAAGGAGGAAAGAAAAGGAGGGTGAGAAAAAGAGACAGAGACAGTGAATAGATGGTTCAAGTACAAGAGGCTGATAAGAACAATTAGCACCTCCATTGGTTGGTTAAGTCATTAGGATGTGGAAGCTAGTGTGCAAGCCAGTGGATATCCCAGTTCATTCCATTTGCGTAAGAATTAAACTTGTAAATGAAGTTAAGTTCCCACCCTTCCCTGTGTATTTGGCTTGTGGAATTGGCCTGAAACACCCACAGTGACTTGGAGATCCATTAATGAGTGTCCAGGCAGAGTAAAGTGTTCTCCAACAGGTTTCTGTGTATTGATTTTTCAGATATCTGATTTGTGTCCATTAATTCTTTCTCGTAGACACTGTTCAGTTTGGCCAATATACATGACAGCGGGGCATTGCTGGCGTTTGATGGCATAGATCACATTAGTGGATGTGCAGTTAAATGAGCTTCTGATGTGGTGGCTGATGTGGTTGGGTCCAGTGATTAAATCACTAGTGTAGACGTGTGGGCAGAGTTGTCACCGGGGCTGATTACAGGGCTGGGTTCCTGAATGATTATGATGGAAGTGTGTTGAAATTAACACCATTTAAGGATGAATGATTACAGCATGACACTGCAATACCCATAGACTCAAACTGGAATTTTCACATGTATAAGGGGGGTGCTTTTACCATTAGACTTTGGGTTCAGTCCTGCAAGCCAAGCCTCAGAAGAGCCTTGAATCGCAATAAATGAACCCTGACTCCTCACTCAGTCAATCTTGCCTGGCCAGTAAGTCTGATTTGAGCCACAGAGACTGGTAACTGTAGGACACGTGTGTGTGCGCGAATGCATATGCTGCTTTTCATGTTGTACTTTCAATAACGTGGCGTATTTATTGCCTTTTCCCCTAAAAAAGATCTCGTGTGCTTCTTATAAACATAATATGGTTAACCAGAACAAATAAGTCTATTAACCAGTTAACCATTTACATCCCTTCTTGCACTAGATTTACAAGCTCTTACCCAAAGCATATAACAGGTTTATCCAGAAGGTCTCCTTGTCATCTTGGTCTCCTGATACTCCTTATGACTAGTCAGCCTACTTTTTGCTTCTTGCAGCATAGTTTGGCACCATCATACACTGGGCCCCTGAGTTACCCTGAAGCCCAAATAACAGAAGCAATAGCAAATATGGTCCAGTGTGGATACTCTTGCCTTGGAACTGTCTTGACACAAATACACTCCATGAGTTTATACAACCCTTGATTTTGGAATACTTTACTACAAATTGAACTTCTCTAGTTTGGCACCCCCCTGATTGCTGCCAAACCAGAGAATTTTCCCAACCATGAGAAATCAGTGTAGTAGTGAGTGGGTTTTTTTATTTCACTGCGGTGAATAAATGGAACAGCACTTGCAATCTGCTTAGTAACGTATGACTGTACTGATTCATCCTATATAAGCCTATGCCTAATCAAAACTGATCAGCTCTCTTCATAAGAGAGTGTTACTGTTAACAATTTTACTGTATTAGCACTAGGAAATAAGTAGAAAAAGCACAAAACACATGCTTACGCTTAGCATTACCAACACTTCCACTGCTAACTGGGCTCTTAAATGACAATTAGGGGTAAATTAGAGCTAAATATCACACAGAAAACTGAGAGCCAGGACTGGTGGCTATAAATAAACCTTATGTGACTACAGGAAACTTGGCCACATCCATGATAAGTGGACATCTGGCTAACTAAAATCATGTTGGACCAAGAAGTGCCAGACTAGAGAGCTTCAACCTGTACACTATAGCATGAGATTCCTGCGCTGATCATACTGCTCCAGATTGCACTAGAAGAGTTATCACATAGCATTTTTTTTTAAATCAGCTGCTTTCAGTGAGAGATTGGTGGACTCTATTTTTATTTCTCCTTATGGGACAGCTTTAAGAGTGTTTATAAATAAGAGAGTTTAAAGATTTGGAACCACGGTGAAGCAACATGTTAAACTAAAGTAAACCATCTGCTGCTAAGGGACAAGGTATTCTGACAGAGCTAGGCATTCAGGTTAACGCTTTCTTGGGCACAAGTATCAGCCTCTTTCAAAAGAGCCTTTTCCAAAGGAGAATAAAATGAATAAACAGAATAATCAAGAATTAAGTAAATCTTCTGGGAGCATAATATGTGACTAAAACACAGTAGACAAGCCTGGTTAGAGAGGATTGGTTTTTTGCCATCCCACATTAAATCAGTTTTTAAAATGCAAAGTAACATTTCCTAAGATGTTTGCATGGATGCAAGCAGAAAACTGTGTTTGAATGCTAATGCTACAGGACCCGTTGTCACAAAAATCCCTTTGATAATTACACCAAACACAAACTACCACAAATAGGTTCACCCTGGAGTACATTTCATAATACTTGGGGCTTCTGTAACAATCTTTCTTCCAATGAGTTCCAAGCACTTTACAAACCTTTTAACCTCTCATTAAGTACATGTTATGAAGATTCCAAAACCAAGGCACAAAGAATAAAAGTGACTTTTGCCCAAGGTCACCCACTAAGACTTTGGTAGAACCTAGAAGGCAGAAGGGCTGGCCAATCCATCACCAAGCAACTAAACACAACACTGTCTCTCCTGATACTAAGTGTCCTTTTCCCCCAGAAAGAGATCATCTTATGTACGTATCACCAAGCACTACATCAAATGCCTTAGTCACCTTCAATGAAAGTTTAATTCAAGACTGATTCCAATTTAAGAATTCAAGTTATTCTAACAACCCATTTATGAAAGTTATCTTAATTGAGCACTTAAAAAACCTACACAAAGAAAGCACAAACCTACGTAGAGAAAGCAAGAACAAGTACCATGAGCAAATTGTTTAAAATAAAGACAGACATCAATGGGAGGTTTAAAAACCAAAACCAAACACTGTGTGTCTATTAATTTTTTAAAGATACATGACTTAAATTATGAGTCAGCCATCACCAGATTGTAACCTGGTACATATAGATGTATATTTAGAAACAAACAGAATATACATTTAAACATGCTATACTGCAACAAATAAAACTACATTACTCAAACACAATTTAATACTGTCACAAACGGCAATCTCCTTTTGTGGCTATAAAAATCAATCCAGCCTTTGGAATATGGTATTAAATAGTATTATAGTAATTATCCAGCTTCTCATATACATGTCATTTCCCTAAGCTACCAGATTCATGACTTGGTATTTATTTGCTCCTTTTAAATGCAAGGATATGCATTTTGCTAAGAGATTTTCTTTGCAACACAATATATGATCATGAAATGAAAGCAGATCCAAATAATCTTATAAAACTAAAAGCACTTAGACTGTTTTACATCACTAGTATAACTCTGTAAGAACACAAGGAAACTGGGTTTTGAACACAGTCCCTGTTATGTTAGGTATCTATAATGAGAAATAGCACCTCCATTCCATTCACATGTGTCTGACAAGGCACGTCTCTTTTTGATGTATTTGTGTGCTATATATCGTGCCTAGAAATCTGACACTAAATTTTGTAACTGGAGGACAATCCACCTTCAAAACAGTGCACAATATACACATGCCTCTGTGTAAAGTCCAAAGTAGTATGCTGGCACTTTTTTTTTAAAGCAGCCAAAGGATTGGGGGTGGAGGGTTTACAACTGAAGTCATGAGACTGGAACACTTTACTAGCAAGGCAGACAAACATCCTCTTTAAAGCCTTGATTTTGTCCTTGAGAAAAGGCGTTTTCCTGAAGAGTGAATCTTATCAGGTTTACACCTCAACCAAGTAAATATTTACTCTGAAAGGAATTTAGAGACATTGCACACATGGACAATGAAACATGGGTTAATTTTCTCCAGATTTTTAGTTTTTGTTGTCTACCCTAAAAGATATTTCTTGTCCTGCAGTTGCTGTTAAAAATAAAAATAGCCCTTGAACAAATGTGTTTAAGTCTGTCATAAAACATGTTAGAGGATATTTGAAGGAATCACTGAACTACTTTCCATGAAATAAGGAAAATAAAAAATGTTAAGAGCCAAGAAGCCTGCACCAATATTTCATGTTATGATAAAGGTCTACAAACCAATTCTCTGCACCATATTCATCATCATTTTAACTGCCTGAAAATGGAAACTGTGAGTGCTTTGATAAAAATCGATTGAAAGGTTGTCTGGTTTCACTGTTGCTTCAATAAAGTGCCTCTGTACTCTCTGCTGAAACACTGCTTTTTGTAACTTCCTTAAACAATCCTATTTAGTAAATCACAACAGTCAGCACTGTGCCTCCCGCTGAAAAAGGATTCCCGGGCAACGGTCCAATCCTGCACGCCTTCCTGAGGCAAAGGCCTTAGAATCAGCCAGAGTTTGACTAATAAATGCAGCATGGCAGCCATAAAGGTACTATGGTATGAAACATTTGGAGTCCTGGTATTAGAAAAACAACTTTCAAAATTATTCTGGACATGGCATGCGGTTTCACTCCCTTCTTTCTAGTACATGGTTGTCATATGGCAGGTTTTAGGTAGCTGTAGTTGTGCATTCAGGTTTTATCCTGGACCTAGGTTAGCAAGGCCTTTTGGTTACAGCCAATCAGGCGTCCTAGGACTCTGAAAAAGGACTGAGTGAAGCAGTGCACGATGGGCCTCAATGCTCCCAAGGGTGGAGATGCACAGTCCCTAATTGTTCTACCTACAAGGTGCCCATTTCAGAGTACACTGCTCAGTGTTAGCCTTTTGCACTTGAGGAAGTTAACAAAAATTCAACACGGTAAGATTCTATTCGCATCGATACATTCCCCTGCAGGGTTTACAAAAATCTTATGAGTTCAGAAAAATTGGAAAGTGGAACTGATTTCCTCGTGCAAGCAGAATGAAGTGCAAAAACTATACAAGAAGCATGAACAAAACCGTCAGCTGTACTTCAATCAGTTTTAATCTAAGATGATCTTAGTACCACATGGAAAGGATATTTGTTTTAATAACCTTTAATCAAGCAGCAACCCTTTAAAGAAGATTCTCTTGAGCAAGCAAGGCTACACATACAATTTAAAGAGAGGATGTCCAATCCGGATGCACAGACTCTTGCTATTGGAAAATGTAGCCTCATCTGGGAGGGTGTTATCTTCACTGCTTTACTACACACTTTTCAGTTTGTTTGTTTTTTCCTTCAAAAACATAGCAGGTCAGTGGTATTTTTAAACAACCTTTTTGCACTCTTCCAATATAGATTTTCTTGGTGCTCATTCTTCTATATAAAATTATTTTCCACAATTTACTCTGTCTGCCTATCTAAAATAAACCTGAACAGATGTGACAATGCTAAGCCATTCTGCAACCCCTTATCACCCATCCATCCATTTAGCATAGGCCCTTCAGAAAAGCCTGGGTAACTAGACAAGCTTTGCATCGTTCCATTATGGTCAGCACATTAAGACTCTTTTACTCCACCAGAAGATATATTCCACGAGGCCCTTCCATTAAGAACGCTCTGCCACTAGTCCTCGACTTACAAATCTAGACACTTATCAGCTCATTCGACTCAGCTGATCTCAACTACAGGAGTAGAATTTGAGGTGAGAGGCAGTGATAAACAAAGCCAAAATTACAAAAGAATACTATAGTTTTGAGTCCAACCATTTGAATTGTATCTGGAAGCTACCAAGAAAGCAATGCAATGATGGAGCCCAATTGTAATATTACTTAACTGTGTTTCTGGCAAGGAGCGTATGTGAGAGGCCACATTCTGCACAAGCAAACTTTCCAGATCATCTTCAAGAACAGCCCAGTGGAGACTGCGCTGCAGTAATCCAACCAGAATGTTAACTAAGGTGCAGAAATATGGTGAGGACCACATCTAGAAAGGATGGTTACAACCTCCTAGTCATTTGAGAGCCTCATGGGGACACTAATCATCTATTTACCACTAAAACTTGTACTGAGAATAGGGATGCTAAAGTGCATTTATTTATGTACATGTGTAACCACTGAAAAATTCTAGCAGTTAAAAGTTTACATGCAGGGGGAGGCAGTTCCCATGGAGCCACTGCCCCCCCTCTCCCCATACTGTCCCTACCCCGCGTTGCTGCCTCTAAGCTGGCTCCCGGCAAGCATCGGCTCCTGCCTCTGATACAGAGGCAGCAGCGTGGAGGGAGGGGACACAGACAGCTCCCCACATGTACTGGCTCCTGCACACACACCCCTGCTACCTCTGCCTATTGATACAGAGACAGCAGCACGGGGGAGGAGGAGAGAAAGGTGGGCTGCATGTAACCGTGCACGTTAACTAGTGGGTCTGGGCTCATCAGTTAGCCACGTACATGGGTACACGTTCATTTCCCTAATTGAGAGGCCGTATATTGTCGATATTAACGTCTCTTCGTACCTCAGTTTCCCCACCCATGAAATGGAGCTAATGATACTCACCCCACATTTGAGATGTACAGATGAAAAGCTTTACAAAATGAACCAAATATTATTTGTATGAATAAATTCACACACAGCATCCAGGTACATTAAAACAGTGAAACGATCTTCCCCACAATGCCCTACCAACACATCTCACCCTGATCCACGGGAATCATTTTTAGAGAATAGAAGGTAGTTCAGTCTTCACAGTCCATTCTTTTTAGCCTATTTAATCCATAGCCTCTTTCCTTACACTTCCAGAGTTTTTCAGTTAGTGGCAGCTGTGGTGGTTTTTATGCTATGGACATCTGGCCAATGGAAACTGAACAAAGCCACTTGTCAACAATCAGATGGTACCAACTTTCAGACACCTTGAACTTCGCTGGAATTTGATCTGGCAAATATAAATGCGAAAGGTGCTATATAACCTCATTATTAAACCTCTGAGTTCATCGGCGACCCATCCTAGTAATCCACATAAACAGTACAGTCCTAATCATAATAACCATACTTCAAACAGTTTATTGGAAAGGTCCCTCCATCTTCAGAGGAAAGATGAACTGCCTTGTATTAGTTCTCCTGCGCTCTTCAAGAACTCCTCTGAAATCTGCTCTCTCAAACTTGACATTTACCTGAAGACATTCTGTACGCTCCCAATTAAATGTTCACGTGAGCCACTGCTGTTTCCTGACAGAGAAAACACACATTCTTCATGTGCTTATGGTCCTCCGTAATTTTCTACGGTTCTCTAATATGATAGACATCAGGTCTGGAATGCAAGCACCAACATAGTGTTCACCACAACATGCTTAAATGGAACTACAAAATGATTTATGGGGTTTCTTTAAAATCACCAAAAGAAATACAAATAATACAAGAAATGAATTATTGTATCTCACAAGCTCATTCAAGCAGAACAGTAGAGCGCTGGACAATCACAATGCTCTGTGAGAATCGCTTGCTGCTGTTGTATCGTTTCTTTGGAAAGGTATGCCTGGCAATTATACGACAGGCAGCAAAACTTTTCTCCCAGAACAAAATCTGCTGACGCCTTCCACCAAAAGAGAAGGAAAATTCTTAAAATACAGCTGTATGACTGACTTAAAACATAGCTCACTCAGACCTTTGCCATCATAAGAGACTTTGAATAGGCAGTGGCTATTAATTCCAAGCGAACAAGGGGCAGCAAGGGGATGAAAGAATTAACATGAAGTTTCAAATGCCTTGAGCAAGATTACAAGGAAGAAATGGAGAAGCAGAAGAAAAAGAAGGCTGGAACACAGATTTTATGATATAAAACTAATAAGACTTAAGACAACACCATTACATCACTTATTGATGCTAAATTAATCAGACTGTAAATAGATCAGAAACTATCCCTTTCGCTATCATTGTTTGCTGTACCTGCCTTGTCCAAGCAGCTATGCAGATAGCTGTCCTGGCAGATGCTTATCAGGGGGATAAATGCAACAAAGCAAATCGACTTTAAAATCAAGTTTAACTTTCTCCACCATTACTATATCCAGAAACACTCAGCACTTTTTATCATAATCCAAAAGAAACAAACATCCCTGACATTGCTAATGACAGTTGGCTTGACAGATATACAAATGCTATCTGCATTGTCAGAATTCAGACTAGGGATATAAGCAACTACTCAAGATAAGCTTAGTCATATCAGGTAGTCGAGTCACTACTCGACTACTCTCTTTTCCCTCCTCCCCCCGCCCTTGCTGCCTCTCTATCAGTCCCATCCCCTCCCCTCCTCTGCCCACAGAGGCAGCCAGTGGGGGGGCCAACACCACTTGCCCCAGAGATGGAGCTGACTCCTGCATTAGTAAGGCAGCATACAGGATGCCCTGAAGGTAGGGTGGTGGGATGAGTTCTGGAGTGGCCCTGTATCAGAGGCAACAAGGGGGGAAAGCAGGAGCTGGACCTAGCTTAAAAGCCAGTTCCCCCCAGCACTGTTTCCATGGGGGAGAGGTGAGGGGGACAGGGGAGGCAGAGAGGCAGGAGTCTCAGAGCTGGCATGAGCCAGGACTGCATAGTCTTGAGTCACACCGGCTCTGGGAGCCACCCACATGGCAGCTCTGCCTTTTAAATGCAGTAAGACCCAGGCAGTGCTTACTACAATGAAAAGGTAGAGCCACAGCGACCTGGGACCTGGCGTGAGTTGGGACTGCTGGGTCCCATCTCATGCTGGGTCCTGGGCCTACTGCCACTGTGGCTCTGCAGTTTAAATGTAGTAGGAGCCAGTCTGCCTGCACACCCAGTCCCTTCTACATTTAAACTGCAGAGCCTCAACGGGGCCCCTTATCAACTAATCGTGTACATGATACAAACTATATCGAGTACACGATTAGCCAATTTCCCGCTTCTTAACATCCTTAGTTCAGACATCTTTAAAGCACAATGGAAGACTTATCTGCTTGATTACATCTTTTGGTTCTAATAGAGGGGTGCTAGAAGGGGAAGGTAAACTTGAGGAACTTTCTGGCTTTGTGGCCATGACTGCCACTTTATAAAGCAGTTACCTTTTTGTACTCACACAATGTGCACAATCCCTAGAAACTATAGAAAGCATTATCTCCATTTTACAAATGGAGAAACTGAGGCACAGAGCAATTAAGGATAAGGCTTTCTTTGAAGATCAGCACCTGGGTCTCAGCATCAGGATTAGTCTAGCCCAGGTGTGAGTGGTCACACAGCAAAGCTCTATCTAAGTTATTGTGCACTCACTGGTGCTGCACTCCTTCATGTGCATCAATAGGACTTCAGAGGATAGACCCTATGATTCTTTGTGCTGCACTAAACTAAGACACTTTATAATTCTTTCCCAGAGAATTGTGGAAGAACTTGTCTGTCCTACTGGGCACACAGTGGAATTGTGGGAAGGCCCTGGAGGACTATCAGCACAGTGTCCTCATTGCAAGATTAGTGAGTTGCTAGCGCCAGTGAAAGTAGAGCCTAGGCTTTCACCCAGACCCACAACTAGCCAGGGTTAATGGCTTCAGTAAAATCTCTGTACACATATGCAAGGAGAGTTGGGGCAATAGCCTGGGCTACCTTTCCAATGGACACAAACCCTATATGACTTACTTGTCCAAGAAACAGAAAGTTAAGAGCAGAGACAAAATTAAGACTTGGAACTTGTTGACATCTAAACCTGTGCTTATGCCTCTGAATGATGCAGCCTTCCCTGTACATAAACATACACAGGTTCTCTTAGCTGTCTAATGCTAAGGGTACAAGGTAGCTGAGGTTCAGTGGTGATTCTAGGATTATTCAGCAATATAGGCTCCTGTAGTAGCAAAGTGAGATGGGAGAAATGCAAGGGCCCCTCTCTGCGCAAACTCTGATCTCCTTAAATCTGGAACTGCTCTTTGCCACAATCGACAGAAAGGCCCTTGATGTCACAAGCACTAGAGTCCCCCATTAAACATGCAACCCCCAAAGCAGATATCCAAGAGAAAGAGGCAGCAGCGTAAAGATCAGTTATTTGGGTCTAGAAAGAAATTGACTTCCTGGGACACCAAGCTACCAGCTGCCTAGAAATGCTGACTGAAGAGGGGCAAAATCCTTCAGATGGAGTTTCTGCTCCCCTTTGCAGAACCACAGCACCATCATGCTTTGGCAGCATCAGGGTGCCAACTGCCGTGTTATACTCCTGCTGTGACAGCACAGGTGCTAGTACTGCAGCTGTCACTAGAAACACCATAGGAGAAAAGGGATTTCAGCAGGATTTTGTTTCTGAAGTAGTGCACCCCCATCTTACAAGCCAGGCCCAGGGGGCAGACTTGGGGAACACAGGCCACTGCAATAAATACAGATCACGAGCACCCCAGCACTCACCTCCACAGAAGCTCTGCAGCCCTACCAGGCCATACCCCTCCCATCTCCCAACCAGCTCTCACCTCAGGACGCCAGACCCCCAAAATCCCATCAGGGCTTAGGACCCCTAACGTACCCCTTTCTGGGGTGGGACTCCCAACTCCACCAAGCCTAACCCCTACTGGGGTCCTGCTTTTTCAGATCTATTCCCTCCCCAGCTCTGCCACTGGAATGGCTCCCTCGTCCTCCCAGCTCTATCCCCTAGGCTTTGCCCCTCTTTCCCTCCAGCCTCTGTTCCCTTACCCCCAGCCTGGCTCTGCCCCTTGTCCCCAGCCTGGCTCTGTCCCCTTTACACCGCCTCACCCTGGCTCTGCCCCTTGTCCCCAGCCTGGCTCTGCCCCTTGTCCCCAGCCTGGCTCTGCCCCTTGTCCCCCCAGCCTGGCTCTGCCCCTTTACACCGCCTCACCCTGGCTCTGCCCCCTTACCCCCGCCTGGCTCTGCCTCTTACCCCCAGCTGGCTCTGTCCCCTTTACACCGCCTCACCCTGGCTCTGCCCCTTACCCCAGCCTGGCTCTGCCCCTTGTCCCCAGCCTGGCTCTGCCCCTTTACACCGCCTCACCCTGGCTCTGCCCCTTACCCCCGCCTGGCTCTGCCCTCTTACCCCAGCCTGGCTCTGCCCCTTTACACCGCCTCACCCTGGCTCTGCCCCTTGCCCCCAGCCTGGCTCTGCCCCAGCCTGGCTCTGCCCCTTGTCCCCCTTCGCCCCACACACACTCTGGCTGGCTTTGTCCCGAGGCTCGCTCGCTCCCTCCTCCCCAGGCCCGCCCATGCCCCAGGCCCCCCCTCACCCAAGCTCTGCCCCACCGGGGTGCTGAACGGATTCCCCAGCAGAAACTCCATCTTGGGATGACAACAAACAGCCGGTTCGGCCCGGCCCGGCCTTCGCTCCAGCCCTGCGGCCTCCTCCCCGCCCTGACCGACACCCTCACTGACCAACCAGGGACTCCGCCACCGTCAACAGCCCGCCCACTGGGCCCCACTGGTCAGGAAGCCCACCTCCCTCGATCGCATTGGAGACTGAGCATGCCAATCACTCTCGGTCCTGCCTTCCTGCCCTCTCCTCCAATCACCACCCCCGGCCCCCATATTGAGTGACACATGAGGGGCAGGAATCCCTTCTACCGACACACCCACCATTGGACAACGCCCCATCAACTGCCCAATTCTATTGGGCAACGGCCACACTCGTCAGCTGAAGTTCCAGCCTCCACTAGCTGCAGAGGCTGACTCTAATTGGTCTAAACTGCTGCTTCGCGTTTTGATTGGTGGAGGAGCTTCAGACTCATTTTTACAAGTCACCACCGAACTGAGCTGCGGTTGGAAGATGCGGCCTGTCACGTGACAGAGAGAGCGCTGTGGGTTTGCGATCACGTGACTCTCCTTAGCAACAGCCCCTGTTTCCTTAGCGGCGAGCGCTAGTGCCCGCGGTGTGGGGCGAGATGGCGGGTCCCGTGGGTGTCCGAGTGTCTCTGCAGCTGCGTGTGGGACTGGGTGTCCGGGTGCCACGGGGAGTGCGTGGGGGCCTTCGCCAGCCGCTGCGTCCTCCGCCGGCTCGGCACCGTGGGCTTCTGGGGGGAGCAGTGGCTGGAGGGTTGCGTGGAAGGCTGGGCAGGCAGCTGTGGGGCAGGCTGGGCGGGCAGATGGGAAGGTAGTTGTGGGGCTGCCTGGGCAGGCAGACGGATAGGTGGCTATGGGGCAGACTGGCTGGGCAGGCAGACGGATAGGTGGCTATGGGGCAGACTGGCTGGGCAGGCAGACGGATAGGTGGCTATGGGGCAGACTGGCTGGGCAGGCAGACGGATAGGTGGCTATGGGGCAGACTGGCTGGGCAGGCAGACGGATAGGTGGCTGTGGGGCAGACTGGCTGGGCAGGCAGATGGATAGGTGGCTGTGGGGCAGACTGGCTGGGCAGGCAGACGGATAGGTGGCTATGGGGCAGACTGGCTGGGCAGGCAGACGGATAGGTGGCTGTGGGGCAGACTGGCTGGGCAGGCAGACGGATAGGTGGCTATGGGGCAGACTGGCTGGGCAGGCAGACGGATAGGTGGCTGTGGGGCAGACTGGCTGGGCAGGCAGACGGACAGGTGGCTGTGGGGCAGACTGGCTGGGCAGGCAGACGGACAGGTGGCTATGGGGCAGACTGGCTGGGCAGGCAGACGGATAGGTGGCTATGGGGCAGACTGGCTGGGCAGGCAGACGGATAGGTGGCTATGGGGCAGACTGGCTGGGCAGGCAGACGGATAGGTGGCTGTGGGGCAGACTGGCTGGGTAGGCAGACGGACAGGTGGGTGTGGGGCAGACTGGCTGGGCAGGCAGATGGACAGGTGGGTGTGGGGCAGACTGGCTGGGCAGGCAGACGGACAGGTGGCTATGGGGCAGACTGGCTGGGCAGGCAGACGGATAGGTGGCTATGGGGCAGACTGGCTGGGCAGGCAGGTGGATAGGTGGCTATGGGGCAGACTGGCTGGGCAGGCTGGATGGGCAGGTAGTTGTGGGGTAGGCTGGGCGGGCAGATGGATAGGTGGCTGTGGGGCAGACTGGCTGGGCAGGCAGATGGATAGGTGGCTGTGGGGCAGGCTGGATGGGCAGGTAGTTGTGGGGTAGGCTGGGCGGGCAGATGGGCTGGTAGTTGTTGGGCAGGCAGATGGTCAGGTAGTTGTGGGGCTGGCTGGGCGGGCAGATGGGTAGGTGGCTGTGGGGCAGACTGGCTAGGCAGGCAGATGGATAGGTGGCTGTGGGGCAGGCTGCACCAGTAGATGGGCAGGAGCTGTGGGGCAGGCTGGGCGAGTGGCAGCCTGAATGGATAGGTGGACGAGTAGCTGTGTAACAGGCAGGGCAGTGAGTGGATGGATGGTTGTGCGGCAGAATGGGGAGCAACTCGGCAGGTGGCTATACTGCAAGCTAGTCTCACTAATGTGTGTACATTTCCCTCCACAAACACAGTCTGAGTGATGCCAGCATTTGCCACTGCATCAGATTGGCATTGAAAGTTTAGAACCCTGTTCCTGGTAATTCTCACATGCACATGTACTTGGTATGTCTAGTCTTTATCAGGAGGTGAAATTCACCCCATTGAGAAGGCTCAACATAGAGCCTTGTATGTACTCTGCACTAGGGAAAATCTCACCCCTAGATCTTTGTAGTGAGATGGGTGGTGTTCTGCTCCTATGAAAGTTCTGGCAACTGCTCATTGTTGTTTATGGGAAGAGACAGTCCCTTTCACTCACTTCCTCTCATTGTACCCAATGCTGCAATTCTGCATGGACATTTCTCCTTACATTTCAGTGCAGGTTTTCTATGTACATGGTATGAGGACCATGCATTTGGCAATCTTTTTGCTCTGCTCTGGGTAGCTGTTTAGGAAAGTCTAATAACTCTGAGTTCTGTGGCGCAGGCCTACGCTCTTTGAATATCCCACTGTGCTATTGTTTCTCTGTATACTGCTTGCATTTCACTGAAAAAGGTAATTCTGAGATATTGTTTGTTCTGTTCTTGAAGGCCTATTTCGCATGAAAATGAGTCGGTTATATGATACCATAGAGCCAAATGTGATTGATGAAAAGATGCTTCAAAAAGCTGTGGAAGAGCAAGGCCCCCAAGAGGAATTAGGGCAGCTTGCCAAAAGGGAAGGCATTGATTATAAAGATGTTTTAGAGCTACAGCTTGATTTTAGAAGTAAGTATCTGATTTTTTTCAAATTAAACTATAATTGTATATTTAAAGTAGCGTAAAATCCCAGTTAATCGGTTACACACTAGGTTTAACCAGTTAACTGATTAAGCACAGGATCATAGTGGGGGATCACTCCGCTTGGGCCCCCTGGCTGGCAGCAAGGCTGCTGGCTGCCCCAGACAGGCAGCAAGCATGGGCAGCTGCATGCATGGGCAGAGCAGTGGGGGGCCAGGGGCAGGAGCAGGCTGCTAGCTCCTGATCCCCGCGCAGGGCTGGAGCAGCCCTTCCCCTCTCAGTGGGCCACTCTCAGGTATCCGGTAAGCATCACCCATTCATATCCCTTATTTAAAGTGACTGATTGACAGTTAATCATGACTAGCCTGGTATTTGTCATGTAAAGAGTGGGGGCATGTCTACATAGCAGAGCAAAAGTCGAATTAAGCTATGCAACTTGAGCTACATCAATTGTGTAGCTGAAGTCGAAATAGCTTAATTCAGCTTTTGGCACTGTTTACTCAACAGGAAGTCCTTTACTCCTCATAAAATGAGGGTTACAGGAGTCGGAGTAAAAAGTCCTCCAGCTCACCATTATTTTGAAATAATGGCTTGCAGTATAGACATGCTCTTTGTTATTTTGAAATAACATAATTTATTCTGAAATAATGCTGGTGGGTAGACATACCCCAAGTGACTAAACTTACATTTTTAGCTGTAATCATATGAAATATTTACCATACTGCAGGCCGGATGGCTTTGCTGAATGGTAATGGGCTATAAAGCTTCTCAACTCTTTATTATTAGTTATTACTATAATGATTTAACATATCTTGCAGTGGCACCCAGTGGCCACAGCTAAGCTTGGTCCTGTTGTGATAGGCCAAATCAAATCCAACACGAGCTTGTGGTGACCACATATTGTCCTAATTTAATAGACTTTAATAGCTTATGGCAGACACTGTCCAGTTCAGAAGGGACAAGGATTTAATTAGCAAAGGAGACTGAACTATACATTGCCCTTCCCATTGCAGGGTTAGGTACATTCCAGAGATGGTGTGGGGGAGTGACTTGTAGGCTCTAAAGTTTTACATTAAGTATTCTTTTTGAGTGCAGTTACTTTTTGTACATAATTCCATAGTTGAAAGTTCAACATTCATGATAGAGTACTTGTAATAGAAGAATTGAAAAATACTATTTATTTTGTTTTTTACAGTGTAAGTATTTGTAATAGGGATGTAAATGTTTAACTAGTTAATCAGTAAGCATTGCCTTACTGGCATGCTTATTAGGGTAACCAGTTAACTGGCACCTGGCCCACGGGTGGGGGGCTGCTCCAGTCAGTGTGGCGCAGTGCAGTGGGCCTTCCCTACCCTGACTAGACCCTCTGTGCTGCATTGCGCTGCAGGGAGCGCTCCAGCCTAGCTGGACTGGAGCAGCCTCCCGCCCGTAGTGAGTCCTGTCCGACCTGACTGGGCCCACTGTGCTTACCTGCTGGCAAGGGGCACTCCAGCTTGGCCGGACAGGAACAGCCTCAAAGTAACTGCCTGCTTAGAGCACAGTGCAGCAAGCCTTGTCCAATGCCTCCCACTCACCCATGGCACAGAGGGCAGTTAACCGGTTAAATCTATAGTTTACTGGTTAACAGTTTACATGGGATTTTACATCCCTAATTTGTATTAAAAAATAAAATGGGCACTGTACACTTTGTATTCTGTGTTGTAATTTAAATCAACATAGTTGAGTGAGATTAATCCCTTGATTAATTGCAATTAATTTTGTAATCACATGATTAATCATGATTAGTTCTTTTAATTGTTTGACCCAATAAATAGATGTTATATGTTTGGGGCTGTTGTGGTTGTGTGCTTGCCAGTGAGGTAATTGTGTGTGCTAATGAGGACTTCTGGTTATTTTCATATACCATTTCCTGATTTGTGCTTGCCTTTGCTTTGCAGATTGAGTGTGCAGTTGTGTGCATGTTTTCACATGCAGTTGCATGCCTAAATGTTAAAAAAAATACTTATATGTAGTCAAAGAATACTTTAAGCGTGATCTTCCTCTTCTGTATTTCTACTTCTACTTTTCATCTCGACTTCCACTTGTATAAAAAGAAGGGAAATGACCATCAGCATGACCCCAATGTTTTCACTTCAGACAGAAGACTGTAGGATGCATAAAAACTGAATTGTAGTTCTCATAGTAGTTCCAGCTTGATGATTCCATATCCTCAGCAGGTGGAGAGCGTTACCGAATGTGGGGTAACTTTATAATGTGATAGGGTAGCTACTACCCACAAGTAGCCTGCCACTTCAGAGGCAAGTACTGTCTCATTCCAAGTGTCATTCTTTGAGTTGGAAATCAAAGTGGAGGTCAAGGCCTTCTTGTAGTGAATCTATTAAGCAACTCTTGACTGCAGTTTGCAGTCAGCATCCCTTCAATGGCACCCTGGCAATACTGATTAGCAGTGCATAGCAGTGCAAGACAATGAGATTATCACAGCTGTTTCAATCTAAACCCTCCTCTAGCCTGAGGACCTTTCAGCCGTCTCCCTGGTGCTCTGCATAAATGAGTGCACTGTCATAATTTGCTCAAAGAGGTAATATTGGCCACATGTCACTAGTACAATGTGGGGTTTGTGTTACAACTGAAGTCTGGTGTATGTGAACTGCAGTATTTTTTTCTCTGGGTTAGATATCCTGAAGATCGACAACCTATGGCAGTTTGTCAATCTGACTAAACTACAGCTAGACAACAACATCATTGAGAAGATAGAGGCACTGGACAGTCTGGTTCACCTAGTCTGGCTTGGTAAGAGTTAGGGATATGAGGTGTGAAGTAGGATTAATTTCCTTAGAAATCAATGGAGTTACACTGGTGTAAGTGAGATCAGATTCAGGTTAAAAAAAAAGGCACTTAGTGGTACTGTCAATTAATGGCTCAGCTTTTAGTATGTGTTAAATGTATTTTGCTTGATAATTGACATGAAATTGGTGTCTGTAGATTGGATATGCAGCACTTTTAGAATGAAATGGAATTGTAGTTTAAAATGCGTGTGCACAACATTAAATCATATTATAGCATTGTTAGGAAGGAGATACTGGCAACAAGCACCCCATACTAGTAGGGGGGAGGGTGATAGAGTTTGATGGGATGTACCTGGTACTTGTTCCCTCAGATGGAGACCCTGCTGTATTGCTGCATCCCGTCCTAAGAAAGTGTCCTTCTGGGGGAAAGAGTACACAGTTTAGATCTCGAGGAGCTGTACAGAAAGGCCACTTAGGATCAGCTGTAGGTGAATCCAATGAAAATCAGACCTCCAGCAACTCTTAGGACTAGGAGCAGGCAGAAACCAATCAGGGTCCAGCAGGCAGATAAAAAGGGCTGGCTGCTTCCAGGGACTAATTCTGAGTGAAGCTGGGACAGAGAAGGAGGGAGCTCCATCTGGCTTAACCCAAGAAGGCTGGCCTGATTGGAGCTGAACTCTGACTGTGCCTTTGTTGTGTCAGTCAACAAAAGCCCGTTTTGTACTTTGTGGATTGTCAGGCCCAGAAGCAGGCCAATTTCAGTCGAATGTGATTGCTGAAAGACTAGGCGAGCTCACATTGTGAGATGTGACACTGGTTTAGGCAAGCCCATGACAAAGACTTGTGGCCTGATTCACTACTGCTTTGATTTCAGTGGGGGTATACTTGTGTAAAGCTAGAGTTTTGCCTTCAGCCCAGTCTTGCTGTGCTTACTCAGTCTTTGTTCAGGCTAAGACTCACTGAAGTAAGTGTACATTCCAGGCCCTGATGCTGTGAGGTGAGGTGTGGACCGCATCCACATTCCACTACGTGCATCTGACGAAGTGGGTCTTTGCCCACGAAAGCTTATGCTCCAATAAATTTGTTAGTCTATAGGTGCCACAGGACTCCTCGTTGCACATCCACCTCTGTTACTCCAGACCCAGTCCTTTGCTGGTAGGTTCAGGAGGGGTGTACCTAATAAGTGGTATCATGGTAGGGGGCATTTTGTAAGATGTACATGTTATGTTTGGTAGCCTCCAAGTAATAAAGATATAGATTAAACTCTTAAGTTAAGAGACATCTATTCTCCTCTGGCCACTATTCTGAGTTTGCCAGTAGAATCCTAGAACTCTAGCTTCCATTCACGATCTAGTTGCTTTCTAGTATCAGGAATCAGTTTCCAAAGAGAGTGTTATATTGGGCATATCGACTCTGAAATCAAACAAAAAACACCCTGATGAGGTCATCGTGCAGCTCTAAGAAGTTGGAACTAGAACACAGTGGAGCTCAGTTCCACTCCGAACAAAAGTCTCTTTTACCATCTGCAGTCCACAATGAAAACAGGATGTTGCGTCCTCTCTCAAATGCTGCTACGGTGGACGTTCCCTAGGGATACAGTCAGTTCTCTGAAGTGCCCCTCCATTTGATTGCCACGTGTCGGAGCACACAAATATCACATCATCTTTTTTTAACTAAAGTATTAAAAATAAATATTTAAGAAAACATATTTTTGGGAAAAAAGCTAGAACTGACATTTTCAAAACTGACAGAAGATTGCCTGATTGCCTTCTGTGACAGATAACTGGCTCTGTGGATATGGGGAAGTGATGAACGTGATATACCTTGACTTTAGCAAGGCTTTTGTTATGTTCTCCCACAGTATTCTCACCAGGAAGTTAAGAAAGCATGGATTGGATAAATCATGGTGGGCAAGATACGGCCTCTGGGCTGGATCTAGTCCAGGAAGCCCTTTGATCCAGCCCACAGCCTGCCCTGCCGCTCCCTGGTCCCCTAGCCAATCGAGACCTGGGGGCATGGGAGTGTGCGAAGTCATTTACTGTTCAGAGCAGCTGGGACCTCCCTCCTCCCCACCAGGGGCATGCAGCACCCAGAGGGAACCACCCCTTCTCCCTGAGGCCTCGCCCCTTGTGGGGGCAGAGCTGGCCCATGACCACAAACCAAAATTCGTGAAGTGGCTCCCCCTTGCAAAATATATCACCCACCCCTGGGATAAATGGACTGTAAGGTGGATAGAAAGCTGGCTAGATTGTTGGGCTCAACAAGTAGTGATCAACAGCTCGATGTCTGGCTAGCGGTTGGTATCAAGTGGAGTGCTCCCAGGGTCAGTACTGGGGACGTTTTTGTTCAACATCCTTATTAATGACTTGGGTGAGGGAGATAGATTGCACTCCCAGCAGGTTTGCAGATGATACTAAGCTAGGGGGAGAGGTAGATACATTGGAGGGTAGGGATAGGGTCCACAGTGACCTAGACAAATTGGAAGTTTGGGCCAAAAGAAATCTGATGAGATTCAACAAGGACAAATTCAGAGTCCTGCACTTGGGACAGAAGAATCCCAAGCACCGTTACAGGCTGGGGACCAACTGGCTAAGCAGCAGTTCAGCAGAAAAAGACCTAGGGATTACAGGGATGAGAAGCTGGATATGAGTCAACAGTGTGCCCTTTTAGCCAAGAAGGCTAACAGCATATTAGGTTGAATTAGGAGGAGCATTGTCAGCAAATCTAAGGAAGTGATTATTCCCCTTTATTTGGCACTGGTGAGGTCACATCTGGAGTACTGCATCCAATTCTGGGTCCCCCATTACAGAAAGGATGTGGATGCATTGGAAAAAGTCCAGAAGAGGGCAACCAAAATGATTAGGGGGCTGGAGCACATGACTTATGAGGAGAGGCTGAGGGATTTGGGCTCATTTAGTCTACAGAAGACACGAGTGAGGGGAGATTTGATAGCAGCCTTCAACTATCTGAAAAGTGGGGAGGAAGCTGTTATCATTTGTGACAGCAGAATGAGGAGCAACGGTCTCAAGTTGCAGTGGGGGAGGTCTAGGTTGGATATTAGGAAAATCTAGGGGGGCCTCGCCCACTGCTCACTATGCTCGCCAACCCCCCTCTGCCAGAGAGCCTGATGAGGTCATTCTGTTGTGCAGCAGGAAAAACCTTTTTATATGTATACAGAGAGACTATTTTACTAGGAGGGTAGTAAATCACTGGAATAGGTTACCTAGGTAGGAGGCTTGACAAAGCCCTGGCTGGGATGATTTAGTTGGGGTTGGTCCTGCTTTGGGCAGGGGGTTGGACTCAATGACCTCCTGAGGTCTCTTCCAGCCCTATGATTCTATGATTCTAAGAATCTCTGTCAATCTGTTAGATTGGAAATGCTCAAAGTGTCATTTTCAAAGGTGCCTAAGTCCCATTTTCCAAAATGGATTTAGGCACTTTGGAGCCAAAGCCTCATTGAAAGTCAATAGGACATAGGCTCCTAAATGTCTGTTGAAAATGTGAAGCAGGCTCCTAAATCACCTATAAAAGTTTGAAATTTGTACTCTAGATCTTTATATAAGTTTAGGGTGCTGAATGGAATGTTCTTGAAGAATAAGATGAGTCAAAGTATCCATGAGTCAAATAACCACAACGGGCAAACTCTTCCCATTGTGTATCTCCACTGATTTCATTGGGGTTGCATGAACTGAGAGAGCAGGAGTTGGCCCAGGGTGCATCACCAGTAGGGTGATGGTTTAGCGATGCAGATAACAGTCCAAGGAAAAGAAAACTAGCTGGTGCTATCAGATTTGTTGCAGAAATTTTCTTGTAGATTACATCTCTTTAAGCATTTCCTAACCCATTTATGTGTGCTGTGCACTTCCATACAAGAGATATAAGTTCATTTCTTCTCTGCATCTCGTGCACACACCCTCTGTCTGATTTAAGAGCTGCATGGACAAATGATAGAAAAAGTTGCATCTATTCCTTCCTTGCTGGAAGAGTGTTGCTTGTATGCAGAACCTTGAGAGTAAAAGGGGAAAGCCTTTCTTAGTGCTTGAGATGGATAGAAGTGCTGGCCAGCACCTGGTGACTAAAGGGTTAAACTCAGGTAGCTAGGGGGGTTGGCAGAAAGCCAAGAAAGCCAATGGGAAAGACTGTTGGAAGTTAGATTCAATATAGATAGTTGGCTGCTGTTCCTTTTGTGAGTTCTAAATTAGCAGCTGGAGGAAGCACGATGAAGTAATCAAACAGAATTACCATGCCTACAAGAAAAATTGGGCATGGGAATGGACTGGGCTTTGAAGTACGGATCAGTATGGATCATAGAGAAATGTATGTTTAGTCGTGTTCAGGGTACTTTTCTTTATTTTGCTGTTTGGTTAAATTTCTCTGTGTGAATTCCATGTGCTCTCCCTTCATCATGTCTAAGTTGAAGCCCTTTCTTATCTAAGAAAAGAGACTGTTTCTTTGTGTTTTGATCTGTTCTTTTCTTAATTGCCCTGTAACACCTAGCAACCAAGTATGCTTTAACAAGTATATCTTTTTGGTTTGTTAATAAAGTCACCTTTTTAAGGTGATGATTTGGTTCTTGTGTCCTAGAGGGTAACAGGAGGTCTGTGTGTGTACCTGCTAGCCTAAGAGGGGAGCTAGCAGAGACACAGTTTGTTTTCTGTGTTTTTTGTTTCCTTTTTCAAGCTCTTTTGTGGCAAAAGAGCTTGGGGTACCCCTTGGGAAGAAGTTCAAGTGTTTCTTCCTGGTTTTCAGGGTTTTTCTTAACTCACTTGATGGTGGCAGTCTATCTCCCAAGGCCAGGGAATGTGTAGCCTTGGGGATTTTTTTTAAGCAGAAGCCTACTATAGAGGCAAGGTATTTAAGATTTCTTGCAGGCCCCCACCTTCTGCATTCCGAGTGCCAGTGTGGGGAATAGCCTTGACAGGGCTTCATCAGGAATACTGATTGCTGCCTGGGAAAGCAATTAATATGCATTTGAACCTCTTTAATCCAGCAACCTTGGGAAATAGGCTATGCTGGATTATGGAATTTTCCAGACCATGGGTGTTTGCCATAATGAAGGGCATTGGGTGTGGGAGGTGCAGGCTCTGAGATGGAAGGAAGGTGCAGGAGCATGCTGGGGGTGGAGGTGGGGGTGAGGGGTCTGGGAGAGCCTCCTGACCAGCACTTCACTGCACTGCCATTCCCCCAACTGAGGGGAGAGGGGAAGTGCCAACATACAGAGCCACTTCCTCTTCCCCTGCCAGGATCCAAACCACCTTCCTAGATCACAGAAACCTAGATTACAGAGGTTCAAGTATATATGCTAGACACAAGTATAAACTGCAGGCACCAGGTAATGATTAGCTGAACATAATCAAACAATTTGCTTATAAAACTTCTTAACTTCTAATTTTTTTTCTAGATTTGTCCTTCAACAATATTGAGGTCATTGAAGGTCTGGAATCTCTGGTTAAACTGCAGGACTTGAGCCTCTACAACAATAGAATATCTAAGATTGAGAATCTGGACACATTACAAGAGCTACAGGTCTTTTCTATAGGAAACAATAATATAACTACTTTGGAAAATGTAAGAATTGCTTTGTTTTTGTCAGTGTTTCCTTCCTAATCTATCTATCATACCTATAAATACCAATTATCTATCTATCTAGCTATACATCCTTCTTCCCCTCCCCTCCAGCTCCATATATATCCACTAGAAGACTTACTCGGTATTGCCTGGGTCCTTCAGGGCAGGGGGCTGGCAATGTGGGGTGTGTGTGCAGGAGTCAGGGAAGGGCTTTGGGGATGTGGGGGATCATGTCAGGAGCATGGGGGATGTGAGGGTTGGGGGTGAAAAGGGGCTCAGAGCAGGGGGTTCCATCCAGCAGGACTTTCTCTTCCCCTCCAGGGTGCCAGGGACCTTCTGTCTCCCCACAAGCTCCCTGGCGCTGTGGCCAAGGGCTGGGGGTGGGGGGGGAAGGGTTTGGATAGGAGGCTGTTTACCAGTCTGGTGGCAGACAAGATGGAAAACCCCAACCCTGCTGGCCACTTTCTTGGTGGTGCAGCTGCCTCCAGTGACCACTCAGCACTCTCCCCTGCCTCACTGCCCCCAGTGGCCACTCTCAGTATCTCATCCCTCCTCACTATGCCCCCTTCCTTTTCATATTATGGAAAACAGTTCCATTCCCAGCACTTCCTGTTTTCTTGGCACAGCCAACTCCTGACCTTGCTTTAAGTTAAGATAAGAGGATGCCTCATACCAAATTTGGTTGTCCTAGCTCTTACTGTTTAGGAAGAGTTCTTGAATAAGCAGACTCACAGATGACAGATGGATATATTCTAAAATATATACATTGTTCGTTCAGCCCTTTCTCCCCAAATATACCCATTATCCATCAATTCATTTCTACCCATACATAACCATCTGTGTCAGGGCAAGCCCATCCATTTCCCTCAGGGGGTGGGTGTTGGGCCTCTGAGGCTCCAGAAGTAGCGCTCAATCCTGTGTGCGTCTTAGTGGCCAGAGTCAACAGTAATACCCTCTCTCACCAGGGCAGTCAGATCTAGCAGTCAAAATCAATATCAACATCATTTTCACATAAGGCAGTGTGGTCTAGAGTCCAGAGTCAATATCAACACCCTCTTCCTGCAGGGCAGGGTAGCCTAGCGGTCAGAGTCAATAGCAACGTACCCTTCCTACAGGGCAGCATGGCCTAGCAGCCTGAGTCAATAGCAATATGGAGGATAGAGCCTCTTTTGGGGCTAATGAGGATGGACGATAGGACCTGGGTCTGACCTCTTCACTGGGTCCCAGCCCAGAGCCCTGTCAGCAGTGGCGTGATCTACTACTAGTTCAGCAGGGAATCCTACTGAAACACAGCAAGCATCCAGCGTACAACTTCCCGCCCTGGGCTACTTCCTGCCAGTCTCTCCTGCATAGTCTTCTCCATCTCTTTCCTCCATCATGGGGCTTCTGCTCTGGTTCCCCGCTGACTGTCAATGGCATCTGGGTGCACCTGTGCTTCCCCTTCAGGAGTTCCTACAGCACTTCCTTCCTCATCAGCAGTCAGCCCAGACTGAGCTGCTCCACAGACCTTTGTAGCTGGCCTCCAGTTGGAGCAGAACAGAGCTCCAGTGCAGAGTTGGTACACCCCATCACAGCATCTATCTATAGATCCACATACCTCCATGCAGATCCTCTAGCTCTGTCATTCTTCTATTGTCACCTGTCCCTGAATCTGAACTTCTTTTTAGAAATGCAACTCCCCTTCAAAGTCTCACTTTCTGTATAGTCTGAAGTAAGTTTCTAGTAAGATATTCAAGTAGGAAATACTAATGTCAGCTAACTTTTCCCTTTTTTTAATTATTCACTGATTGGGCCAGTTCTTGGCTACGTCTATACTGCAGCGCTATTTCGGGATACCTTCGGTATCCCAAAATAGCTATTCTGTGTCTTTTGAGCGCACCCGTTATTTCAAAATGTAACAGGCTCACTGTTCCAACGTCCCTGTAAACCTCATTCCACGAGAAGCAAGGGATGTTTCGGAATAGCGGGTTATTTTAAAATAAGTGCTGTGTAGACAGTGCCAAATTTTGAAATAAGCTATTTTGAAATAACATTGAAATAAGATACGCTATTTGCGTAACTCAAATTGGGTATCTTATTTTGACCTACGGTGCACTATAAATGCACCCCTTGGTACTATTGTCATCACTGGCCAAATTCCTGTTGACTTGGTGGAACTGAAAAAGGGGACATGGCTTATGTGAATAGAAAACAAAGGCAAAGATTATTTTGGGTGCTTTGATTTTACATTTGGGCTCTTATGGAGGGCACTTTTACTAGTCTGAGACCCCTGAAAGCTTATCATTCATCCAGGTAAAGGCTGTCTCACCAAGCCTTCAGATTGTGTCCACAATAAGAGTTAAACTGGAGGTATAAGAACCAGGTAGAACGTGGTTTCTTTCTCAGATGAAATGGCTTAACACTCTGCTGAAAAGCCATTGTTTTAAATCTGTAACTAGGCTTAGACACTTCAGAAGATAGCTGATTTAGTCTGTTACAGAAAAAAACCAACAAATGGTCTGGTAGCACTTTGTTGTTTTTTTAGGCTTAGACATTCAGTCCAATGTGTTTTGCCAGCTCTCTTGGAAGGATGGGGATGTGAGCAAGGTCCTGAGCTAGGCTGGAGATGATAATTGTCCTGAAGTTCAAGGCATTTGTGATGGGGTGTATTCACACTGGGCCTGAAGGGGTTAACCTGGCTCACCTGTCTGAGGAGGCCCCAGCCCTGCTGGGCATGCTCCAGCTGGAGGCTGGCTATAAAGGCCTGTGGAGTTCCTTAGTCAGGGCTGACTGCAGCAGAGGAAGGAGATGCTGCAGGAGCTCCTGCGGATGAAGCACAGACAGATCAAGCAGCAACGGCCAGGCCAAGATGGACTGCAGGGGAAGCTCCTGGACTGGAATGAAGGGATGGAGAGGATTACCTACAGGATACTGGTAGGAAGTAGCCCAGGGTGGTGAATTGTTCCCCGGGAGCTCGGCATGTTGTGGTGGAATTCCACACCAAGCTAGCAGAGGACTGCACCACTGCTGGCAGGGCCCTGGGCTGGGACATGGGTGGAGTTCCCCTACCCCCTGCTCTCAAACCCCAATACAGAGAGCTTTGCCTAACATTCTGCCGCTGGCTACTAAGCCGTGCCATTTTGACCACAGGGAAAAATATATGGATTGGTTGGCCACTAGGCCATACTGTATATAGACTGGTGGCCGTTAGGCTGTACTACCTCGAACACAGGGGAATGGTATTGGCTCTTTGGCCAGTAGGCCTTGGTGCCCCTAAGAGAAGAGGGAGCATTACTGTTGACTCTGGCTGTTAAGCCGCACTACCCCAAGAGAGAGTTCAGAAGGCCGCAGAGGGTTCGTCACCACCCTCACAGGGGGATGGGCAAGGCACCCCTTGACAACATTGCTTCTGCTTTTCCTATGGTGTGTGGGAATGCAGCATCTCTGTTCTTTTGGCACAGGTGGTCTACCTCAGGAAGTTTAAAAACCTACGCACGTTGAATCTCACTGGGAACCCTCTCTGTGAAAATGAACAGTATTCAATGTTTATTGCTGCTCACCTTCCAGATCTGGTGTACTTGGACTTCAGGCTTGTGGATGAGAACACAGTATGTACTTTCACCGTCCCCATAATTTAACCATTTGGAGACTGGACACACGCTTTCCAAAGCATTCATCTTGCTGGCACTCTGAGACTAGACCAGTGATGGGAAACTTGCAGCCCATAGACTGCAAGCTGCCCATCAGAGTTCTATGTTTGGCCCGCAAGACATTTTGTTTATTGTTGTTCACGTGCAGGGTTGCCAGATTCTGCTGGTTTCTGTCCACGTAGTTTTTTTTTCCTACCGGTATTATTAAAGTGACATGCACCTAAAGCAAAGGCATATGAAGTGAAGTGCGTGCTAATTGTACACAACGTTGACTGTGAGAGCTGGGCACTCCCTCTACATTCAATCAAAGAGCTGCTGTAGTTCAGTTGGTACACCCTGCAAATTCTAGACATGCAAGCGCAATTAGAAAAACTACTCTATCCCAAGAGACTATCTTGATTATGACAATTTTAGGGTCCACTGAGATGGAGGGCCACTTGTGTGATCCACTCGCTAGCCAAGTTTGCCCATTGGTGGGCTACACGAACATTCATAGGGTTAGCGTAGCTTTTTTTTTTCCAATTGTTGTCTTACTGAAATACTATCTAGACAAATAAGAGCCATCAGATATATCCTCTCTGGGCCTTTTTTTATTTACAGGATGTAGATCAGTGGTCCCCAACATTTTGAGGCTGCCGGGGGCGGGGCCACTCATGCACTGTGCGCCTGGGGGTGGCACCGCGCATGCGCTGTGTGCCCGGGGGCAGCGGCCACGCATGCGCCGCACGCCGGGGCGGGGGCCGCGCATGTGCCGCGTGCCCGAGGCCTGGGGCGCAAGAATGGCTTGGGCCGGCCCTGGTCACTCGGCGGGCACACATAAATGCCCCGGCGGGCGCCATGGCGCCCGCGGGCACCGCGTTGGGGACCACTGTTGTAGATTATAACTAGCATAGGAAAGCAACAGCAGTCTGGATGTACATTACACAGTGAACTGTATCTGAGCCAAGATTTATTACGAGCCAGGGTAATCTAACCCAAATTTTTTCTTTGTTTGTATTTCCCAGCGAGAAGTTGCAGAAATAAAATATCAGTATGCCATTGATGAGCTAAAGCAAGGTGAAGCTCAGGTCCTGGCTAAGCTAGAGGAAGAGCAGGCTAAGCAGAAAGAGTTGGAGTACCACAAGGTACATTATCTGAGGCTCACTGTATGCACATTGCAAAGAAACCAAATGGCTTCTCTTTCACCCACCGTGGTATCCAACCAGTTTTGAAGCTCTAGCGAACTAGCCACATTATTCAAGCCAACTAGCCACACCCAACCGGCGAAATAGCCACATGTGGTTAGTGTGTTGGACACCACGGCGTTAGAAGATTTAATGGGAGCTTAACATTGATTGAAATACAAATAAAGTGAGTATTAATCTCTGGGGGTCTGTAAATCTCACCTTTTGAATGAAAACTGAAGCTGCTATGTCATATGCATGATATGCAGGAACATAAGTCATTGGGCTGAACAACGAAATCTACAAGACGGACCCTGATTTAGGGAAGCTCCAGAGTAAATCATAGTTTGGTTTCTTGTCAGCCTGATGCTAGATTAACACAATATCAGATCTGATTGAGCTGTTAGCATTATTCATGGTGCAGTGATTCCCCCACCCCCTTCACAATCAGTGACTGGATAATATTGCAGTACTAATTTCATTTTATGACTGATTCTAAGATCACAGTGGGGAAATAGTCAAGGTATAAGATTGGAATACAGCAGAATGGTGCCATCAGCTATCCTTAGACTGTCTGAGTGCTGCTCTCTTACCTCCATTGTTGTGCTGGCAGTATGGGAGCACTGTAGGTTTGTTTCCATGCCACTTGCTTGTTCCACACTCTGGCTATGTCTAGACTACATTCCTCTTTCAAAAAGAGGAATGTAAATGAGGCAACTCGAAAGTGCAAATGAAGCGCGGATTTAAATATCCTGCGCTTCATTTGCATATTTGCGTCCGAGCGCTTTTTCGAAAAAGGGTTTTTTGAAAGGGGGGAAAAAAAACCCTTTTTCGAAAGAACCCGTACTCCTGAAAAAGTGAGGAATGCGGGTTCTTTCAGAAAAGGGTGTTTTTTTCAAAAGAACCCCGTCTAGACTGCTCTTTCACTTTCGAAAAAGGGTTTTTCGAAAAAGCGCTCGGACGGCGAATATGCAAATGAAGTGCTGGATATTTAAATCCGCGTTTCATTTGCACTTTCGATTTGTCTCATTTACATTCCCCTTTTGAAACAGGAATGTAATTTAGACGTGCCCTCTCTGACTACATGAAGCACAATGGCAGAGCAAGGAGCAGATACCGATCTGTAGGGCACTCCCATGGGGTGACTGTCGGAGGCCTGTGCCACCACCACAATAACATAGATCCCTGTGCATTAACACTGACATGGAGAAGTGCCAGATACATGGAGATGAGATCAGGGAAGAAATCATAGATGGTGAGGGGTTTGCATGGAGCCCTTATGTCTTCTTTTGCATAGAGTCTCACAAAATCTATTTCATTTATGCCTGAGTAGCTTAGATATCACGCTGCAGAACCACAAAGTGGTATTGAATTGCTCTGTCACATTGATTGGTGAAAGAGCCATTGTCTAATTCCAGTGGAGAAGGAAAAACTTACTAATGATTGTACAGTGTTTTCCGTGGAGAGCCAACCCCTCCCCCAACTATATAGTAATAATGAACTGGTCCATTGTTAAGAGATTCACATTCCAGGAGGCACCTGTCATTCAGAACTGGACAGTTAACAATGTCAACCCAGATCCCCAAAGATATTTAGGTGCTATTGGTTTCAGGGGGCCGTTCAGCCGGGCTGATAGACTGAACCTCTCTTAATGCTTTGCAAGAAGAAGGAAGATGGTACTAATGTTGTGCAACAAGTTGGTACTCTGTGGATTGTTGGTTTTTTTTTTAATATTGTACTGACTCTTTCCAAAGGCTGCTTATGTCGAGTACCTGAATGGACCCTTCTTATTTGAGAGTATGTATGCAGAAGATACAGAAGCTGCCAGACTGGCTTACCTCCCTGGCATGGCTGATCTGCTGGAGACATATCCTTCTGTTAGAAAATCTAGTGATAAAATCTAATGACTTGAGTTTATAGGGATGTACATCAACAGGGATTTTTCATCTGTTCTTTTATATAGACCTGAAAGCTGTATTGATCTGAGATTGGAGACTTGCTATATTTAGTCTTGGTCTAGTGCCTTAAAAGTACTGCTAGATCATGAGACCACTGACGGTTTTAAATTCTGCTATTTTGTGAAAGACAAAGGCTATAAACAAATGCTTTGTCCCACTGGCAAACTGGAAACCCCACATTAGAAAATCCCATTTGTATAAAAGGCTTGGTTCCAATAATGACAAGATCATGAGATTTCAGTGTTTTACAGTAACATCATTCTGATCACCATCTTGCTTCTTCTCCACTTGAATCAGACTTGCTATTAAAAGCCAATGCCTTCTGAACATCTAGAAATCAGGGCATTGGCAGTCTCTTAAAGCCCAGAATGCAACCAACCTCTCAAAGGGCAGAGAGAGCTAATTTACATCTGCAGCAGCTGTGAGATAGCAATTGCTAAAATCATATTACAGTTGAAGTGATAGGGCACAGGGAGAGTAATGAGGATTATACAAATCAAATATCTCACAACCTGCCAATTATATGCAAGGTCATGGTAGCCATGTGGGCAGAGCTGTCCTGTCCTGTTTGGGGAGGCCGCTCCAGGATCAGCACTTTGGGGACCACTGCAGTGGCTGCCTCAATGTCCTATGGACAGGACAGTCTCACATGTTAGCCACAGGGTCCAGGGTGGCCCTGGGGATTACCTGGGGAGTGCCCTGGCACGGGGCAGCAGCAGGCAGTTAGCCCCTTCCCCTCTGAGAAGGGGTGGGGCCTCAGGCAGAAGGGGCGGGGCCAGGACACTTCCATGCTTCCCCACCCACAGATAATGGTTGGTCTTGGGGTGGGGGAGCATGCAAAGTCTTTGCCTCCCTCCCCAGAGAGAACATGCCAGTTGTTCTGAACAGCTGGCGGTTCCCTCTAGGTACCTGTGCTCCTGGCGGTGGGAGGAGACTTTGCACACTCCCCCCTGCTGCTCCCAGGTCAGTCAGGGCATGCGGGGGACCACATGAGGTCTCTCGCTCCCAGTCTCTGCTTGCAAGGGAGTGCCATGCTTAAAGTTAGCCGCCAGCTGAGCAGCAGGTGGCGGATGACTTTAAGTGCTGAGTCCCTTGCAAGGCAGGAGGAGACTTCACACACTCCCTCTGCCCTAAAGCCCTGATTGGTCTGGGGGTAGGGGGAGCGCACGAAATTTCCTCCCATGCTGCCTCCATCCTGCAAGGAGTGTGCAGTGCTTAGAAGTGCTGCACCCCTCACAGGGCTGGAGGAGACTTCGCGCACTCCTCCTGCTCCTGCGTCCTGATTGGCTTGGGTCCGGGGGGGGTGGTAGGGCCTCCACGGGCCGGATCAACTCACTTGGTGGGACGAATCCGGGCCATGGAGGCCCTTTTGCCCACCCCTGTTATACACTTGTCAGGAAAGCTTCGGGGGGGTAGCTGCATTATTCTGCAACTGGAAAAACTTAAACAACAGTCTTGCAGGACCTTAGAGACTAACAAAGCATATAGATAGTACAGGAAACCCTCGACATGTAACTGCCCGAGTTCTGACCCCCCGCACTTACAACCATTTTTGTAGGTGCGGAAGAGGTCGAAAACCCCTGACTTACATCCTCGGCCCACACTTACGACGGCGCATGGCGCCTGTTGTAAATGAGGGTTTGAGTTACGACACTCCCGACTTGCGATGCTTCCCTGGGAACCAATCGCGTTGCAAGTCGGGGGCCGTCTGTATCATGAGCTTTTGTGGGCACAACCCACATGAGAGACTAAATACAGTAGACTTTTGAAACAATTCCATTACTAAGCAACTTGCAACTTCTCCCCTTCCTCGTAGACATCATCTTTGTGGTGCTACCAAATCCGTGTGTTTAGGGCTCTGGCTGTTGGCTTTGGAGCAGGATTTGTTAACTTTACAAACACTGTACTCACAGCTATGCAACAGGTAGGGTCAGATGCTCCATTCTACTTGCATGGCAGAGAAGAGTCGGGGCAAATGCTCGTTTACTTTTGTGCCCACCATGTTGCTCTCTTCACACTGTCAAGGTAGCAAAGCCCCAGTTCATTAAGATGATGTGGCCCAGCCTTCAAGATGCAAAATACTCAGTTCAGCACCTAAACTGCTAGTGAGCTCAGTCCGTCAAGATGCTTTGCCATGCATTTAGGTTGGTAACATTTGTTCACAGTGGAGCAGCGCTGGCTATCATGCAACCATTCTTAGTGTACTGATTGAATTCCTTGACTCTGGTTTACATACAAGAGTAAATTTGCATCCATTTGTGAGAACCTCTTTGCCTATGGTCTGAAACAGCATGAAAAGCGACAAGCAGAAGTCTCAACCTTCCATGAGTGCCTTGAAGAAGCAATACAGGACAGTCAACGGCAAGGCATACAAATAATCCTAGATTTTGAAAACTACAATGAAGGGGTATTTGATTACAGCTTTTATTTGTTTAAATGATTTCTATGTATAAGAGGCCAGAGTCTGACCTCAGGGATGTATGGATCCACTGAGATCAGTTTAATGACTCCAGGTTTACACTAGCATAAGGGAAATCAGAATCTAGCCCTAGATCTTACTGTATATGTTTTTACGGGCTTGTTTATACTGGAGTGATTGATGTTGTGTTAATTAACATAATATGGAGCATGACTTAGCACTCAATATAAATGAAGACAGGTGTGTTTAAAATCACGTCAGCTGGAAGTGGTTAAACCTGGCTTCTGGGACTAAGCAGAATCAGCTGATGTGGTTTTAAACATGACAGTCCTTGTCTTTGGCTATGTCTACACTCGCGGCTTCTTGCGCAAGTACGGCCGTTCTTGCGCAAGAATCTGCAGAGCGTCCACACTGCCCGCCCGCTCTTGCGCAAGTAAATTTACAGTATGGCGTGGTAAGAGAGGGCTTCTTGCGCAAGAGCTACGCTCTTTTTTAACAGGTGTAAGCTCTCTTGCGCAGGGGCTCTTGCGCAAGAGGGCAGTGTGGACGCTCGGCAGGGATTTCTTGCAAGAAAGCCCTATGTCTAAAATTGCCATCAGAGCTTTCTTGCGCAGAGAGCGTCCACACTGCCATGGGTGCTCTTGCGCAAAAGCACAGCTCGCACATGGCAGTGTGGACGTTTTCTTGCGCAAGACTTCTTGCACGAGAACACTTGCGCAAGATGTTCTTGCGCAAGAAGCCACGAGTGTAGACATAGCCCAAGTGTATTCAGTGTAGTGATAATATAAAGACATTTACTACAACAGACAAGTCCCCATGTTAATGGTTCTTAAAGGCTTGGCAGGAAGATTTTTAACTGAAATGCTTTTTCCATCCAAAAAAAAAATAGGAGTGTTTAATTTTAAGATAATGAAAATGTTCACTAAAAACATTATTTTGAAATTTTTCATGAAACTAATTGAAATGAAAATTTTTAATTCAGAAATTTTCATTTTATTTTCATATTTTGGTTCATACCCATGTACTGTGGCTCCACTGGAAAAGGAAGAAGAATGGGAAAACCTGTCGAGGATCATTATTTATTCAAGAGACAAGATGAGTGACATCTTTTATTGGACCAACATTTGCTGATGAGAAAAACAAGCTTTTGAGCTACACAGAGCTCTTTTTCAAGACTGGGAATCTCAGAAGCTTGCTCACCAACAGAAGCTGGTCCCATAAAAGAAGTTACCTTGTCCTGCTTGTCTGTAATATTCTAGAGCCAACCCAGCTACAGCAACACTACAATGACTTATTCCAGTCATTTTGGTTTCACTTCATTTTGTTTAAAAAAAAAATCCACAAAATAATTTCCAGCAGAAGAAAAAGTTCATTGTGTTTGAATATTTTGGCAACAAATACAATTTTTCAATCATCTCTGCTTTCTAGAGACCTGCAGCTATCTCACGGGGGGTGGAAGGGGATAGCTCTGTGGTTTGAGCATTGGCCTGCTAAACCCAGGATTGTAAGTTCAATCCTTAAGGGAGTGATCTAGAGCAAATCTGTCAGGGATGGTATGTAGTCATGCCATGAGGCAGGGAACTGGACTCAATGACCTCTCAAGGTCCCTTCCATTTCTATGAGATAGGTATATCTCCATATATTATAGCTTCAAGCTATAATATCGTTTGTAACCATTTAAAATAGAGGGGCAAGTTCTTCTTGTTCCTAGAAGTCCATGGAAATGTCAGCTTGACTAAACCTTGGTGAAGGGCTTTGTCAGCTGTACGAGCTGCTCATGACTAGCTGCAATGACATCACCAGTGCTCAGCACCTCTGAAATGAGGCTGCTTTTATTTAGGTGTTTTGTAACAAGGTGGCAGGATGCTGAGTATTTCTATTACCAGGTGCTTGAATCCTATATGCAGGCACAGTATATATTAACACTGACTCATACTAGGGGGCTACGTCTAGACTGGCATGATTTTCCAGAAATGCTTTTAACGGAAAAGTTTTCCGTTAAAAGCATTTTCGAAAAAACATCTAGATTAGCGCGGGCGCTTTTCCGCAAAGCACTTTTGCGGAAAAGCGTCTGTACAATCTAGACACGCTGCGCGCAAAAAAGCTGATCGCCATTTTCACGATCAGGGCTTTTTGTGGAAAACAAATCTCAGCTGTCTACACTGGCCCTTTGCGCAAAAAGTTTTGGGGACTTTTGCCCGAGCGGAGCAGCATAGTATTTCCAAAAGCACTGATTTCTTACAGCAGGAAGTCAGTGCTTTTGCGGAAATTCAAGCGGCCAGTGTAGACAGCTGGCCAGTTTTTCCGGAAAAGCGGGTGATTTTGCGGAAAAACTGGCCAGTCTAGACACAGCCAGGATGTAATAGTATAATCAATTAACTGATTAACCAATAAGCAAAAACTTATCAGTTAATGCTATATAGACTACATGCATTTCCTTAGCCCTCCACACTTGCCAGTAAATTTTTTAACAGGCTGGCCAGCAGCCCGGCTCAGTACTGGCTTGCACCAGGTCTGGGACCTACCCCCGCTGTGGCTCTTCATTTAAAGTGTATTAAGAGTTGGCGGGCAGGCAGCCCGGCTCAGTTCTGGCTCGTGTCAGGTCCGGGAGCTCAGACCCCGCCCTAGTCAGGGGCTGCCGCACAGAAGCAGCAGCATGGGGTGACAGGCAGCTGGTCTGTGAGGGGAGCTGGTTTTTAAACTGGCTCCCCTCACAGACTAGCTCCTGCTTGGCACCCCACGCTGCTGCCTCTGATACAGAGGCAGCAGCATGGAGTGGCAGGGGGCTCCTCGGGAGTGGGACCAGAGCTCACTGGCTGCCAGCCCCACCCACAGGGACTACAGAATAGTTGAGTAATTGATGTGAATTCGAGGTTAATTGACTATTCAATTAACCGATATTTAACATCCCTAACTCATACCAGCAAGTGGACTTAACTTTATCCAGGGGATAAGTGGGGATGAGGCCTCAGAGGTGTTGAATGGAAATCCTGAGGGGAGGAAAAACAACTGTGGGGGAAGAACACTCAGTAATGTTCACAGCCCCATTATGCTAGGTGCTGTGCAAACAGAACAAAATGAGAGCCCCGGCTCCAAAGCATTTTTATTTGTGTTACGCCCTCACCGTCAAAATGGGGGTAAGTTTGGATTTTAGGCAATATGTCTGTATGCTCCTCAGAGCAGCATAGGCACTCTGCCTGCATACAAGCTGAGATAGGGATTTAGGTGCTGAATTTAGGCAACTTGTATACGAAAAATTCTGACCTAAGTGAGCAGGTCAAGGTGAAAGAGGGAGCCACAGTCAGTCAGACAAATAGATTAGTAATATAAGTATAAAAACGGGTGGGAGGAGATTAGAAGGTGATGATAAAGTATAAACCATTGCTAGGGTCCATTTGCCAGTGATAATTCTACCATGCAGCCTATATGAACTGCAAGTCAGCTCAGCTTGCTCTGAAGCTAGTTAAGGAGCAAAGAATTATGCCAAAGCCCTAAAGCAGCAGGTATTGTTAACAGGAGTCTGGTTTTAATTGCTTGGGGCCTCCTGGCTTGATTAAATTATATAAAGAAATGCCCCCATTACCATTTCAGTGTGTGCACGATCTCTTTTGATTTACACGTAGCCCTCTGCAATGATTCTTGCCTAATTTTAGTCCGTCCTGTTGGCTCCAACTGTGAAGTGCATTAGCTTCTTCAAAATATATTTTTAATGCTCAGATTTCTGTAGGAGAGATTTATTACAAAGACACTTCTTGAAAATGACCTTTGCTTAGCATATACATTGCTTAGCAATATTAAGATTGTTGAGCTAAGAGATAAATATTGACCGCTGTGAAGCTGATGTCAGTGTTTAACTTTGAAGAGCAAGATTTAGTGTCATTCACTAGAACACAAACTCATTACTTGTGATGTTCTATTACATATCTTCAGAGTGCCAAATCCTGAGCCCATTGAAATCAGGCAGAATTCTCCTTGATTTCCAAGGGACCAGGACCTGCATTTCTTAATAAGGAGTAATTGGCAATGTTTTCCCCCATGGCCATGAATTTCAGAAGTCTTATTGTTTTTCCTTTGACAGAATTTCTGTAGCTGAGATATGAAGTAGGAAGCCTAGGAAAAAAAGCCATTTGCTGACTGGCAAGTGAATAAGAGTTTTCACGCTACTCACTATGGCAAAATCTTGTTGGCTAACATTGTTGCACACCTCAGTATCACTGACTTTTGAGCATGTTAACAGTCACTTAGCAAGCCATCACATTTCAGTTCAGCCAATTGTGAGCCGAAACTTTTCTCGTATGTAACAATAGCAGTTAATTATATTGCAATGGAATGGTGAACATAAATGATAATGTATATTTCTCTCTATGTTTAGCTGTTGGACCTCATTCAAAATACAAGTAATTTAGAGATTGCAGAGTCTAAACTCGTGAAGTACAATGAGGACATCAGTCAGCTCTCAGACACACTTATGACCCTGGAAATGCAGATGGTTGACCAGCTAGAGGTAAGGCAAGGTGATATCTCTGCTAAGCCTCAGGCAGAGAACACTGGGGCTGATTCTCTGTGGCTTACACCTTGTGCAGTTGCAGTTGTGCAGAACTCTACCATTCTGGGTAGGGTCTGACAGCTACTTTATTCTCATTCTGCACAGGAGCATGGGAGGTTGTACACAAAGTGCAAGGCAGCAGAGAGTTGGACTCAGTGTATTTATATGTTGTCAGAGCTTACTATTCATGTGCTGCTACTGAGGGTGAAGGCATAGGCATTAGCTAAAGGGTAATCCAACAGATTATTGGGCCACTTTGTGGTCCTGACTGCAGAAGTTGCCCCTTAATATGGGACATATTTTCAAGGTTCTAGTGGTGTACTTCTTTCAATGGGATCTTTGCTATGACTGAAAAACTACACTCATGCCCCAATCCCAAATTAGTCTAATTTGCTGAGCACCCTCCTCCTCTGGGGGTATGACTGTGGTGGCTCATAGTGGCGTTCAAGGCAAATGCTTTGCAGATCACAGGAGAGAGTTAATTTATTGATTTCAATGGTTACCAATAGATTTTGCAGAAGTATCAGAGGTGCTGTTCACATGCCCTGCTTGAGGCACCAGAGTGTTTTAAACCTTTTATTAGAGACGTTAGGGGAAAGGAGAAGCTCTAAGGGTACGTCTGCACGGTACCCTTACCTTGAAATAAGCGATGCAATTTGCACTACGCAAATTGCATCGCTTATTTTGAGGTAATTTAGAAATAGCTTATTTTGAAATTAAGCGCTATTCTGACAAGTCCCTTAACCCTGGTGGAATGAGGGTTACAGGGATGCCGGAACAGTGCGTCCATGATTTCAAAATATATTTTGAAATAACGAAAGTGTTTAAAGACGTGGAGTTGCTACTTTGGGATACTTCTGGTATCCCGAAATAGCCCCACTGTTTAGACATAGCCTAAGAGACTATTACCTGGTTTTGAAAGAGGCAGCAAGAAGCAGTTCCAACCTTCCAGTATTTAAACAAAAGCTCTCATAATCCCAGCTGTTAGTTATGCTCCTGCTGGGAAAGTCTTCAAGAAGCCTGTAGCCTCATACAGAATGAGAAGGGTTGACACCTGGTTTTAATCAGAGACAAAACGTTCTCTAATCATAATGTACTTTAGAAGTTTAAAGTGATTTGATGGAGAGAACTTCTGAGAATATGTTATACTGGCATAACTCTATCAACTCTTCCCAATAGGATTGAGTCTAATCTCCCCTGACATTTGCATACCAGTGCAGAAAAGCACATACTTTCAGCACAACTAATTTGTCTTAGGTACCTTCAGTCCCCAGGAGAGCTGATAAAACTCGGGGATCAGATCAAAAGTATACTGCATTTTAGATTCCTCCACACATTCTGACCTGTGGAGTGTGTTGGTAACTTTTCATTTTCTTTTCATGTGAAGGAAATAATAAAGGATTTTGAAAGAAACATTGCCGATCAGGTGTCAACATTTATCGAGAACGTCCAAGGGATATATCCTTTTGGCAGTCTACTGGGTTGGAACTCTGTCATATAAATCTGACCCACTGTGTATGTGTTGCTTCACTTCACAAGATTACTGTAAGGCCCAGAAGTCAGCACTCACTGTATGGAAATGGATTGTTGCTTATTAGTGTGTTGTAGGCTTTAATGGATTAATTCTTAGGAGCATTTCCCAATTCATGAAATACAGACTCAGCTCTAATATTTCTCTACCATATTCTCAACAAGAGAATACAGTCAGGATCAGCTACACAAATCAGTGATGAGGGTGTAATACACGGGTGGGCAATAATTTTTAATGGGGGGCCACTCCAAGATTTTCTTAAGTGGGCAAGGGGTACACTTCTGTGGAGGAGGTGCAGGGTCTGGGACAGCGGGTGGGGTGCAGAAGAGAGCTTGGGATAGAGGACTGGGGTGCAGGAGGGAGTGTAGGGTCTGGGATGATGGGAGGGGTACATAAGGGATCTTGGGGTAGGGGACTGGGATGTGTGAGGGGGTGTGGGGTCTGAGAGGGAGTTTGAGTGAAGGAGTGGGTTAAGATCTGGAGCAGGGGTTTGGAGTGCAGGGTCCAGGAGGAGGTATGGTTGCAGGAGGGGATTCTGGCCTAGGCAAGGGAAGTAGGAGGGGGTGCAGGGTCTGGGAGGGAGTTGTGACCTGAAGGAGATAGGGAGAGGAGATACAAAGGGTTTGGGTGGTGATCTGGGGCAGAGAGTTTTGGGGAGAGTGGAGCTGAGGTGCCAGAGGCAGGCTCTGGCTAGGAGACGCTTACCTAGATGGCTCCATGCCTGTCTGCTGGCCTCTCCAGTGGGCTGCTCCACATATCTCTGCTCCAGCACAGGGAGAGAGAAAGGAAGGAGGCTTCGCTTCTGGCCAATGGAGCTGAGGGATTTTGCTGGGGGCGAGGACAGTGCACGAATTCTCCCATCCCTCCCCAGCTTGCAGAGCAAATAGCAGCTGCTGGTGAGGTGGCCGTGGGCCAGATCCGGGCCGCTGGCCATCTCTTGCCCACCCCTGCTGTAATGAGATGACAAGAGTTAGGTACCTAATCCTCACTGAATATCAAAGGGAATTAGGTTCCTCACTGCCCTTTCTGCCTTTAAAAGTTCACCCCTCTATTTCTGAGCAAACTCTTGGCAAATGTGACGAGGGGTATGTCTAGACTACAAGTTTCTTTCGAAAAAGAGTATCTAGACTATAACCAGTACTTTCGAAAAAGCGATCCGCCAGTCTGGATGCTCTCTTTCGAAAAAGCAGTTTGCATTACATAGCACCTTTTTTCAAAAGAGCACTTTCGAAAAAAGGCATTCTTCCTTGTAAAGAAAGGTTTTCCGCGGTCGAAAAAACTGCCGCGTTCTTTCAATTTGCTTTCGAAAGAACGCAGCAGCAGTCTAGACGCAGGGGAAGTTTTTTCAAAAAAAGGCCACTTTTTTCGAAAAAACCCTGTAGTCTAGACACACCCTAGGTGATGATATCTATGTATTACCGATCTTTAAGGGATGAAATACCTAAAACTCCTCCTGTACTGTCTTCATACCCCTAGATGGTTGTGTAGCTGTGTGCTCTAAAACAGCTGCTCTCTTCTGCCTCAGAAGCGGCTGCATTGCAGTGGCAGGTGAAATGATTTTTGTAAACACAAAACTCTTGGCTGTGCGCAAGTGCTTGTCACCTTCAGAGTTGTGCACATGCAAAGGTCTTGTTGAATTTCCTGTACCAATGGCTCCCGGTGTCACTTCTGGACAGCCTACCACAATGTGGGCAGTGAGGGGGAAGGATTGCTTTTGGACATTCCTGGGCATTCTCCGACAGCCAGCTCAATTACTTTACAATGCAAACTCAAGGAAGCAGCGTTTTTATTGGTCACCTCTTCACAGGAAGTGGACGAATCCCCCTTTCGGGTTAGCAGTGTTTGCTTATGTAGCTCATCAGGGTTGATGAACAACACCAAGTCCAGCCTTCCAGAGGCAGGTCTTTTGACAGATCAAATGCTACTGTTCTTTGTTTCTTAACCTTCTTCCATACGATGGCTCAGTGCAGGGATCTAGAAAATCATCACCACGAGAAACTGCTGGAGATTGCAATCAACACTCTGGAGAAGATAGTCAAGAGCGAGTTTGATGAGGATATGCCAGATGACGTTCGACTGGTGAGGGCCCTAACTGTATCCACAACTTAGGCTCTTCTAGGAAGCAGGGATCCCAAGTGCGGAGGAAGAAGGGAGCGCAGCATGTTCCCTACCAGGATTGGCTGTCAGAGGTCCAATATTGTTTGAATTATTCTGCCAAAGCTATAAGTAGTTTTATTTCAAAACACCCCCCACCAATAAGGCTGCAAAGAGTCATGGTTTGTCAGTTCAAAGGTTGTGGCTGAAGTTTGTAGAAGTTGCAGTTTTGTCTTAGTCAGACATCGGCATGGCACTAGCTAGATACTCCCTTTGGGTCTCAGAAGCCTTGTGTCGGGTTCCTGATGAGGAAGGAAGACTGCCTCTGGGCACTCCCCTCCTGCCCAAGAAGCATTAACCTGGCTCCAGCAACTTCTTCCAAGGCATGCAGCCTCCCCTCCAAGGCAGGGAAGTGGCACGGAAGGCATGTCATGTGATCTCCTTGACTTTCAAAGGCAAGCATGACGGAGGCCAAATCTGAGTTACAGTGTATGTTAAAAGTTGTGGCAATAACACAATGGCAGCCCGGAATTACCCATAAAGCATTGGTGCTGGACAAATTGCATCCCTGGGCCTGCAGGGGCAGATGATGATTGCACCGCAGCTTTCCACTAGGGATGAAGATACCTCAGAGCGCTAGCTAGAATACATGTCTACACTAGCCCCCTAGTTTGAACTAGGGAGGCTAATGTAGGCATTCGAACTTGCAAATGAAGCCCGGGATTTAAATATCCCGGGCTTTATTTGGATGTTCCCGTCCAGTCTCCATTTTTAAATGCCACTAGTCCGGACTAACTGCCCGCAGCTACACGCAGCAGTTAAACGGTAATTTGAACTAAGTCCTTAGTTCGAATTACCTATTACTCCTCCTGGAATGAAGTGTAACAAACGGTAATTCGAACTAAGGACTTAGTTCGAATTACCGTTTAACTGCCGCGTGTAGCCTCGGGCAGTTAGTCTGGACTAGTGGCATTTAAAAATGGCGACCGGACGGGAACATGCAAATAAAGCCCGGGATATTTAAATCCCAGGCTTCATTTGCAAGTTTGAATGCCTACATTAGCCTCCCTAGTTTGAACTAGGGGGCTAGTGTAGACATACCCTGAGAGTCCTGCTGCCGGAAGCTGCCTGGGAGAGGTGCCTGCTCAGACTGGTCTCACCCTGCCCCCTCCAGGTGCTCTCAGACTGAGCTCTATGCCCTCCAATACAGTAGGAGTTTGGGGCCATACGCTCTACTGCATTCCCATTCTGGTAGTTCCCACCCCTTGGCTGTGTCTACACTGGCATGATTTTCCGGAAATGCTTTTATCGGAAAAGTTTTCCGTTAAAAGCATTTTCGGAAAAGAGCGTCTAGATTAGACGGGCGGCTTTTCCGCAAAAGCACTTTTTGCGGAAAAGCGCGTCCGTGCTAATCTAGGCGCTTTCATAAAAAGCCCCAATCGCCATTTTCGCGATCGGGGCTTTTTTGTGGAAAACAAATCTCAGCTGTCTACACTGGCCCTTTTGCGCAAAGTTTTGCGCAAAGGGACTTTTGCCCGAACGGGAGCAGCATAGTATTTCCGCAAAAAGCACTGATTTCTTACAGTAGGAAGTCAGTGCTTTTGCGGAAATTCAAGCAGCCAGTGTAGACAGCTGGCAAGTTTTTCCGCAAAAGCGGCTTGTGTCTTTAGGCCAAATGCATCCTGGCTGTAACTCCTTGAAAGGCAGTTGAGTTGTGCCTGCTTACTTAGGGTTTGATTTGGCCTGACCGTTTGATATCCCCATCCCCATAGAGATCAGTCAGTCCTTTAGAAGCAGCTATGTTGGATTCCGCATAGGTCTTTCAGCTGAGACTTCAAATCAAGGTCCTGTCTGCTCTGCAGAAATAGTAGCAATCCCATGGCACACTTGAAGAGTTCAGTGCTAAGCCTGGTGTCCTTTACCAAAATCTCCACTCTGCTTACTGTTGACTGTGCCCCAGGCGGCTGCATTTCAGTGGCAGTGGATGGAGGTAACGCGTAATGTAGCTTGCAGCCTCTCAGAACAAAAGCTGCTGTAGCCATTGAAAATTACGTTATTAAACCCTATTTACTGGGATTTATCACAAAAGGAAAAAATGTGAAGGCAAAAACTTCATAGAGGGGTGAGCAGATGCAAGGTATGTTTTTCATATGAACAGACAGGGTGGGATGTTGCTCAGATGTCAGTTTTCTGCCACCTCAGACAGCCTATCGTGGAAGGCTCTCTAGCCTGGGGCCTTTTGCTGCTGTTAAACAAAGGACAGTTTCTTACAGGCGAGGGGGTTTGGTGTGAGTGGGGAGAGATGGAGTAGGGACTACATGTCCAGCGTGGGTGCTATACCTGCCCTAGCCCAGTTTTAACACTTGTCAGTCTGGGGTCTCCCATCTTTACCTCTCTCATCCCAAAAACTGAATCCACATTTTTAGCACGGAGCCCACGCGTTGCTCCGCTAACCTCTCTTACAGCTCACAAGGAACAGATCCTGGCTTCCACCACTTGAGCCACAGCCCTCTCAACAAGTGTCCTGCTAGCTCCAGGCCCCTCTGCGTCAACACCGTGCCAACCCAGAGCCTAGCATGGCAGATTCCCTGAGCTGGTGCCCAGCCTACCAGGTCTGATAGGCAGCAGTAATTATTTTTTCATAATTAGACACAGCTGTAAGGAGGCAAAGTCAGAAGGAAATAAGTGACTTTCGTGGCACATGTTCAGAAAGGAGCCCTGCAGGGCAGGGGCAGCTGCCGGCTGCATGGACTGTGAGCATGGCCTCAGTCATGCACCATTGCCACAATACTGATTTTTCCCTCACTCCTGCCCATCTCCACAGAGAAACAATTTTCAGGTATTTAGCAGGCAGGCTTGGTTGCAGGAGGATACTAATTATGGTTTACAGAAGCCACCTTTTATTTCAAATCTCAGGGGAAGCTGCTGCTTCTGTTGGAAGTGGTGGTGCCGGAACAAAGATACACAGTGGATGCCACCAGTGAAAGTGGCCTCTTCTGAGTGCAGTTTTCCAGTTACCACACTTGCTGGCAGAGGCATGTTGGCACGTATCCAGCCTTCCACTGAACTGACAGCTGCCAATAGGGGCTTGCCATATGCTGTAAGGAAGCAGAGTGTGGAGGAATAGGCATGGGTTAGGAGTTTACTCCATGCTCTGGCTTGTTCTGTAGCCTTTGGCAAGTTACTTCAGCACTGCCTCTGTTTCCCCATCTGTAAAATAGTCCTTGCACCAGGCTGTAGTGAGGCTAGGCTTGTACAGTGCTTTCAACAGGTAGAGCACAAGGGCTACATCTACACTGCCCAGTCTTGCGCGCAAGAACATATGCAAATGAGGCACGGTGAATATCACCGCATCTCATTTGCATATGTTCTTGCGCAAGACTGGGCAGTGTAGACGTAGCCAAGATGTACCAGAGGGGAACTTGTATTTTCTTCTTTGGTGATGCTACCGAGTGCCCCACTGCTGTACATCTAGTTCTGAGACCTGCTGCACTTATATGTAAAATCTGCGCCTCCCATCGCTCGGTCAATTTCACTCCCTAGCTTTTTGTGGACAAAGACACCATTGTCAACGCAGTGAATGCCTCCCACGATATCCACTTGCTGAAGATTGATAACAGAGAGGACGACATCATCACCAAAGCCAATAGCTGGTCGTCTTCAGTGATCGATGAGGTAAGGAAACCTCCGGCATGGGGAACAAAACCCTGTTCAGGGAAAAGATAAGGGGCAAGGCAGTTGAAAGTGTACTGGCCTGCAACTTCTTCCTAGTGCAGTGGGCAAAGAGGCACCAGGATCTAGCCAATGCAGCTGAGCCACTGACAGGGAATCAGACAGGGTGGGGGGGGAGGCATCTCCTAACTTTCAGCTGGGCCCATTGGCTATAGCAGAAGACTGAAGATTTCAAATAAGCCCAAGGACCCCCCCCCCCATTTCTGATCTCACTCCCCTCAGGTTCACAAGAATGAGATCAGCAGAAACCGCAACCGTGTGCGAGAGATCAATCAATACATCGACCATCTGCAGGAGGAGCTGGACAACATGGAAAGCTTGGAGCAGATGGAGTAGGCCAGCATTGGCTCCCCCCCTGGTAGGACCCAGGCCTTGGTAATTTAACAGGTGCACCTCACACTCTCTGACAGCCCTCGTGTAAAATACTCCCTGACGAGGATGTTTCATCCTGGCCTGTCCCTCCCTACCCCCAAATTATATGCTAATAAAAATACTGTTTGAGTTTGGAAAAGCTCTGAAAGAGGAGTTGAGGATTTCACTTTGAAGCCCACTAAGTTGTGTGCTCCAAATCAAAACCAGTTCACAAACAGCTGGGGCTTGGATGAACCATGACCACATTGAGCTGCGATTCACTCTCTACAAGACAAGGCCATGCCTGGATGGTTTGTTACCTGCAGGCAGTTTTAGGAGCCTGGGACATATGCAGCAGCTGACACAAGGCAGAGATGGGGAAGACAACTCTCTCCACCAGACTCACTGGCACCTCCCAAACCATTGTGGGGTTCTGGCCCAGCGAGCCGTGGGTTTGAGGCTCTGCAATCCAAGTCATACACAAAGGCAACTTCGTGCATCATGCGGAGTGGCCTCTGACCAGCAGGAAGGGAGATCAATGGCTCTGCAGAAGCTCACTCGAGGCTGCTCAGTGCCAAGTCATTAATTTCCCTCCTAGCTCAGCAGCAGCTGCTCCATTTGCTTTGCAGGCAGCTTGGACTCATTTCTTGTTGAAGGCAGGTCACTAAAGAGCGGGGAAGAGAGGAAACTCATGCCAGTGGAAAGGATGTGGCACAGTGCACAGTGTGGGAAGGGAACAAGACTTCTGCCTTTCATGGCACCAGCCCTGGCTATGGGCTGTTTGAAGTTGCTCTGGTTTAGCTGACAACCCACTGTCCTGCTTTGGGTGTTTTGAGAGGAGGCTCTCTTCCCATGCCTGCTCACCGAGACACAGCACTGACTGGCCACATAAGGGTTCTGGCTGTTCGACAGAGCTGAGCACTCATGGCGCCAACTGAAATCAATGTGAGCTGTGGGCACGCAGCCCCTTCGGAAGGTCAAGTCCTACATGTGTCAAGTTGGGCACCCAGAAGTGAAAGGGCCCCAAGTCTGTGGTTGGTTATGAAAATGCTGGTGCTATTGATTCTGAGTGTTAACTGGAATTGAAGCTGATTCTAAATGAGGAACGTTCTTATGGGAGATTTTCATAGCAACTGCCCAGCTGGCAATTGCTTTTTTTCTTTAAGACTCTCAAGCAGTGTTTCTTAAACTTTAAGACCGAGGAACACCAAACAATTTTTTTTTTTTAGGAACACCAAGGATTTTTTTGTTGAGGGAAATTAAAGGGGGGTGGGGGAAAAAGGGTCGGGGGGGAGTTATTGAGGGGGAAAAAAGTGTTGGAGGAAAGTTATTGAGGAAAAAAGTCACCTGTCCCTTTAAAGGCGGCTATTTTTAATTCTGTTCTCCGCAGCACACCTCCGACTGCCTCGTGGCACACCAGTGTGCCGCGCAACACAATTTAAGAAACACTGCTCTGAAGTCTTCAGAGACAGGCCCAAATGAAAGCCCAGGAGCCAAACCCGCCTGGACTTGGGGGAGAGAGGTGGGTTAGATCAGACCTGGTCAGTGAGGAATGGGCATTAACCCCACAAGTCATACATATGCATTAGGAGTCCCATTGAAGCCAGTGGGTTTGCTCCGAATTCAGAGTTGAGTGTGTGCATAAGCCTTTGCCGGATCAGGGCCTCAGTTGGTGAGTTAGAATTAGTCAAAAAGCAACACCCTCTCCCCATCTGAAGTGTCAAAAATCTTTTTCAAAAACAAAACAAGGAGGCGCTCCCATCCAGTCCTCAGCAGGCAGGCCAGTGCTTGCCACAGAGCATGGAGATCTTCAGGTGAAGACACAGAGGAAGCAGACAGCTGGCAGTCAGCAATGGCTGTGTATGTCCCCAGTGCTTGGCTCTGCTGTAGCTGTCTGGATGCTTTTGGGCAGAGAGTGGGGAAGTACAAAATGACTGACCACATTGACTGGTTTCCAGTATCTAGCAGGAGATGCCTTTAATCAAACTGGGATTGAGCCCAGCTTTGTACCGGGGCAGATGCACGTAACTGGGTGAGGAGCAGTTCAGCTGGGTCTGGTCTCCAGTGATATGGCTTACTGAAGTCCTTTTGCTGTGGTGCCAGTCCCACGGCTGGGAACCTTGGAGGGTGGAATGTAGACTAGCCACCCTTCTGACTGGTCATAAACACTGCTACAGCCTGGGGCAACGGCCAGAGATAGGGCATTTCACTGGGGATGAAGAGAGCTCAGACAGCACTTCCTTTGTAGCAAACCTCAGGGCTGCTGAGCGACACTGGCACTCTCTAGCACTAGCCAAGCTAGGGAAGAGAAGCTTTGGCTAGGAATCCTTCTGAAGTCATGGCCCTCTCAGTGCTAAGTCACTGTGCTGGGAGGGGCTGGGATAGCACTGGTTGCCAGCCAGCGGCTCGAATTCACCAGGCTACATTGTCATCTGTACTGGGCGTTCTTCTGCCTCAGTCCTGTAGCAGCTTGTGTTTAACTGTCGAGCTCTCCGAACAAAGGTGAGCAAAGAGGGTCCCAGCAGCCGTGCGGGCACGCAGCTCATACATGTCATAGTCATGGGCCCATTCCACGCTGCCCCAGTGCTGGATCTGAGGGAAGAGAGAACAGGGAGCTCACTCGGGAGTTAGAAAGAAGTTTGTGCTGCAGGACTTCTTGGCCTCCATTTTTCTATCTGTAAAACGGACGCAGTAACTCCCGAGCATGACACAAAGCTGCACCAGCGCCTGCCCAGCGCTCAGGGGAAAAGGGTTCTAGAAGGCAATCAGTGTATTAGGGCCTGATCCAAAAATTATTCAAGTCAGACTTTCATGAACTTTGGGCCAGGGATGGTTTTGTGCAAGAACAGAGTGTTTTCTGATCACAACGGTCACATCAGTGGTAGCTTAGTGCTTGGCAAAGTGCTTGGGCTTGGCCAATACACAGAATAAAACTATTCTTGGGCTGTGCACAGCAGGGTGGAGGAGGGCTGAAAAGCAACAGGCCAGCCTGTGCAAAAGAAATCCACAGCCCTCAGAGGCAGGTAGGACTCAAAGTGCCTTTGGCTCTTCATCATGCAACCTGGGTGGCTGAACACTCAAACGGTATTGACCACGCTGGTGGAGTGACCGGCTCCTGTAAGAGCAGGCAGTTTTGTTGCCAGTCATTTGTGCTGGGAGCTCACTTGTCATCCTGTGATTATCACTACTGGAATGATAGGGTAGCTCCAGAACATAACTTACCTGGTATTCTTCCTCGAGGCGAGACAGCAGCACTGCTTTTTCTACTGTAATGTGTCTGTCAAGCAGTCCCATGGACAGAATCAGAGACTTCAATTGTGTGATCACGTATTCTATACCTGGCCGGGAGTGGGGGGAGATACAAACACAAACCACAATTATTTATGTAAAATCACATCAACCTCCTCACACCTTTCGAAGATGCAGCCCCAGACATAATATGTTCAGTAGGGTCTGACGGGCAGAGGCCCCCCCCCTCCATGGATCAATGCACCCTATGAAGTCAAGCCCACAGTTAACGCACACATGAAATGTCTTTTGCTAATCAGGATCCACTGGTACTGTGGGGCAAGTGGCTGCATCTCTAATCTCAGGCCGAAACGTACCCTTATACCGTGATGATGCAAATGTGGAAGGGTTCCCATGTGCTGGATGGCAAAGCTAGCTGAGGAGTGGGGATGAGATCAGAGAACACACATTGAGGAGATGGAGGGAGAGAAAAAGGGACCTGATCCACAGAGATAAGCATCGGTGACAGCTGGCAGTGCTGAGCACTGCAAAAATCAGGCCCATGTATAGAGCAGGGGAGGAGACAAAGCAGCATGAATCATGCTCAATCTGAGTTAAGTGATTAGCTAGAGTCAAGGCCAGATTTGAGATCCATAGTTGATTGACTGCCCAGGAATACAGCAGGTGGGGCCTGAGTCCTGGCCATCCCCAGCTGAAGACAGACATGCCAAAAACCCAACTGAACAGAACAAACACTCCCAACCTTACCCCAATTAGGGATGGAAAGGGTTAACCAGGATCTCACAGCAGGGGACTGCTCTAGCCCAGCGGCCCCCCCCAACCGAAGCAGTTAAATGTACCATTTAACCAGTTAACTTTTTAAATGGGATTTTACATCCCTATACCAAACACAAGCTGCAAACAAAAGGTAACCAGAACTATTTGCAGGATGGATTGGGCAGGCCCTGAAATCAGAACACAGAGCACACTTTTCTTCAGGGAATTTGGTGTAGCTCATTGTCTTCTGACAAGGCAGCCAGGGGTTCTAGTGGGTTTCTAGTCTACTTTGTTTTACACATTTGTGTTTTGAAAAGAGAATGACACAAGGAATAAAGAGGGGAGGTGTGGGGGTGAAATCCATTTTGAAATAGTTACCATTATACTGAAAGAGTTTTAAAGTTTTGGGCGCTTCACCATTTTTGCTCTTTATTTGCATTTTGTACTTCAAGGAGGATGAGCAATGAAGACAGATTAGTTAGTTTCACCTTGTTTCCAGTCAGATTAATTTTCTGGATCTCAGTCACACAAGAGTAGAACAGTTGAACTGCAAATAACTACAGCTCTTACGTTTGAAATCTCAACTCAGGAAGTTTTAGTTTGCTGGAGGGAAAAAAGTCACGAAAGCTTAAAGTCATTGAGCATTTGTGGTTTCAAACCTTCTTTTTTTGGTAACAGAACCTAAATTTTGGACTGAAATTTCCTGAAAGTATCATGTTAAGGAAAAAAATATGGCAGTAGTTCTGAGAAACTGAATCAGGGCCTATTACAATAGGACACTGTACAGTGGAGAGATAGCTCCTGCTATACTGAACAAGAACTAAAAGTCTAACGTGGATGTATTTGTTTGTTAAATATAATCCCCCGTTGTTTTCCCTCTGTTGATTTAAAGCAGCGATGGGCAACCTAGGCTAGTGAGTGGGTTGCACGAGTGGCCCTCCTTCATCTCAGTGGGCTGCAAGATTGTTGTAACTGAGACAGTCTCCCAGAATAGGGTAGTTTTGCAAACTGTGCTTGCCCACTAAGAATTTGTGGGGTGTGCCGACTGAACCATAGCAGTGCTTTGATTGGATGAAGAGGAAGAGTATAGCTCCCACAGCCAATGTTGTGTGCAATCAGCATGCACCTCACTTCACTTGCCCCTTGCTTTACATGCGTGTCACTTTAGTAATAGGAGCGGGAAGAAAACTACACAGACAGAAACCAGTGGAATCTGGCAACCCTGCGCGCAGGCAACAGTAACCAAAACCTCTCACAGGCTGCAGGTTGCCCACCACTGATTTAAAGGCTCCCTTCCTTCCCCAAACATTGGGCTGGTTATCGCTTTGAGAGAGGAAAAGGCACGTACGCTAGTGGTGCTTCCTGTGCTCGGGATGGACGGACACACCAGATACATTGCCCTCATTACCTTGCAGTGCCCACATGTTGTAAGACGCCAAATGGCTGGTGAAAGTGTCTTTGGTCCTGGCTGGAATGTTGGGCCCCATGATGCTAGTAGAGGAGCCGATATCCACATTGTACCTGGAATTCATTAGATGGTACCAGACAAACGATTAGCCCTTGAGACATGTGCCCTAGGTATCATTATGAAGCAAGACTCTGGCTACATTTATCCCTGGCATAAGCAGATACAATCCTCACTGATGTCAGTGGAGGTGATACCTGCTATTGCCCATCTGGGTCTTCGTGGGGATGTTTTCTACCCACACTGCCCCCCTCTAATTCATTCACAGAGCCGGGCAGTGCAAGGTTGGGTGTGCAGCAACATCTGGTCTTGCTTATGGAATTTACAAGCCCATTCCTCTTCAGTGGGTCAAGAAACACCATGAAGGGATCACCAAGACATCACCCTGCAGACTGGCCAACAGCAGCCCCGAACAGCTGAAGGCTTGAAACCCCTTAGGAAGAGTCTCTGTCCTCCAAAGCCTCCTCAGTCCCCCGCAGTGCCTCCTTTCCCTGGCTCAGCAGGCTGGTACCAGAACTCGTGATCTAAACTGTCACCAGCACGACTGGTTCTCGGACGATGCAGTGATACGTGCTCTCAGAATACCACAGAGAAGGCAGTGAGCAACGGGAAGGGAAAACTCTTTGACTTCTTACCGTTTCTCAGCCCACTCGATCATGGGATCCCACTCATTCTTCTGCAGTTCTACCAGGGCAGCTGGCTCCTCTACCCTGTAGCTAGGACATTACAAGAAGAAAACAACCTTCACTGACAAATCATTGGCCTTCTTCACACAGTATGAGGAGCAAACCTGCTGGGCAGTTAGCCTGTATCAGAGATGGCAAGGGGAGCCCAGTATTTAAAGAGGTACCAAGCAACCATAAGCTTCAAGCGAGCAGATGCTGCGGGCTAAGAAAAGGAAAAACTTCCGTTGCTGACCTTTCTTGAGATCCAGAGCCCTCTGCTGGGCAGACCACCAGTCAGCTCTTAAGCCCTTTAAGGAGGGATGCTGCTTCCACAGCCCTGCCCAGTTCAGGCTCTGATGCTGTGATACCACTTCCAGGTCCATGCCTGCCCTCCTGCCATAACCGCTAGGGATGTAAAATCCTGTTTAATTAGTTAACCAGTTAAACAAAGCATGTAACTGGTTAACTGATTAAATGGGGGACAACCACGGCAGGGGGAGGGCTGAAGTGGACTCTGCCACCTGCTGCAGTTGGGCTGGAGTGGCTGCCTCACCGCAGGCAGGGGCTGCTCCAGTCTGGCTGCTTCTGGCCTCCACGCAGGTGGGGAACCGGCAGCCCTTCACGGGGGCCCGGCAGGGCTCGAGCAGCCCTCCGCTCACAGGGGGCCACAGTCAGGGGGTTATTCCCGGGTATTGGTTAACTGCTACGTAGTAAGCATCACGCATAAGAGATGATGCTTACCAGGTAACCAGTTACTTGTTCACATCCCTAATAACCGCAGGGGCTAGTCAGAACCAGCTGGAGTGCCAGCCTACCGCTTTGCTTCACACAGTGAGAGACCTTTGCAGCCATAGGCCGCAAAGCACTTTGACCAAAGCCGAGTTAGTTTTACAGATGGGGAAACTGAGGCATGGAGCAGGCCACTGACTTGACCATTATCAAATGGGCCACCAGTCGACCTCAGCGCACATTGGATCAGGCCCCAAATAGGCTGTGGGATGAAGTGCTGTCCAGTGGGAACTGACCTCTGAAGCACAAACTGGTTAACTACAGATTTTAAAAAACACTTCCACTAAATCTGGCGAGGGGGGAAAGCCTTGGAGCCCAGACTCCAGCCCAAGCATCTACACAGTTATCTGTAACCTTGCAGCATGAGCCCAAGTCAACTGACCCAAGCTTAGAGACTCAGCACCACAGGTTTGTCTTTGTAATGCGGGGGGGCAGGCAGACAGCCGACTGGGCTGGAGTGCCCCCCACCTGCAGTGGGTGGCTCCAGCCAGGTCAGAACCACTGTGGGCAGGGGCTACTCAGGCCTGGCTAGAGCGCCCGCATTGGGTGGGGAGCTGCTCCAGCCCAGCCGGGCCACCAGTTAACCATTGACATCACTAGTTCAAACCCCTTGATCAGAGCTGCTGGCGTTCAATGGGGAGGCTGATGTGTTCAGTGAAAAAACACACCACAACAGAAAGGAATTCTAGGGCTAACCAGAGTTGCTGTCCAGCACGGAAACTGCATGCTCCTTATAGCTAAATCCAAGGCTCCTGCTCTGCCAAATACTTTCAAAGAGCAACATCACATGGAGATAAACGCAGGCCAGGATAAAGTATCAATGGAGCCCATCATGCCAGGGCCCAATTGGCCCCCTTCCCAGTGGTGAAATCTCCCTGAGGTTTCTGAGTTTAAGGGGCTGGTGATGGTGGAGGGGTAACGCTACGTTCACACTGAGTAAGCTGTGCTCCTCTCTCACTACGGAGTGCCTCTGTGCTGGCCCCCTTTCAGAAAAGGCCCGTCCTCTGATCCATGTTGGCTGCTAGGCTCAAGGGAACACGCTACTCGCTAGGGTCGCTGCCGGGGGTGCCCCTCTACAGAAAGAAAAGGGCAGATGCATTTGTCCCAAAGGCTGCATTTATGCCATACAGGTACCAGCTTCATGCACTTCCAAACCTCCCATCAGCCTTCCTGCCTGCCCAGCTGGAAGTGTAATAACCCAAAATAATGCAATGAGACTGACCTGGCTTCTATGCCAGAGATTCCCCCAGTGAATTTCAAGCCCAGACGGATACCTACCAGACAGTATCGGTCTCCAAGAACTTCACTGCTGCTCTGATTAGCTGCTCTTTGTTTCGCTGAGATGGATTGTCCAGAGCTGTGTTGCACAACGTGGTCTACAAGACACAAGGTAATCAGACCAGCCAGAGTCTTGGAGAGGCAGCTGCTCTGACTTTATACGGTCCCACCCAGCCAACAGTTGAAGAATCCTTATCATGGTAGTAACCGAGTAGGGGATAGTGATGCAAAACTGACTCCAAGCTGACAGGAATCTTTTCAGCTTTGGATCATGCCCTGTGGACAGTGACAGGACAGGAGCTCGCTGGAGGCCTTGGGGTAAAGGAATCTGGATGAAAAGCATTTCCAGTCCCATTCACATGAGAGTTTGGCCAATGTTAGGCAGCAGTTGTTAACCCTCGGGTTAGACCCAATAGCTGCTAACGGGTGAGTCGCACTTTGCCCCAGGTCTGCAGGCCAAGCAAAAGCCAAGAAAGTGTAAAAACAATTACTAGACTCAGCCCTTTTATACACCAATCTAGTGTACTGTTTTAGCTCAGAGACATGGCTGCAGTGGCTACAGCTCCCAGCACGCTATGTTCTACCTTTACCCAAGAGGAGGCTGCCCATCACAGTGGCCTTAGCAAAATCACTTGTTAGATTCCTTCCCACCTGTGAGTTCACTGTGGCACTTCTCCTTCCACCAAAACCCACAGTGCTCACCAGATGCATGGTGTAGAACTTGATGGTGTCCTGCTGGGAATCCCATTCTGTGGCAACTGCAATAGCCAGGGCCTCGCTGGGGACAGTGAAGAGTTTGGCCTGGGGCGTTTTCAGCTTCCTGTTGTCCAGATTTATTTCAAAGCCGCCTGGGGGATCAGATTAGAGACTTGGTAGGATTACAGGGGAAAGCACACACGGGATCCATATGCAACCCCTTTGGCAGGGGGAAGATTCAGAGACAAAGCTGAAGGGAGCAAACTCATCCCCAGGCAATGCCAGTGATTCACCTGGCCCAGGAGTCTCCCCACTGAAGGTCTAAGGGGCACCATTCTTGGAGGCCATTTTGCCAGACATTTGGGATAAAGCTGGCTCTCACGATCTGGTTTCCAGGCATGGCCAGCATCTGCCGCCAGGTATGGCCCTTGTTCCAAGCAGAGCCTGAGAGACTAACTGCTCTTCTCTCTGCCTGGCTGTCACACAAGGGGCCTTGCTGGACAGCCTACTAGACTCCTGGAGGAAGCACTCACCTTCGCCTTGGGAGATGCTAACGTTCTGGTAAAACTTCTTCCTTTCTGAGGGGAAAAAAATACATCCACTCAGAGAGCAGCAAAGGCAGCAGTCAAGACCCTCTCCTTTTCCCTGCCCACTGCAGATTCACATGCCAGCTCCTGTAGGCAGTGCTCAGCATGGCGCAGTTGGCCTCTCTCCCCATTTCAGAGCCTTACTGGTTCAGAATCCCTCTCCACAAGTCCATGTGCCCAAGTCCCTTTGGACCTGCCTGTGGGCTTTGGTGTGAGGTCTGTCCTGGGAGAGAGGGCTCACCATGAACCAAGGGCCTCTCTTTAAGCAGAGCAGTTGCTTCCCTCTAGCACGCTGGACCCAGCTGTAGTTACCTAATGTTTAACCAGGCCTAATGTTTAACCAGTTAACCAACTAAGCGGGATCCCACCACTCCAGCACCCCAGCCCACAGGGCTCCCACTCCCAGCCCCACACTGAGGCTGGCTCTGCCGCCTCACAGCTCCAGCCATGTGGGGCTAGATGCTAGGGCTGCTCCCGGGGAACCGGTTAACCATTCACATCCCTAGCCCCTGCCCACAACTCTCTCATCTAATTAGACTGTAAACACTTGGGGGTAGGAACCATCTGCTTCTCTGTGGATGTCCAGCACCTCATACAGTAGAGGCCCACTCTCAATTGGCCTGTAGGCACTACTGTAATAAACATGACCAATGATAATATTAAACAGATGTGAGGCCCCAGAGAACAGGGCAGGCCTGGAATACATGCTGGTGCAATCCCTACCAGCAAGCCCCTCTTTGCCAGGCTGAATATTAAACTAGCCCTGCATCAGTCCAGCTCTTCAGACACTACCTTGGAAACAAAAGTAATGTGACCTGCCGAGCTTTGCTCAGCTGGCCATGGCTTTTCCACCTGCTGGAGAAGCAGCAACTCTAATCAGCAGATGCTATCGGTCCCATGTAGTTAAGGCAGGTCACCAATATCCAGCCAGCTTTTAAAACAGCTCCCTCTGGTGCGATTTCAGGCGGAAGCTGATGATATACCTGAATCTAGAATAGCCCCTAAATTACAGTGCCAAGCTAGCCTGTCACACTGCCCTGAACGCCCTCTGGCTGGATCCAGGAGCATTGCGCACAACATACTATAAACCCATGTCCTGAGTGAGTGCACGTAGATGCCTGGTAGACCACAGCATACAATTTAATATACTGAGGGTCTGCCTCCCGTTATGCTGCACCCATTATGTCCAGGAGAATGTCTGGTGCAATAAATAGCAAGTCTACCTTTAGGGTTACAGGTCATAGTTTTAGAAGGAATTTACATTTGGCACCTGCACTGTTGCCAGGTGCCAAATGACCTCTAAATGGCTTCTAAATGGCATGAACAGCGCCTGCTAACTCCCTGACAGCGCCCACATGTAACACAGCTAGATCCTTGCACTGACAGACAGCCCACCCCGCACAAAAACGACAGGCAACATAAATGAATTCAAAGGACCTCTAGGGCCTGTACTATGCAGGAGGCCAGACTAGCTGATCACAATGGTTCTTTCTGGCTTTGGAACGTAGGAATGAAGACAGGCACTCTGAGGGCATGCAGAGCAACAGCTGATAAACAAATTCCAAACTGAAAGCTATAGGCTGGCGCTGTGGATCCAGTTCCCAGAGTCTGTGTTAACACGGAGACCCGGCCATTTAGACAGACACCTGGTCCCATTTCCCACACAAAACACGGAGAACACAAAACACAAAACCTCTCCAAATCTTTGCCTTGGCAGTACAACATAGGTGTATGTGCATAATCTCTAGAGTTAACAACTGTTACTGGACTGCAGCTCCATTTCTACATCTTCCGTGCACGCAGGCCCCTGGGTTTCCAGAGTCCCAGTTAAGGCAGACTGCCTAGAAACAAGACAGTTGCAGGATCAAGGGACTTAAAGAATGCCATATTTTTAAGGCTATTCAAGCATGCGCCCACGGCCTTGATCCTGCAACAAGACACCCTCACCCCCTCAAGTCCTGATTTAATGGGGCTCCAGGATGTGCATTTCATTGCAAGTTCAGAGTCTTAGCTTGTGAGAAACAAAGGATCAAATTTCACCATCCTCATACAAACTATTGAAATCACAGAGGAAAGATGTTAAAAGCACCACTTGACAACTAGGGAAGGATGGACTGGGGTGAAGGGACTCAGGAGACCTGGGTTTGATTTGCTGCTCTGCCACAGACTTTGTGTGTGACCTCCAGTTCTCTGTCCTTCCGCGTCTCCTCTATAAAGTGGGAAATCACAGCACTGCTTAGCCCTACAAGGGGGTTGTGAGAAGGAATAGATTAAAGAACTTGAGGTACTCAGCTGCCATGGTGATTGAGCTCATAACAGTACCTAAAATAGAACTGACTGCAGGTACTCAGTGAGGCTGTATGCAGGCGGAGCAGCAGGCTCACATGCTGGCAGCAGGAGGCGTGAGGCATTAGATTTTGAGCTCGCTGGGCCAGGGATGTCATTTTCTTTTGCCTCTGTACATAATAAATGTTTGTTGTTGGGCTTGAAATGTGTGGGTCTCTGCAACTACTGCTTCAGATGTTTAGTTGGGGTCCATCCCACAAACCAGAGCGTTCCTCTGTAAATGGGGGGGAGGGGTCACATCCCCTCTCATAAACTGTGGTCACAGCTGGCTTTTACAACTGGTCATTTCCACCACTGACAAACATCCCTGCAATTGGAAATAACCATGCTGAAATTTGCCGAGCGTGCAGCAGGACTGCTGTCCAGCGTTGTCCTCACCTGTTGGTGGCGTGTATGCCCGTACCATGCGCGGCAGCCAAAGACTGGGGCCCCCAATAGGAGGTGTTGGGCACAGCCGTGGAGCCTGAGGCAGCCCGGCGTAGAACAGCCGCTGGCAACTGCGCCACATTCTGGGGAGACCGTGAGCTACAGCAAGATGGGAACGGCCTGCACTTGTCACATACAGGTGCGCCTAACACCTTGGGATGGCCCACCAGGATCTAGCCCCAAGAGCCCCCTGCCGGGATCACGCCCCAAGAGCCCCCTGCCGGGATCACGCCCCAAGAGCCCCTGCCGGGATCACGCCCCAGAGTCCCCTGCCGGGATCACGCCCCCAAGAGCCCCTGCCGGGATCACGCCCCTGCCGAGGTCAAGCCCTCCCACCCCCCAAAAAAGCCCCTGCCGGTGCAAATAGGACCGGAAGGGGAAGGACAGACCCCCACGGAGCCCGCTGGACAGACCCGGGCCCCACTCCCTACGGGCCGCACGGACGCGGCTTGCGGGCCACCTGCCTTCACCTCACTGCCGCGGCCCGGTTACCCAACCACTCTGCCTCTGGGCGCCGCCATCTTGCTCACCCAGCGTCCAATCAGCATCACAAACGCTTTTTGTCCCTCCGAGGGCCCTGTCACAAGGCCCTCAAAGAAACAACGATTCCCAGGAGCCAGTGCGGGGCCCCACGTGACGCCCATAGCCCAATGGGAACGGCGCCCCGCCCGACGCAGCGCCCGCTGGGCCAATCAGAGCGTGCGGAGGCGTCGCCGGGAGGCCCTGAGGCAGGCGGCGGGGGCAGCCGGTGAGCGCCCGGGTCGGCAAGGCGGCCGGGCCGGCTCCCTGCAGCCCGTGACACGCTGGCGCCCGGGGACCCCCCCGAGATGCCGGTGCGGAGCGAGTGCTGCTGCCCGGGGGGAGCGCGGGGCCGCGGGGCCGCCAGCCTGGTGCCGCCGCCCCCCATCAACACGGCGCAGCCCGGGGTCGCCACCTCCCTGCTCTACAGCGGGGCCAAGTTCCGCGGCCAGCAGCGCAGCAAGGGCAACGCCTACGAGGTGGAGGTGGTGATGCAGGTGCGCCCCCGGCTTCGCTCCCCAGCCCCTCCCCGGGCATCCCCGTCCCCTAGCGCCCCCGCACACCTCCCCGGGCGGACCCTCCTACCCCACCGCCCCTCCTGGCGTCCCCGCCAGGGATTGCCCCCAAGCACCTCTCCTCTCAGGATACCCCTTCCAGCCCCCCACTTCCTCTCCTGGGGTCCCCACCAGAGACCTCCCAAAGCGCCCCTCCCCCGGGACACCTCTCGAGCCACCCCTCCTGCTTCCTCCTCTGAGATTCCCCACCAGAGACCTCCCCAAAGCGCCCCTCCCCGGGACACCCCTCTCGAGCCACCTCCTGCTTCCCCTCCACTTCCCTTTCTGGGGTCCCCCCACCAGAGACCTCCCCAAAGCGCCCCTCCCGGGACACCCCTCTCGAGCCACCCTCTCCTGCTTCCCCCTCCACTTCCCTTTCTGGGGTCCCCCCACCAGAGACCTCCCAAAGCGCCCCTCCCCGGGACACCCTCTCGAGCCACCCTTCTGCTTCCCTCTCTACTTCCCTTTCTGGGGTTCCCCCCACCAGAGACCTCCCCAAAGCGCCCCTCCCCCCGGGACACCCCTCTCGAGCCACCCCCTCCTGCTTCCCCCTGCACTTCCCTTTCTGGGGTTCCCTCCACCAGAGACCTCCCCAAAGTGCCCCCTCCTCCCCAGGGCATCCCCTCTAGTCCTGCTATGCCACCTTCTGCAGTGCTCTCACCAGGGATTCCTGCCTTCCCGCCCCTCCCCCCCAAGCATCTCTCCCCCTTGGAGCATCTCCCCTGAGCGTCCCTCTTCTTGAGGGCACCCTTCCACCACCACCCTGTAGCCCTTCCTGGGGCTCTCCTATGAGTGATCCATCCCCAAGTGTCTCTCCCTTTAGAGGAACCCACCTGAGCACTTCTCTCTGCCGTGAGACGCCCCCCCCCCCTCGTGCTCTCCTGCACCCCTCCTGGGGTCCTCCCCTAGAGTGCCCCTTATTTGGGACTCCCTAGTTTGTCCCTGTCTGCTGCTGGGGTCTTCCTAGTGGGAGTTCCCTCTAGAGCATCCTCTCCTGCTCTCCCAGCAATCTCCTCCTAGAGCACCTCTAGCATCTTCCCTCTCACTCTACCCTAGAATGTCTCCCAGGGACCTCCTGAGCAGCACCCCCCCGGCCGATTCCCCCAGTACCCCATGTCTCATCTCCTAGGGTCTTTTCTCCTGAGATTCCCCCTGTTCTCCTAGAGCACCTCTTGGGGATTCTTCTGAACACTTCTTGCCCCACTGCGGCCTTCTTTGGAGGACCTCTGACCACCAGAGCATGGACTTCTGTGCAACCCAGGCACCCACAGGCCCCCTGAGAACTCCCCTTCAATGTCTACTCCATAGAGACTTCTTTCCCTAATTCCCCCATTTCACAGAGATCAGGAACCATCATCTGTACATGCAATATTTGATTTTAAAGCATCTGTCTTTCTCAGATTGGGTCCTTGGTCCCTGAGATCTCCACAAGGACTGCCTTCCTTTATGTATCCATGTTGACCCCATAACATCCCCTCATGTGATTTCTCCATTCCTAAGGCACCCCTTCCCTCAAATTGGGACCTACGGCCTCCTGAGACCTTTGTTTTGGGTCCCCCACCTCTAGGGAACTTCATCTTCAGAGATCAGGTGGGGACCCCAGACCAAACAGCACAGGCTGGGTCTGTGAGGTGGCTGTCCAGGGGAGGTTAGGGACCCTTCCTACCCTGGGAAGGCCTTCATGACTCCAGATGTACCCTGGCCCAGCAGCACCTGCGAGGTGCAGGTGATGTTGGTGGATCTCCTTCCCCAGAACACCCTTTGCCCCCAATTTGGGTCTGAAACTCAAGAGTAGCTGTATAACAGAGAAGAACAATCTCTGATCTGGGCAAGGTAGGTGAGACCTTTCTAGGGACCCACCAGGCCTACAGCCCAAATTGCCCCTTCTGGGAGCAGTTGGGGGTAGAACCGAGTAAGTGAATGAAACTAGCTTGAGTCTTCTTCCCACAGCTGCAGTTGAGGAAGAAAAGCAGCTGGGATTGGCTGAGTGGGTAGTTGCATGGCAAGCCAGGCTACATCAGGAGGGCTGGGGAGGAAACTACTGCATCACATGCTTGTCATCTGGGTGTAAGCTGTTCTCCAGCCATCATAGACACTGCCAAGCTGTGCACAGAGATTCAAATGATGCCCCCGGTGATTATCAGAGCCCCATAGCTAGGCTTTTTGTTTCTACTGGTGGTGCACATCTGCACATCCCTCTGTGCACACATAAATGTATTCCGCACATGGATGGAAAAGATTAGAGGAAACATTGATCATAGGTGTTTTGGCCCTGGGGGCTTGCATGGGGATTTCAGCCTTTCAGCCCTGAGACTGACAATCCCTGCATGTCTCGTCTCTGGTTTGGAAGTGTTTGGCTTTCACCATGACAAGGGGACAATGGCCGTGCCTACTGGCATGTCAGCAGCACAGCTTCAGGGTTGCAGATGTGTCATTGTGGTATAGTGTAATCCCTTCTTACTGCAACAGGGCTTTTTCTGTTGCGGTAGTTAATCCCCCCCTGTGGGCTGTGGTAGCTAAGGCCAGGTCTGCCCAGCTGTGTTGCTCAAAGTATGAAAGATCCACATCCCTTAGAGATGTAGATAAGTTGCCCGAACCCCAGTATTCTTCCATCGACCAAGCTACTGCGGCTCAGGGAGGTGGATTGAATGAACCTTCCATCTCTGTAGGGAATGTTTACACTGAAGCAGTGTCGTTATACCACTGTAGTGGTTGAAGAGTAAAGATAACCTAAGTGGACATACCTCAGTCTAAATGCTTCTACACTGGGAACTAGGTCATCTTAAATGCAGTGCTCCAGTGCAAATCTTTCACTCCCCTCAGTCATACAGCTAGGTTGATAAATTGTAAGTGTGGACCAGGCCTTGGAGCAGGGATGGGCAATAATTTTGGTAGGTGGAGGGCACTCCAAGATTTTGTTATGGGATTAAGGGCTGCATTTCTACGGAGATGGTGTGGGGTCTGGGGTGGAGGCTGGGTGAAGAAGGGAGCTTAGGGGAAGGGTGTGGGGTGCAAGAGAGGGGTCTGAGAGGGAGTTTGGATGAAGGAGGGGGTTGTGACTTGGGGCAGGGGATTAGGGTTCAGGGTCCCAGAGGAGGTAGGGTGCAGGAAAGGATTCTGGCCTGGTGGAGGAGTGTAGGAGGGATTGCAGGGTCTGGGAGGGAGTTGTGACTGGGGTGGGGGGAGGTAGGGTTTGCAGAGGGTCTAGGTGGTGACCTGGGGCAGAGATTAGGGGGTTGGGGTGCCAGAGGCAGGCTCTGTCGAGGAGATGCTTACTTTAGGTGGCTGCTAGCCAGCAGCACACCAGGGACCCCAAGGCAGGCTATCTGCATGTTGCAGCCCCAGGCCGCTCAGAACAGCTGGCAGCTCCCTCTAGGTGCTGCGCACTCCGGCAAGGTGGATGGGGACTTCACATGCTGCCTCCATCCCCATCCAATTATCACAGCTCTCATTGGTTGGTTTCTGGCCACTGGGAGCTGTGATAATTGGCCTGGGGTCAAGGGCAGCATGCAAAGTCTCCCCTTCTGTCCCAGCCAGGGGTGCGCAGCACCTAGAGGGAGCCACCTGCTGTTTTGAGCAGCCTTGGGCTCCAGCAGGCAGGAAGCTGAATCAAAAGGCATAGCGGGCCAAACGTGGCCTGCAGGCATTAAATTGCCCACCTCTGTCTTAGAGCAAACCAAAGCAATCAGTCCCAGAAAGGTATGTAGCAAAAGCAGCTGTTGGGGGCCAGCTGTGCTGCAGCTTTCACTTGAGCTGATCACTTGTCTCTGCAGCCCTCCCATTCCTGTTGAGCGTGATTGTTTCTGGGTGCTTTATTTTTAGTTGTAGGCATTGGCATGATCACTGTGAGCAGAGCTGGCGAGATGTGGGATTGTGTATAAGCAGCAAGCCAGACATCTGATACACTCGCGCTATAAAACATGTGGCATGTTACAGCCCTGTTTCCAGCTGCCTGGCAAAAGATCTGGGGTTTTATATAAGAAGAGCTAAAATGCTTTGGTCCGTGTTGTGGAACAATGTCAAATTCCTGAGGTCAGCAGACGTAAGCACGTAAATCACATTGTCAATCTTCACATACAGTGCTACATGTGTCAACAGCACAAGAGTACAGCTGGTCCCCGACTTACGAACGAGTTACGTACCAAACACATGGTCGTAACTCGAAGTGTTCGTAAGTCGGGCCCCGTTCATTTAAATGTGACCGTGCTGTTCGTAAGTCAGGGACCGGCTTACGAACGCTTAATGGGAGGTTTGGTCGTAAGTACAAATGGTCATAAGTTGACCGTTTGTAACTCAGGGACCGGCTGTACCTGGAACAGCTAGCTTCAGTGGCGTCCTCTCATGGCTGATCAACTTCACTGCAGCTCTTCTTCCCCCAAAGAATAGCTAGTCTTTTAGCTTAAACCCTGATGTTTTGTATATTGTCTGAAGCGTGGAATTTGCTACAATTTTTCTGTGTATGTGCAGTGAAATACTGCGCTTAATTTGTTACAGATGGGAAGGATGCATCTTTCCTATTTGTTATCAGGTTTTTCAAACTCTTTATTTGGCTTTGAGAACTGACCTCATGATTTGAGGGCTTGCCAGCAGAAGTTTCTATAAAAGCTGCTGGCTTTTGAAAGGCTCTAGATGAAAGTATCCCAGTAATGAGGTGCTGCATGGCAAATAAAGTAAACATTCAGTTGTAAGCCCAATAAAAGAGCTGGGGTGGGGAAGAAATGAAGGCACTGGGAATGGGAGACAAGTATGTTTTAAGATATAATTTCAAGAGAGACTTTTCCACATGGCAAACATTCCAGAGAAGGTCCATGTGCAGCAACAATGGTATTACAGGTTGAACCTCTCTAGTCCGGCAACATCCATGGTCTGGCATGATTTTAGTTAGCCGGATGTCCACTTACCATGGCCCCGTAAAGGTCATGGCTCTGAGTCCTGTACTGTTGTTTAGCTCTAATTTACCCCTAACTAAAAGCGGCGAGGAGTCCTGTGGCACCTTATAGACTAACGGAAGTGTTGGAGCATAAGCTTTCGTGGGCAAAGACCCACTTCGTCAGATACATGTATCTGGCAGTGAGTCTTTGCAACATGCTCCAACACTCGTTAGTCTAAGGTGCCACAGAACTCTCCCTTCACTAACATGGCTACCCCTCTGATACTTTACCCCTGTCTTCTAAGAGCCCAGTAAGCAGTGGAAGTGTTGGTAATGCTCAGTGGTTTTGGTTTTTTTTGTGGTTTAAAAAAAAAAAAAAAAAAAAAAGAAAGGTGCCAGTACTAGGGTTGCCAGATGGTTTCCAAAAAAAATTTGATAAATGTTTGTCGAGCCAAAAACAAATCCCACATGCCAGGGAGTAACTAGGGAGACCTGGGAGATCAGGGCCGAAATGCATTCACAGCCCCTTTAATTGCTCCGTGTCCTGAGCGGGCTTCCGTCCAGCGCGAGTGCTACCAGGGCCGACGGGGCTGTGCCAGGGGAAAGCAGCGAGTGCTCCCAAATAAAGGTGACGGTACGCCGTACTGGTGTGTACCGTCGCAAAAAAAAGCACTGGTAATGCTTCTAGACAATATTGATCTCCCATGGCCCAGCAAATTCCCTGGTTCAACACCAGTCAGTTCCTGAGGGTGCCGGATTAGAGACATTCAAGCAGTATTTAGAAGGGACCAGGGCTTAGTGTCAGGTAAGTACAGAGAGGTTATTGATATATGTCAGGTTATGGAAGTGGTGAGGGATTAACTAACTCTTGCTCTCAAAGCCAAGGATGAAACCAGAATTTCAGGTGGCAAGGAAGAAAGATTTGATTGAGGATGTTCCCTCTGTTCTTGTCACTCACAGATGTCTTGATTGCTGGTAGCATGTGTTTAGAACAGGTGACAGACAAATCAGGAAAACTAGCTCTGTTGATGTGCTGTGACCTTGAGCAAACCACTTGACTTCCGACTCAATGTCCCTTCTGTAAAACAGGGATGCTTACCCATCTTTGTAAAACATTTTGCAATCCTTGGGTGAAAGGTGCTGTACAAGTAGAACATATTAAGTGGCTGAAAGTACATGAAACATTCCCCAGCCTGCTTGTGGAAAAGGCAAAGTGGATACTTCTAAAGGATTTTCTCCTGAGTCCAGATACTGCTGTGTGAGCAACATGAATGACCTATGAACAATGCTGGGCAATGCACTTCTGAACCATCCTTAACAAAACTGAGACTTTAAGACACAATGCACCAAAGTGTATTGTTCCAACTCGAGTATCTTGTTCCTGGACACACACGCTTATAGATTTTGTGTTCTCTGTCCTAGCATGTGGATATGGAAAACTCCTATCTTTGTGGGTACTTGAAGATTAAAGGCCTTACAGAGGTGAGCAGTTGTTACTAAATTCCTTTACTATGCTCCATGGAAGTGATGGGGAGTCTCTGCTCCCATTTCTAGCTAGAGATATGAAGGTAAAAACCACGTAATTAAGAGGGCCATGGGTACCTTAATTGCCTTCTTTTGATTTTTTCACACGCTATCAACCAACTAAATATAAATGATTTTGTAGGAAGCTTAATTAAAAATTGTTTTAACCTGATAGTCCTCTGTAACGGTTGATTGAAGAGGACCTGACTTTACACAGCCAATTAACTGGTGACAGCGTGTATCTTTGTTGTCCCAAACCTCCAGACAAGCTAGATCTTCCTGAAGTACTTCTCTCCACACCATTCATGTAGGACCTGCCTGTGTTAACAGCTGACCTCTCTGGCATCCAGCAAAATGACTGATTTAGCGCACAGATTGTCGGGTTTCTTTCTACCTCTGCATTCCTTTCCTCAGTTGCTTTGCTTACAGGCTTCTCCAGACACAGGCTTCGTATTTCAGCTGGTGATATGCGGTGGCTCATCCCTGTCGTAGAGCTTGCTGAGAACTTCCACACAGGGGATCTCTAAAGTGGATCATAGTTTCAGCATATGTGAGCAGGGCAAGCCTATCCAGCCTAATTCTTCTGTATGGCTTTGGCTGTTCTCTCTGTCACCTTTATCTTTAATTTTACCATAGCCTTTAATCCCTTCTTAAGGAGCAAATGTAGGGTGTGGGGAGTCAGCAGACCAATTGCAGGCAAGGGGACTGCTGTAGGAGAGATGAATGGAAGAAATGGGCTATGGGAGAGGTATATGGGAAGGGACATCCTGTTGTAAGTTCATGGGACAGCATAAAATAAGGTGTAAAGCAGAGGGGGGACATCAGACCAAACTTTCAGACCACTTTGTGAGGTTTGGTGCTGATGTCATTGTTTGCCAAAGTACAAGCCAGTATCCGAGTGTGTGTCCTGTTCTATACAGGGCCTGGGTTGGTTGGTTTGTTTGTTTGTTGGCAAAATTTCTTAAATCTTTTTCATTCTCCTCCTAGGAATACCCAACCCTTACTACTTTCTTTGAAGGGGAAATAATCAGTAAAAAGCACCCCTTCTTAACACGGAAATGGGATGCAGATGAAGACGTCGATCGTAAACACTGGGTAATTCAACATATTGGCAACCAACTACAGAACTAAAACCACCCCAAACACGTTACCTATTTAAAGAGCATATGCAATGGGTTTTTCCAAAGAAAGAAACAAATGAAGGCTTTGGTGGTGGTGTATTTTTGTTGTCGATATACAAAGCCTGAAAAGTTCTCTTTTTGGCTTTTCTCCTGGTTGCTTTCTCTCATAAGGATTCTTTCCTGTCCTTTTTTCCCCCACACCCCTACTAAGGTAGCTAAACTGATGTTGCTTTTCTCACTGTAATGGTGAGAAGTGACCAGCACCAGCATGACCCAGCTTATTTGAAATTGGGAGAAGCTACTCTGGCACAAGCTGCACTTGGATAAAGAGCAACACTGGTGACTTTCAGCAGTGCACTGAAATCTGTGCTGTTATGTCCGTGCAAGAATCACCAATGTAGGCAAGCCTGTAGAGCAGAAATGTTCATACTGAACTTCCCTGGCTTGGCTGGATGATTTTTCTGCAGACTTTACAAGGGTTTCCAGCCAAAATCTTGGATCTGCTCCTGAGAATGAATAATATGACTTCCTGGCTGATGGGGCCATGCCCGGAGTAACGCTTGGGGGTGGGGAGGAGAGTAGAAGAGACCAACACAGGAACCTATTCAGTAGAAGGAATTTCCGCCCCACTTCCTAACAGAACCTAGTGCTTCTGCTGAGGGAGAGGCAGGATAGGGGATTTCTGCCAGTCACCCTACTGTATGGAGGGCTTTGCTCCCCTCAGTGAGGGTAGATTTCACATGTTTACCTCTCTCAGGCATCAATCCCTTATTGTCTGCACTGCAGTGAGTTGCAGGTCTCTGCCCAGTGCATATAAGGAGCAGCTGTGTGCTTAGCAGCCCAAATTGGTTATATCCCAGTGTCTTACTTGCAGGTTGATCAAAGTCATTTCACAAATTGGGGGGTGGGAGGGATGCATATCACAGTGGCAGGCCTTAGTTGTTGGAGCTGCCTCTCTCCTGTAGGGACAGTGGCAGGGACGTTAGATTTCTCCAGTCAAGTATTTTTGAGTTTTGTCTTTAACACTTTCATTACAAATATTCTCAATTGTTGGTGAAAGGTGCTGACTTGACGACCCTGAAAACTGAGAATCTTTAACAAAGAAGTCCTCCAAACTGTGGGGCATGCCCTCCTGTAGGGCATGGAGGAAATTTTTATTGGGGAGGGGAGGAGTGTGGCAGAGTCTAGGCCAGTTCCTGGGTGGGGGGGGCAGGGAGTGAGCACCATGCAGCCCTGCTCTGCCTGACCCCACCCCAGGCCTTGTCCCTGCTCCTGTTGCCGTTAAAAGTCTGGTGTGGGGCTGGCAGGCTCTTTACCTGGCTCCATGCTAGGGATGTTAAATATCGGTTAACTGAGTAGTCGAGTAACCTCAGGAATTCTTATTGGTTAGTTGACTATTCTATATTCCCCAGGGGTGGGGCCGGCAGCTGGTGTGCTCTGGCCTCACTCCGGAGGAGCACCCTGCATCTATATCAGAGGCAGCAGCGCGGGGTGGCAGCAGCCCCTGTCTAGGGTGGGTCTGAGCTCCCGGACCCAGTGCAAGCCAGAACTGAGCTGGGCTGCCTGCCCGCCTGGCTCCTAATACACTTTAAATGCAAAGCCGCAGGGGAGTAGGTCCCAGACCCATCACAAGCCAGGACTGAGACAGGCTGCTGGCCAGCCTGCTAAAAAATTTACTGGCCGGGATTGGGAATTCATGTAGTCTATAGCATTAACCTGTATATGCTTTTGCCTATATCCTTACTCCATGCAACTCCCCAGAAGTGACTGGTATGTCCCGCCAGCTCCTAGGCATAGAAGTGGCCTGGGGAGAGGGCGCTGCTTGTTCTGCACCAGTCCCACAGCTCCCACTGGCTAGGAACCATGACCAATGGGAGTTGCGGAGGCACTGCACAGAGCTGCTTGGTCACACCTCTGCCTAGGAGCTGAGGGACATGCCCAGAGCCATCATCCTGAAACACTTTGTGCACCCCAACCCTCTGCCTCAAAAAAGATCCCTCTCCTGCACCCACATTTCTGGACCCAGCCTAGAGCCCATACTCCTTCCCACAGTCCAACTCCCTGCCTCAGCTTGGAGCCCCTCCTACACTCCAAACCTCTCGGCCTCACCCCAGAGCTGCCTCCTGCACCCCAAACTCCTCATTCCTGGCCTCACCCCACCCAGAGCTGACACCTTCACCCCCTTCCAATCCCAACTCCCTGCCCCAGCCTAGAGAGAATGAGCGAGAGAGTGTGTTGGGGGGGGGAAGCAAGTGATGAAGCGGGGGGAGATGGAGTGAGCGGGGGCAGAGCCTCAGAGAAGGGTTGAGGAAGGGAAGCAGGTCAAAGGTGTTTGGCTTTGTGCAGTTAGAAAGTTGGCAACCCTAGGCTTTGGAGGGAGTGGGAGGGATGACCCTGAACAGTTTGGAGACCACTGCTTAACAGCCGCACAGTTACAGGAGGAGTAGCTGTAGGGGTACAATCTTCAGCCAGCTCCCCATGGTTTCATGGTCCATTCCATCCCTACTGCCTCTACTGTGACTTGCCAGCAGAGGCTCCAGTAGCAGTAGTGGCTTTTGATAGGGAGGCCTGCCCTGGATCAAAGCGAGTTGCCTAGCTAGTCTGGCTGGAATCTGGGACACGATAGTTTAGAAATCACAAATTCCCAAACTTGGAGATTAAAAACAAAAATCGTACTGGAATTTCTGTTTCCTATTCCTGACCATGCAGAGTGCTGTTCCTAGAAACTCTTAACTGTTAACACATTCTTCCCTTCATAAACTTGGCTAACTTAAAGCTAGCTAGGACTACATTTTTGTTTTTCCTTTGTTTTCAGGGGAAATTCCAGGCCTTTTATCAGTATGCGAAAACATTTAACTCAGATGATTTTGATTATGAGGATTTGAAGAACGGGGACTATGTCTTCATGAGGTGGAAGGTAAAAAACTGAAATGTGTGGGTCCTTCATGCAGAATGTTATTCTGCATGAAGTGTGTCTCTGGTAACACTAAGGATTTATCCCTCCTAGCTTGAGAGAGACCGAAACCTCTTAAAAATGGCACTGCTGTCAAGTTATTCTGAACCACTCAATGCATGTAGGCAGATGGAAGGAATAAAAGATGCTTTTTTGGCAGTGACACACAGGCTACCTCCAGACAGCATCCCTCTACCGGCAGAGGGATGCAAATAAAGCACTTCAAAAGTGCAAATGAGCCTGGGATTTAAATATCCTGGGCTTCATTTGCATACTCACGTTCTGGCGCTGTGCCGATCACGCACCATTTAGAAAGTGAAAGTGCTGTGTAGCCGCGGTTCTGCCAACAGCGGGGAGCTTTTCCGACAGATTCTGTACTCCTCAGTAAAGGATCTGTCGCAAAAGCTCCCCGCTGTCGGCAGAACCTTGGCTACATGGCACTTTCACTTTCTAAATGGTGTGTGATCGGCACAGCCCCGGAACGTGAGTATGCAAATGAAGCCCGGGATATTTAAATCCCGGGCTCATTTGCACTTTCAAAGTGCTTTATTTGCATCCCTCTGCCAGCAGTCTGGAGGTAGCCACGCTGTATAGCCCACGGGTGGCCAACCAGTTAGAGATGAAGAGCCAAAATAGCTGTGGATAGAGTGCAAAGAGCCACATGTTATATATTTATTTTTATATATCTATATATAGATAGATATAGATATAGTACACAAAATGTAATGATAAAAATATTACAGGACACTTGGGGGGGGGGGGGGGAATAAAGTTCTCTAGTCACTTTAAAAAATTCATGGCCAGTCCATAGATCTTCAGAGAACTTGACAAGGAACAAACATCAAATTTTAAAAAAACAAGCCTTTAAAAATACAGTAATATTCTCACACTAAAAAAAAAACATCCCCCCTATGTATTTTGAATTTAACATTACTGCCCTATTATGTCCTGTTAGTTTTTTAAAATTAAACTGAACTGAGAGGTAAATTAGCACAATTTGAAGTGCCTGTTTCACTCCAGCTTGTTGATCTCCGGTATGGTTTCCTCATTCTTTTTTACTTATGAAGATTATGGCTTTTTTATAGTTCTAAAAATTCAGGTCTGTCCCAGATTGCAAATAGGAGAGGTTCAAAAACAATAAGGGAGAGACTCGTATCTCAGAATAATTGCTTCAGCCTGGCAAACAATAGCCTTTGAATTTTCTTTAAAGAAACACAGCGTAAACCAGGTACATGCTGATTCTTTTTTTTTTTTTTTTTCTCCTGGAATTTAAATGACATCTGTGTTGGCTGCCTTATTCTGCATCCATGAAGACTTTGAGTTTAAGGTGCTTCAGCCCCCCTCTCCCCCCCCCGCTCTAACCCAATGCCCCACTCTCCCCCAGAGCCAGGCACCCCCATTCTAACCCAATATCCTCCCCCAGAGCCAGGCATCCCCAGCACTGCGCCCCCTCCCCCAATGCCTGGGTCCTGGTGCCGCCGCCACCGCAATGCACTTCTCTCGCCAGGTGCTGGGGTGCGTGTTGATGGGGGAGAAAACAAGAAAATGCAATTGTAAGCCCCAAACTGGCAAGTGGAAGAGCTGAAACTATTCCTGATGTGCTCTTTAAAATGGGCTGGGTTGCAAATAGACAGTGTCCCTTTAAGAATGTCATAGTGGCAATCTTGTAAGAAGGTACAATGGTCACTACATACCAGCTGAATAGTCCCTTTGGTCCATGTTGGTATGTCAAAAAAAAGTTCACAGTTCTGAAATTCCATTCTCAGCCACATCTTTATTCAATTTCCAGTGCTTGACCCCGCTGACTTGGAACATGTGCAAATCTGCAACCCAAGACTTCCCACAGGCAAAGGTTCAAACCGATTTTGAATACAAACCTCTGTTACCTTTTGTGCAGGAGCAGTTCCTTGTCCCAGATCACACGATCAAAGACATCAGTGGGGCTTCCTTTGCTGGGTTTTATTACATCTGCTTCCAGAAGTCGGCAGCATCTATAGAGGGCTATTACTACCACAGGAGTTCAGAATGGTAAGGAGAGCTCCCTTCCCTTCTGCGTGCTGAGGGGTCTAGCAATGTCTGAGCTCCTCTGTCCCAGTCCAGGGATTGGATGTAGGACCTTACTGTGCTTCTGATGGAACAATATTCCTCCAGCCCCTCTTTTGTATGGTTAGGTCAGCTGGAGGTGCTAGCACCAAAATTGGAATAAAATGCTACCCATTCACGTTCCTGTCACTAGTCATGGAGCACAGTAAAATAGAGGTCAAAAGATCTGAAGTGTAGGAGGAAGGCAGCTGCTAAGAACTATTGCTACATGTCAGCAGCTTTTCTTTCCCTCCTTCTGCCGGTCTGGCATGGTACTTACTGTATGCTACCCGAGTGACTCATTCTTCAGCTGCCCGCTGTTGAGAGGGAGCAGTGACTTTTGTGTTACACATTATGGTGTAGCAAAAAACCACCCGGTATCTTGAGATGAAAATAGTGTGTACTCTGGTGCTGGAGATTCACTTTTATTCTCTTCCAGATTGACTTTCGGGCTGTTTCCCTTCCCCACTTACCCTGTTAGACACTGGGCATCAACACACCATGCTGCCACTTAGCTGCAGGGCTCACCAGCCGTGTTCCCTGTAAGCGGGGCACTTCTGCAGCCATTCAGGAGAGACTTAGATGCAGCCCTGATGATTAGCAGAGGGCCCACAGCTAGATTTTTTGTTTCTACTGCTGAGCACATTCACATGTGCCTCAGTGCACCTAACAAATCTTATTCCGCACATGGATGGAAAAGATTAGAGGGAACATTGCTCACCAGCAGGTCAAAGTCATATCTCGTGTCTGCCTCCTGCACTTGGCTCTTGCTCAGTGCTGAGCCTTTGGGGGTACTGTTTGATACTGTGAATAGGGTTTTCTTACTGGCTATGATGCTGTCACTGTATTAATATCCCCATCTTGGAAACACCATACCAATAACTGTTGTGAAGCCTTGTGGCGAGTAGCTGCTAACTCAACCCTTTCAGTAACTCCGTGCATCAGTAGCTCCTCAGGAAGCCACACCTGCTGTACGCCAGAACAGCCCCCTTCCATCTTTACAATCCAGAAATCCCTGTAGCACATACGGAAGGAATGGAGGAACCACCATGCAAAGGGCTCTTTCTGGAACCAAATTGCTGACCTGGTTGTGCCATGCGGCGCTGCTACAGCTTCGGTCCACCCTGATCCTAGCAAGATGCTCTCTGATCAGTGGAGTGGAGGCTGCCTGTGGACTCAGTAAACTTGTGCTATGCCCAGTCTTCTGCACTAGCAAGTCACAGGCTTCTTACATGCTTGCTCCCCTGCTAGGGTAAATAAGGCTGGGGGTGCGAGTGGGGAACAGCAATGCAGGCTTGGTGTCCCCTGTCTCTCACCTCAGTTTCTCTGCACCTCAGTTTCCCTGCACCCAACACTCTGCATCTGCCCTGGGGGGGGATCAGCTGCAAAGCAGGCATCCGTGGAGGAGGCTGGCAAAGACCTTTAGAAAAGAGAGCAAAGAGTGTTCTCATAACTAACAGCTCTGCTGTTACATCCTCCGGTCTGGTTTCATTCAGATCAGTGCTTCCCAGGCTGCAGAGACTCTGCCCAGGATCCATGGCAAGCAAGCAGATCCTAGCATGCTGGCTGTCCTTTGCTAGATAGCTTGAAAAAACGGCTAGGCCTGTATTTCAGTAAGCAACAGCCCTACCCGCCACAGAGATGTTAGGCAATTGTGAATGGCTGGGATATCTGCACAGCAATGAATGGAATGGTCTAAGAGTTTGAAGAGCCCTTGGTGTAAGTTGGGCTGCTTCTCTCTGGGTGTAACCAACGCTTCGGGTGAAATGTTTTGTGAGTTGTAGCAAAATACAAACAACTGTAGACAATCCAAAGTGGTGGGACTCACAATCAGGGTTAAATCAAGGAAGCAGGTTTTAGGGCTTGCTTCATTCTGAAGTTGAATGGTCAGATCCTGAAGTATAGCCAGCTGAACCGATGTAGGGCCCAGGGAAAGGTCTGAAGGGTAAGTGGTCTGTTGTGTCTTGTCGTCATCTCCCCTCTTTTTCCTTCCTCCCAGGTATCAGTCTCTGAACCTAACTCATGTCCCTGAGCACAGTGCACCCATTTACGAGTTCCGATGATGGGCGGACGGAATGATGCCAAGAGAAAACAACCCGGGCAAGAGAGAGCGTGAGCTGCCAGGAGAGCTGTGTCCCTGTCGGAGCTGGGGGGAGGGGACGGGACGGGACACGCGCTTCTCTTCTGTCCAATGGACTTGTGAAAGAAAGCATGAATGTCAGCCCAGCCGACCCAAGGAGCGTGGCTGCAGGAGCTGGCGTCTCCTTCCTGTGGCAATTTGATCTTTAATCTGGTTTTAAAGCTACCTTTAAATGCACTTTCTTTTTGCACAGCTAGTTTCTTTATCACTGAAATGCCCTCCCCGCCCCCATCCTCTTCTGGAAGTTTAGTCCTAGCTGGAATCAACACCATGCCCTCTGAGTAATAAGAAAACATAAGCTCAGCACTTATGGTTTCGTGTTACATCCCAGTATGGGTTGAAATACAAAGAACTGCGGCCGTTCACGTTTGTCGCTCTGTCTGACAGCTCTGCCGCTTCCCGAGCCTGGGCGTGTCAATGCATTAGTAAGGCTTTGCCTAGCAGAGAGAACTGCTGATCTGCAGAGTCCATTACAGCAGCATTTGGCTGAGACAGACAAGTCTTGAAGGCCTAATGAATCTTCAGCTCCTACTGGCTAATGAGGTTAGCCAGAGCTGCAGATCTCTCAGGAACGCTAGCCACTTCTGAGCTGCAAGCTGTTCCTTTGTCTGGATATGCCAGGGGGAATGGATTAAAGGCAAAGACTTCCAGGCCCTCAGTAGAAGTGGATCTGAGCTCTGCTTACTAAGTGTATATTTGCTCTTTACTTAAGGGTGAAACAATAAAAAAGACTTTTAATAAATATTTTTATGGTTCCTTTTCCCAAGGACCCTATGGCAAATGCACAATTATTCAGAATTACATTTTACTGTTTTCACATTGAAAACGGTGAATGTCTATGTTAGTTTTTATATATATATATATGTATGTAATCAACCAGCAGCTTTGGAAAAATCATCTTGGTACAAGTGTTCAGCAGCATTGCAGAAATGCTATTGAGCTGCTTAGCATTTGTGCCTACTCTTCATGCTATATACCAACATCACTGCTTGATTCCCTTATACCAGGCAAAACAAACAAGCAAAAACAGTGGCTGTCCTACAACTTTGAAATGTTCAAATGAAATAACTTAAGGCTTGTGTGCCAAAGTGTGCGCGTGTATGTGTGTGGGGAGGGTTTTTTAAAAAAGTTGGCATCAGTTGTGTATTTAAATATGACACTCTTTGTGTGCAGGGCTTTTGTGAGACAACTTAACTTGCTTTTTTTGGACTGTTGTTTTTTAAAGCTATTAAGAAAAGGGAGATTTGTACCAACAGAGCACATCAGTTTTTAAGAATGTTTGTCACTTGCAATCAAAAAGCAAAGCCCTTCACTTACTGAGTGCTGAGTTGTTGAACTAATTTTTCCTTTTCACAGTGTCCATATTGTATCTTGCAGAGGCTGAGCTGATCGTATAAGTTTAATGGGAAAGCATTCAGGTCTCAGTGGGCTCACTTCATGTATTCCACATTGAGAACTTGGTTTATTTTGCTTAAGAAAATGAACCGGTTTAATCTGCTCGGTGACACAGCTTTCAAAGCTTTGTCCTGTGGCCCTGTTTCTCCTAGCTGTCCCCTATCTTTCAAACAAATTTGGGAAAAGTTGCCTGAACAGGCAAGGAGTAAGTTTCCATCTTAAGGTTTAGATGAGAGACCACCCGGTATATTGAAAAAGGTGAAAGATGAAGGAACTTAAGTTCTTGTAGGTCTTGATTAATAGCAATGATGGAGTTAACAAATGGTTTGAAGATGCCAAAATGATCTCTCAACAGCTAGAGGACAGAGTAGGCAAGAGAGGTGTTTTATCTAGGTCTACTGTTCTAATGATGCAGTGATAAGACACCTTGACAGCACAAGGGTTGCTGGCTCACTCCTGTGTACTGGGAGGGGTTTGTCCTATGTCAGAGAAGGCTGTTCTGGCCACAGGGTATGAATGGACCATTTTTGTCTGTTTGCCAAACTAAAACTGATCAGGCTCATCTGCGGTAATGCCTCCGGAGGCCCTTTTAACAAACATTACATTTGCAAATACTTGTAATCTGTTAGTAGTTCTGTGCCTGCGGAGCTGTGTGCAATGCTGTCACTGATGTCTGAACTAGCACTATCACATTGTGACAATTATGGTTAGGCTTTAACTTTCTAAACATTGTGGTGGCCACATGCAGAAACCAGGTTGCAGGTCCCAGGTGTCATCTAATAATTGGGAAACTCTCTTAATGTGTTACCTACACCACTGAGACTTGATGTTTTAGAGAGGGGATTTGGGATGGAAGGAGCTCTTTTTCCCCTCACATAAAGCATATTTCAGCTGAAATCCAAAAGTTGCAAAGGAGTGAAAAAGTTTTAAGGAATTGTCTTACATTCAGAACAGTAGAAGCGTTTATTCTTTAAGGCCTTGATTTGCTTGTTTTTTTTCTTTTCTTCTGAAACTGTTTAAGCTAAGAGGAAATGCTCTTAACTATGTTGCATTGTGATGAAAGAAAACTAACCGGTGAGACCTCTTGGGGAGAGCAAGTGGGAGGCTGGATTTGGTGTCTTGTGAAAGGCTTTTTTTTTTTAAACTAACTTGAGTGCAGAGTATGAACATATTTATGATCAGTTGTGGAAAAGGAACTGGAAGAAGTATTTTGCAGAGCTATCAACGTCCAAATTAAAAAGAAATGTATTTTAAGGAGTGCTTGTGTGTGTGTTTGTAAATCAAAACAATTTTTGTTTCTGAGGAACAGCAAGTTGCATCTTGCTGATCAAGCTTATGGCTGGAGAATCCAATAAGCCACTGATTGTCTTAAGTGAATTACACTGGCTTTAATTGGAATAGAACAGCAAGCAGAAAATCAGTTAACAATAAAGTTGCATCACTAGAAAGTTCTTTTTAAAATTATTCCAGATTGTTAGCTTTATGTAGAACTGCTGAGCAGCTGACCTAGCCCCCTCCTTGGCTTCTTTCTCAAAGCAACAGAGATTGGCAGCTGAAAAGCGTGCTGGCCCCTCTCTCACACAGTGATCCAGGCCTTAAAGGTACAATGCTGACAGCACAGCTCTTACAGCTCCATCCAAACTTGGAACATGGCGACTTCAGGAAATCGAGCTCTTTAATTACTTTACATGTCTTGCTGTTCTGGCTTAATTTTTTTTTCCTAGAAAGACTGGAAAATGTTGTGTGGCTTGCTGACTTAACTAATGTTAATATTAATCTGTTTGCTGTTTCTCTAGTGGTGGTGTGGAGATGTGCTAACAAATTATCTTCTTAAAGCCCATGGTCACATTCCTAAATACTGAAACAAAATACAGGACTATGTAGCACTTTTAAAGACTAACAAGATGATTTATTAGATGATGAGCTTTCGTGGGCCAGACCCACTTCCTCAGATCAAATAGTGGAAGAAAATAGTCTTCCACTATTTGATCTGAGGAAGTGGGTCTGGCCCATGAAAGCTCATCATCTAATAAACCATCTTGTTAGTCTGGTGTAGCTGAAACAAAATACAGGACTAACACAGCTACATTTCTATCACTAACCTAAATACTGGTTTATCTCCTTATCTTGGCATCCTGTTTAAAGTTTCAGAGCTTTATGATTAAATCAAAATGTTAATGGGCTACCATCTAAACTCTTAGCACTTAACATTTAATTGTAATATGTTTACAACTGGGTGGATTGATTTAAATCACCAAGAGAAAATCATTGATTGAAATCAAGTTTGCCACTGATACTACTTCACATACTACTTAAACAATGGTGTAAATCTGATCACTAAAACTTATAAATTTATAACTCAGTATGGCATTTTACAGCATCTAGGAAGATGTACTTTGTATAATCTTTTAGATAACTTGATATTTATTAATTTAGGAAATAGTGCATAATACGCAAGCTGCAGATGAAGCAGCAGTACATTAGGAATGGTAAGAACTAAATCACACACAAGCACAATACCACTTATTGTATTAAACTAAACTATAAATAGTTTCAAGGGGTAGCCATGTTAGTCTTTAACTTTAAAAACAATGAGTAGTCCTGTTAAAAATTCTGGGTTCCTGTTGTCTCCATTGCAGCCTCCAGCTCATCTGACATGGATTTTACCCACGAAAGCTCGTGATGCTATATATATTTTTGTTAGTCTCTAAGGTGCCACAGGACTACTTGTTTTTAAATCTTAAATGTTTCATATTTGCAATTGCAGCAGTCTCTTGACTCAGTTGCCAGCTGACAGCTGTCCTTAAACTATTAATTTTCAAACTTTATTAACTATGACAGACAGGTAATCATAGCACTAAATATATGGTGTCCTTAAAACATCTACAACTAGCTTTCATCTTCTCCACTCCTGTCATTTTTATTCATAAACTGAAACAAAAATACGAGTTTTCCTGCTTTTTCAACTCCCAGTTGATTTCTTGACTTTGAATGATGAATATATTCTTTCTGTGCCTGCAGAGGAAGCTACTGCTTGAAAAGTTGGCTTAGCAACTGAAGAAACTATTTCAAGGTGCCTGGCTAATGATTTCCACCAATTCAAGGGAGTGACTTTGTTCAAAACCTCATCAGTAAACATGTACTGATTAAATGGTTTCCCTCCAGCCCTGAAATTTATTATGACCAGCATAACTAAGGAGTGATATTTTTTTTTGAGATACCCATGCCATGGCAGCAGCATTTTCTTCAGAAGTTAGACATATCTACTTTTATATCTGGGGTGGAGCATATTCACAAGAAAATAATGTGGAGTTAGTGCTTGATTTACTTGCTGCTTTATTGCCTGCAGTTTCACTTTCTACTGAGGTATTTCTTTTGTCAATATCTCTTGAAGTGCCTTCCAAATTTCAACAGCATTAGCCGTGTAGCAGCAATTTCTCTGAAGTTTGTTTAAGGCTATGGATATACAAAGCGCATATCCTCTAAATGCCTCTCTAATCCAGTGTTAGATCTTTGGATGAGACACTTCCATCTATTTAATCGTGGCTTTCTTCACAAAGTTTTATGAGAACAGGCTGGTTCTTAATAAATTGTTCAAAACAATCAACCACACAATTCCTTGGAACAACTTGAGGGAGAATTAGTTGGGATCCTCCTGCTCTCTTCAGGGAAGCTGAAGCAATATGGTTGTTACGGAATTGACTTGAACAATATTGTCTGTTATTCCTGGGGAAGATAGAATTAAGTCTTTGACTAAAAGATCCATTAAATGGGCACTGCAGCCATATGTTAAGGAGCATCTTTCTGTTTCTTCTAAGTATCTTCTCATCTTTGTTCCGTTTGCAGCATTGTCTGTGACAGAACTGTGGGCATGATGGTTGAATTTTTAACAGCTTTCACTGCCACTTTTAAATATTCTGCTGTGTGGGCATTTCCCAATGTATCTGTTGTTTCTGAAAGAGATGCAGCCCCTATCTTCTATGGTACCACAGGCACACATTACTAGATCATTGTGTACATTGCTCCACCCCTTAAGGTTTCAAATTGGCAAATTTCCCCTTGGTATTTCTCACACATTGTATCTAGCAACCTTCCACCAGTGGAAGTGGAGTGTAATCTGGTTGTAAGTCCTCAACAATGTAAATGAAATGCTATTATTAACTATGGTATCTTATTGGTCTTCACTGATCTTTACTACAAACCCATCCATGGTGGTGGTGTTACTGGATGATTGAAAACTTTTGCTTGCTACTGCTACTTTGTCTGAAATATGTTTCACTGCAGCACTGCTGCTAAAAGTACTAAGGGATGACTCTGACATTGTTGCAGATACAGTCAAAGTCTCTTATGCTTTAATGGGATCCTGAAACACAATTCAGAAATGATCTCAAATAGTCATTCTTCTCAGTTCCTCTCACTCTACTGTCCAGTTAATCATTTACATTTTGTTTTCAGCAAGGATGCAGATCCTGTTCCAAATTACCAAAAAAGCTAAGACTGACTGCACTTTTAGAGTACACTTAATTTTGGAGTAAGCCCCACTGAAGTCACTGGCACTCCCATTTTTTTGAGAAAACAAGTATGGGATGCGGTTCCCTTGAGAGAACTCATTTATCCTGAAGTAAAATAGGGAATAGATTTACATCATCATTATGGTCTGTGGCCGTAATGTTCCAAAGTAAGGGGCATGTATTGTGTAATATAAAATAAGAAAATAACACTGGCAAATGGCAACTCTAGATTGCTCTTCCTGCTATGTTCTGTACCGTATATTTGGGTGCTAGATTCTAAACTTCGTTAACTAATTAAACAAACCATAAGGATTAGCTAAGCTAAACTTTTTTTCCTATTTTCCGACATAACAAACAGCTTGGGAATGTAGTTGTTAAATCACATCGATATTAAAAGGCATAGATTCTTGAAGAATGATGCATTGCAAAGTGAATTATTTAAGTTAATAACCAGTTCATCCACATTCTTCTTCAGACACGTCCACATCTTCAGCCATATAATTTTCTCCCAATAAGCAGCTTTCCTTATGATGTTTCATTCTTGTAACTAGGCCCTGCATCTCTTTCTTGTATTGCTTCCACTTGACACAGTTTCCCTTTTTTACCCAGGGAAGGAATTTCTTCAAAATATTCCTAGAAGCCATAATGTTTTTTTCTGTGGCAAAAGTGTGGGGGAACATAGGAAACTGTGTATATCTTTTGACCTTGGCATTGGAAAGGGAGGTAGGATTTGTTGGTTACCATTTTGTGGCATTTCCCCAAGACAATAAAGAACCAACATTTTTCCTCCCAGTAATCATCCGTATTAGTCTGTATAAAAGCATGTTACTCCTTGATAGACTGGAGCAGTGTTTCCCAATTTTATTTGGCCACGGAACCCTTTTAAACTTGAAAGAATTTTGCAGAACCCCCTAATAACAGTCTTGTATATGGAGCAGGGTGTCAGAGCAAGCTGGGAATACGAGGTCTTGGTGGGGGAGGGGAGTGAGTGAGGGGGATTTGGGTGCAGGGTTTGGCACGAGGAGGGACGCTTACCTGGCTTGGCACCCTGCTGCAGCAGGGAAAGCCTCCAAGCAGCACGCTCTTGTTCCCCCAGCAGGGGGGCGGGAGAGGGAGCTCAGTCCCCCCCTCCCCCCATGTAGTGGGGATCTCAGCGCAGCTGCAGCACCAGGTCAGGCTTCCCACTGGCGGGGCAGGGGGGTAGAAACCCCGACCTTCCCTGCCAAACCAGACTCTGCCGCTTCCCCAGCAGGATGGGGAGAGGTGCGGGGGGGAGAGAGAGCGGCAGTGCATGGGGGGCAGTGAGCCCAAGCACGCCCCGGGGGGGAGGCAGCAGAGTCAGAGTGCCACCTGAGGTTGGGGGGTGGGCAAAGCCCCAGCTGAGTTCCGTGCGCACAAGCGGCAGTTTAAAAATGCCGAGGTCCGGGAGTGGCTACTTGGCACCTCAGATCCAGCTACCCCTCTTCCCTCTTGGCAGCAGTGGCTGCTGTAACAAGCTGCTGCCTGCGCACGAGGAGGAGGAGGCTGCATGGCACTAGAGGCCCTGTGGGAAAGGGGCAGTCCTGCGGGGTGAGGAGGGGGCCGTGTAGTGGTGGGGCAGTTGCAGTGGATGGTGGAGAGGACAGAGCGGCATGCTGCCAGAAGCCTACCCCCGCCGGCACAGCTCCAATGGGAGCTGCCTACGGGCTATGCAGGGAGTGGGGGAGTAGGATTTTCTCGCGGAACCCTTAGTTACACTTCACGGAACCTCAGGGTTCTGCAGAACACCATTTGGGGGAAACAGGACTAGAGTAAGAAGAATCATAAAATACTAGAATTGGAAGGGACCTCAAGAGGTCATCAAGTACAGTCCCCTGCTCTCATGGCAGGTCCAGGCACAGGGATGGGGAACCACTTTTGGGTCAGGGGCCGCTGACTAGGGATGTAAATGTGTAGTTGACAACTCACATTTCCTGCCCCCCCCTTGCTGCCTCTGTATCAGAGGCAGCAAGGGAGGGGGAAGCAGGACCCAGCTTGAAAGCTGGTCCCCCCAGCACTTTCTCTGCAGTGCCACCTGCCCCCCTTGTGCTGCTGCCTCTATCCGGCTACCTCTTTCGGGTTATCTATTACTGGGCTCTTGCTACAGTTCAAAAGTGGAAGCCCCACAGAGAGGGTGGGGCTTCCTTTTGAAATGTACAAGAACCCCGGTGCCTCAGCCTTTGAAATGTATAATAGCCCCAGGGCTCTTGTACGTTTCAAAAGCAGAAGCCCCACAGAGAGCGTGGGGCCAGCAGGGACTCGCCCGCTGGCCCCATGCTCCCTGCGGTGCCTCAGCCTTTGAAATATAGAAGAGTCCCAGCAGGGCTCTTGTACAATTCAAAAGCAGAATTGCAGCAGAAGTGGCGCAACCAGAGACTGCTTTAGTCCCTGCTCACGCTGTTTCCTGCTGTGCCTCTACCTTCCCTGCCCCTGTGGAGACGGTGCTGAGGGGAACTGGGAGGCACTGGCTTTTAAGCCAGCTCACCCCCCAGCACCATCTCCTGCTCTTCCCCTTTGCTACCTCTCTCTGATAGAGGTAGCAAGGGGGGAAAGTGACTAGTTGCATCACTAGTCGAATAGCTGATAAGCTTCCGCTTATTGGATAGTTGACTAGTCTCTTACATCCCTATCACAGACCAGAGCCTGGAGGGTGGGGGGAGGGAGCTGGCTAGTAGATCTGTGCGCTCCAGCCCCGCAGGGGAATGACGGGGCTGGAGCACCAGCACCGGCTTCCCAATGCTGAAGGAGAGTCCTGAGTCTCAGGGGCCGGATCCCGGCAAGCCAGGTGCTGCATCTGGCCCCCAGGCCTTAGTTCCCCCACCTCTGATCTAGATCATCCTTGACAGATGTCTGACTAACCTGCTCTTAAATATCTGTAGTGATGGAGAGTCCACGTTCTCTCTAGGCAATTTATTTCAGTGCTTAACCATCTTGACAGGAAGTTTTTCCTAATGTCCAAGCTCAACCTCCCATGCTGCAATATTAAGCCCATTGCTGCTTGTCCTATCATCAGAGTTTAAGGAGACTATTTTTTTCTCCTTCCTCCTTGTAACACCCTTTTAGATACTCAAAAACTGCAATCGTGTCCTCTCTGTCTTCTCTTTTCCAAACTAAACAAACCCAATTCTTTCAAAAAACTTTAAACAGAAAATAGTCCTGTAGCACCTTAGAGACTAACAAAACGTGTAGATGGTAGTATACCTTTTCGGGAGCACGACCCACAGTCTTCCCTCAGGTCATGTTTTCTAGACCTTTAATCTGTTTTTGTTTCTTTTCTCTGGACCCTTTCTATTCTGGCCACATCTTTTCTGAGACATGGTAAGAAATGGGCTGAATGCTCCAGTTGAGGCCTAATCAGCATAGAGTGGAGTGCAAGAATTACTGCTTGTGTCTTGCTCACGACACTCCTGTCAATACATTCCAGAATGTTTGCTTTTTTCGCAACTGTGTCACAGTGACCCACATTTTACTTGTGGTCCACTATGACCCTTAGATCTGCCTTACTCCTTCCTATACAGAATGGGAAGTGACTGTGTGAAACGGATTGTTCTTCCCACAAGGGAACTTCCTTTCTAGGAAATGATCCTACACGCTGGGATCTGGTGTCCTGCTCCAAGCACAGCCAGGATTCGTTGGGCTCCTGGTGCATAAGGCAAGTTAAAAGCCATCTGCCCGGACAGGGGCTTGAACCCTGAACTCTTGAGTCTGATGCTCTGCCCACTGAACTAGTTGGGCATCTTGTGGAGTAGTGTTGCTGTATCTGCTTAAGTACTAATTATTTAAGTACCCTTTCCATAGGGAGGTAAAATCCTGTTTAATTGGTTAACCAGTTAATTTATTAAAGGGGGTGAGGGGGCCAGAGTAGCCTCTGCCTGTGACATACTTGGCCCTGCCATGGACAGGGGCTGTTCTGACTGCTGAAGTGCTTCTATCTGCTGTGGGCATGAAGCTGCTCCAGACCCATTATTTAACAGGTTAACCTTTCATGTCCCTACTGTTCTGTTCTTTTTATCTACCATATAAATGCAAAACCACCACTGCTTTATATAATCAAAGATTGTATCAGCCTCCTGTCCGAAAATAATCTGGGGACAGAATAGCAAAGCCCTTGGAGCTAATGGCATGGTGAATGGGAAAATGCACCCAAGGAACTCAATTTGCACATTTAAAAGGAAGTACCATTGCATAAGGTGAAAAAGTTCATCACTTCTTGCAAGCAGTTGGTGCACCCTAACACCTTAGTCATCTCCCTCCCTGCCCACCCATTTGCTGTCCAACAAGTTGCCCTATCCTTTTGCCTTGGCAGTGTTACAGGAATGTCATGGCTTGCTGAGTTGAGTTAGAGCAGTGGTACGACTACCCTTAGGGGTACTTTAGAGAAGTCTGGGGGGAAGGGGAGTATTTCAACACAACTGAAATTTGGAGAAAACTGAATTTTTGTGTTTTAAGTTTTACAGCGCTTTATTTTTGTACTTTTTACACCACACATTTCATCGCCCGCCCAGCTCCGATTAAGTTGTTTAAACAAATGTGTTGCAACAGTAGAAAAAAAGTGTCTGAAAACTGTAGGTACTGAGGGTAGATATAATTTTTTTGAAAGGGGGTACTTTATAAAAAAAAAAAAAAAAAAAGTTGAGAAACACTGAGGCTGTGTCTACATTGGTGCGAGCTTACGCCAAAGCACCCGCTTTTGCGCAAAAACATGCTGCCTGTCTACACTAGGGGGGAGTTCTTGCACAAGAACAGTGACGTTCTACTTTGTGAAATCAGTGCTGCTTGCGCAAGAACTATGATGCTCCCGCTCAGGAATAAGCCCTTTTGTGCAACTGTTCTTGCGCCAGAGGCTAGTGTAGACAGGCAACATGAATTTCTTGCGCAAGAAAGCCGGATGGTTAAAATGGCCCTCGGAGCTTTCTTGCGCAAGACAGCGTCTACAGTGGCACGGATGCTCTTGCGCAAAAGCACATCTCTTGCGCAAAGGCACATGCCAGCGTAGAAGCTCTCTTGCGCAAATACTTTACCGCAAGAGCTCTTGCATCAAAGAGTGTTTGCGCAAGATCGTGCCAATGTAGACGTAGCCTGAGTTAGAAGAATCTTGTCACCTTCCTGGGAAGTGTGCATTGCGTGTGGAGCTGGGCCTGCTCAGCTCCTCCGCGGAGCAGCAATCCTGCAGAGCTGGGGGCGTTGGACCCTTCCTGTGCCAGCGGCTCATGGGCAGGGGGCGGCGGCTGCTGCCTTGACCCTGCTCCACATCTCCGAGCTGGGCTGGTGAGTGCTGGGGCAGTACGGGCTGGGTGCTGCAGGAGCTGGGCCAGCCCCAGGGCTCCGCTGTTGGGAGAGGGAGGCTCCAGGCGGGACTCAGCGCTTTCCAGACCCGGCAGGTGCCTCCCCCAAGGCTGCCTTCTGCGCGGGGTGGGCGGGAACTTTATGCTCCCGGAACCTTTGCAGCGGGGCCGGTACGCGGCGTGTCCCTGTCGGACTGGAACTCGGGTGCTCCGGCCGCCACCTCTCACGCCGGCCGGGGGGAGTGATTAGTGCGCGCGAGCGAGCCGCCGGCAGCTTCCGGGCGAGGAGCCGGGTTAGGCCTCTGGTGCCCGCTTCGGAGCCCCCGGCGCGCCCCCCCCCGCCGGCGCCATGGGCATCCTGGAGAAGATCTCGGAGATCGAGAAGGAGATCGCCCGCACGCAGAAGAACAAAGGTGGGGGGGGGCTCGCTCCGTCCGTTCGGGGCTGCTGCTGGGGGCTGGGGGTAGGGGCAGAGGGGAGAGGGGCTGGCGGGGCAGAGGCTGGTGGGGGTAAGGGGGCGGGGGCTGGCGGGGCAGAGGTGGGGAGAGGGGCTGGCGGGGCAGAGGCTGGCGGGGGTAAGGGGGCGGGGCCTGGCGGGGCAGAGGCTGGCGGGGGCGGGGGCCTGGCGGGGCAGAGGCTGGCGGGGGTAAGGGGTGGGGGCTGGCGGGGCAGAGGTGGGGAGAGGGGCCTGGCGGGGCAGAGGCTGGCGGGGCGGGGCCTGGCGGGGCAGAGGCGGGGGAGAGGACCGTGGCCGGTCTGGCAGCCCCTTCCATTTCGCTTACGCTGAATATTTTTGGGCCCTTTTTAAGGGTGCTCCATTTGCCCCCAGAGCCTTTACTGGCAGTGTATTATACCCACCTATAGGATGTCATATGGGTGCAGCCTGCACTTCCACCTCATGTGTAACTTACATCAAGACCAAGAAGTCTCACTGGGTTAGGGTTAAAACAGAACTTACCGGGCAAGAAGTGAGTTATTAATAACTAAACAAAGGGGGATAAAAAACTGTTATTTTCTCTCCTGAGGAATTCTCTTCTTTCTCTAGCAGAATGGAGACTCTTAAAAGGTGGGCTCTGCGTTTATTTCAGTGTTTTGTGCAGCATAAAGAGTTAAAATACCCAAGACGATCTACAATATTAATCTGTAGATTTGTCCAAATCGCTGCAATTCCCAAACTAGAAATAAGTCACTTGAATAGGGAAAGAGGTGCATGTTCCAGTGCTGTTGCAGGCTGTTTAGTTACTGTTGCTGCTATTTCGTTTAAGCTACCGAGTACCATCTTGGCCTACTGAAGGCAAAACTTGCAAAGTACAGAGCTCAACTCCTAGAACCGTCCAAATCCGCTGCGGCAAAAGGGGAAGGTTTTGATGTGATGAAATCTGGAGATGCCAGGGTAGCACTGATTGGATTTCCCTCTGTGGGTAAGGTCAGTGACAATCAGAGTTGACTCTCTAGCATGTGCAGTTCATAAATTTGTTTTCAGTCTTTTGAAATGTACTTTTATTATCTGACCACTATGTTTCTGACTTTTTGTGTATTTCAACAACTTAAGTGTTCATTTGCCAAAAACAAATAGAAAGAATGTTACTTCCATACCCAGACCTAGAATCTAAAATTGGGGAAAATCTTTCATCACTCCTGCATGCATAACACAGTTGGTGCACCCCAAAACCTTTTTTTTTGTTCCCATCTGACAGCAGCACCACTGTGAAAGGGCTGTCTGGTAACTGACATTCAAGAGAACATGCCAAGTATCTCACTTCACATGTAAAACTTCCATGCCCATCATAACAAGAGCACAGGGGTGATAAAACTAAAGTCGTTTTCTCCCCATGTTAGTTCAGCATTCGTTTATGTGCATTGTTTCCATCTATCTTTATATACCTATTTATGCTCTATCAGAGGCAGCAGGGGGAGGAGGGGAAGGGGAGGCTGCTCTGGCAGCAGCCCCTGTCTGCGGGTGTGTGTCTCAGCAGGGAGTTGGGACCCCCCACAGATAGGAGCTGCAGCGGCGAAGCAGCCCCTGTCTGTGAGGGGTCCCAGCTTGCCGCTGGGACTCCCTGCGGACAGGGGCTGCTGGAGCCGGCGCTGAGCAAGCCCAGCCCAATCCCAGCTTGTGCCAGGTCCAGGAGCTACCCTTACTGTGGCTCTGCCTTTTAAATGTAGTAGGAGCTGGGCTGCCTGTGCACCCGGCTCTTACTTCATTTAAACTACAAAGCCACGGGGGGTAGCTCCTTCTGAGCGCCTTCCCTTATCAACTAATCGTGTAGTTGATACAAATTGTATCGACAATATGATTACCCAGTTACCCGCCTCTTAAAATCCTTAATGCTGTCATCTAATATATAAAGGAGAATGTTTGTGCTCTAATAACTTGGACACTATAAGAGCTACTGCAACCAAACTTTGCATGGGATAACCTTTCCTCCAGGAGAAGGTTTTAAGCTACTGTGGGAGGGTGTGACGCCCGCCCCCCCCGCCCCACTCGCTCCGGCGGCGGCAATGCGCTCCCAGGTCGCCACTGTTCGGGGCCTGTGGTGCCTGCATAGAGGCGGCGCGCGGAGGACTGCCCTCACAGCGCAGGTGCGCCTCAGCCGACGTGCAAACCGGCAGGCAGGTGGACCCGGGGAGAGCAGGGGCGCCAGCAGGGATACCGGCGTGGAAAAGGGCGCTGACGGTTAAAATCGGCACTGGGCCAGACACAAGGTGGGGAGACAGAGAAGGAGGAAGGCGGAGCGGGGTCGGCTCTTCTGCACGCTGCCACACCCCCTTTCCTGCCACCTCCCAAACTGCCAGCCTGTGCCCCACACAGACAGCGCCCCGCTCCTCCCTACCCTTCACCCTCCAGCTCCCTAACTGCCAGCCTGTGCTCCACATAGACAGACAATCTGATTTTCTTCCACCACATCCGTCCAAGTACCACCCTATCTAATATATAAAGGAGAATGTTTGTAAGTTTGTGCGCAAATAACTTGGACACTATAAGAGCTACTGCAACCAAACTTTGCATGGGATAACCTTTCTTCCAAGAGAAGGTTTTAAGGTACTTTTGGACCCAATCAGGGTCCCGCCCTGCCCCCCACGGCACCTGCGGCCCTGGGCGTGAGCTGGGGCACCCCTCTCGCATGTAGCCTCCCAGGACTTGCTGCCTCCTGCCCGCGAGGTTACATAACCGACCCTCTTTCCCCGCCCGTTGCCGGCACGCAGTGCCCCACCCCTGTGCGCACAACGGCTTGGGCATCCGCCCTGCCCGCCATGGCACCTGCAGCTCCGGGTGCGAGCTGGGGTGCTCCTCCCGCATGTAACCTCCCCTCCACTCGGGGTTGCTCCAAACCTGCCCTGCCCCCCCCCAGAAACCAAAACCAAAGCCGGCCAGCCTTTCTGCTCAGCTCGCTGGGCTTATCCGAGCAGAAGGAATCCGTGTGCCTGCTGCAGCGCAGGGCAGAGGGGCCGGGTTAAACCCTCAATGCGTTACACTTCTGTGAAGCCGGCTGGCTGCTGTTCATACTGTGAGTGGGGCTCTTCTGTGTCTGGGTCCAGCCATCGGGGTTAGATGTGAGCTCTGAGCTTTTGCTTGCCAAGGCAGGGCAGGTGGATCCCTGAGCCAACCTTGCGAAGAGAAGTCCCCTTGCTACTAGCCGCATGACTGTACTGTTCTCCTGGGGGCTGGCTGCTCGGTCCTGGGGGGAGGAGGGTCCTGCTGTTCTCAGAGGGTCAGGTGTGGGCCAGGAGCCATCAGCCCCCAGGGTCTGTGGCTCTGGGGGTCCCCTGGTTCAGGGTCCCCTCCTTTCTGGTTTCCCGAGCAACGCCGGGTAAGTCCAGCTAGTTTGTTCATATTTTCACATTATTATTTTCTTGTCTTTCAGTCCACATTTCTGAGCTTAATGACCTCCACAGCCAGTGAAGCTGCCTCATATGAATTCACAACGTTGACGTGTATCCCAGGTGTCATAGAAGTAAGTGTGATTTGGCTGGATTCTACATCATGAGCTGTTAGCAACAAAATACAAGTATGTAGGGACATGCTGTGATGTGTGTGTATGGTGGAGCTCAGAAGCAGCCGTATCAAAAGATCTCTGTTTCCTAGCTGATTTCTGTTTTGAATTCTTGAAAGGTCTCTCACATTTGCAGTTAGGTATGTGAGAGCCTGGCACTTTTACAGGCAACATTGCTCCACTGAGACAGGCAGCATGCACTGGAGAATCTGACTCTGTATTTAGAGTGGCCAGCCAATAAGATAGTTCAGCTGATTTTTTTTTTTTTAATAACAGCTATTGGCATCATTGACCAGATGGCTAGAAGCCTTGACAGATTTGTTTTTAATTAAGCTTTAAAACAGGCAATCTGTGCTGTAATCATTTTGGAAAGCAAATAGGACAACTCCTATCCTTGAGGAGTTTTTGCTGTCTTTGCCCTGAACATCCATCAGTAAAGTAAATTATAAATGGCACTGAAGTGAAAAGCATCCTAGTATAATGTGACTTTTTGGGGCAAAATTCAGGCTGAGTTAAAATAAGCAAAACAAACCCATCATTGTCAAAACATGCATAAATTCTGTAACAAATCTATAGCCTTCTGCAACTTCGGTATAATGCATAATGTTGTTGTTTAAAATTTCACTGCAGTAGCTGTAATGGAACTCCATAAGCAAGTGACTCTCAGGACTTGCGTTAAAGGAGAATCTTTGTTCACTGTAGTAGTATAATGCTGTGACACACAGCTGAGCAGTTAAAAGTTCAGTCACAAGAAGGCAGCAGTGTTTGTGCTTCTCATTAAAATATTTTAACTGTTGGACCAGATAGAAACTTATTACCCATATGGTCAAGTTTCGTTGGTGAACAGAAGACAAAAATAATATTACAACCGTAACAGGTGCTCTAGTCTTGTCATTTTGTAGTCAAACCAAGATGATGTAAAATTTTAGTAGCTTTGGCCATAAACTGCTGCAGTCAAATGTATCTTGAGGTGGAAGAAGAATTTTCAGAAAGTTAGTGAAATAACTGGCAGTTTTTACTATAAAGCTGTTTTCAGCTCAGTGGGATCCTAAACTTACTGGGCCAGATTTTGCCCTGCCCTGTCCTCTGTGTAGCCCCATTGATTTCACATTTGGCACTCTGTTTACAATACATTGAGGACTTATTTGATGTTTGAAAAGTAGTTTAGAGGCTTTTGTGCAGCTCTTCATAACCTTCCATCTCTTTGATTTTCTTGCAGTACAAAGGAGCAAACATTCAGCTTTTGGATCTGCCTGGAATTATTGAAGGAGCAGCACAAGGTTGGTTACCTCTTACATTAAATTAATAAGTGCCGCTGCCCTCAGTATTGTGTCTGGGGTTTCTAAATGGTACCAATCTTCCTGGTCTAGTCATGTATTGTATGAACACCTTAGGCTTAAAACCTGAGTTTTAATGTGGGAGACAATTGTAAAAGAGTCTGAATTATGAAAAGGCAGATTATATTGTAGAAAATGCTTGTTCTGGAAGTAGATAGTTGAAGTAAGCAAACCTCTATATGCAGGGGAAATTTTAGACTTGGATTCATCTGTTCTCCTGGTAAAAGGGGACATGTTTGGTATTGGTCACTAAAGAGACTTAGAGATGTTCAGGAGGAAGGTTAAAAAAGGCAAGAAATACTGTGCAGCTGCAATCACCAGAGTGTTTCTGAGAACTCTGTTGTGGCTTGTTGACTTGGGAGCCAGGAATTCATCCATCTTTTTCCTCTCACTTCATCTGCCAGTCGCTCAAGCCATGGTGAGAGGAGTCTTGCGAAGTGGGATTCATCTAATGTTTCATTCTGAGCCCAGCATAGTTTGGTTAATACGCATCTTCTTTCACTTCTGACCAGAGAGTGAGACTAACTGATTTGAACTGAGATCCCAGGGTTTTCCTTTTCACTATTCTGGGTATCCTCACTTCAGTGCAGAATGAATAGATAATTGGGCTTGCTCTGATGCTTGTGGGAGTGGGGAGAGGGAAGATAGTCTGGGATTGCAGTGCCTCTCCACTGTCTGCCTGCAGAGGGAGTGCTTGTTCATCTGAGTGGTTCACATCCCAGCCCCATGCAACTAGGGTAGGGCTAGGCAAAATATGACCTGGAGACCAGAACCGGCCCACCAATCCACTGGATCCAGCCCCAGACCACCCTGCTGGGACCCTCAGGCACGCAGCTGGTGCGGTTTAAAGTGCAATCCCTATGTATCTCTGCTCTGCAGGGAGGGGGGGAAGCTTCGCATGTTCTCCCCGGCCCCTGACCAATGCTCAGCTCCTATTGGCCAGAAACAACCAGCTAATAAGAACTGACCTCAGCCAATTTCTCAGCTCCTGTTGGCTGGAAACAGCCAGCCTGTCGGAGCTGAGAGATTGGCCTGGGAGATGGGGCAGGGCAAACCGGAGCTGAGCGCCTCCAGGAGGGAACATCTTGTATTTTCAAGCAGTCTGGGGCTGAAGCAGGCAGGGAACCCAGTCTACCTTAGGGGTGCTGCAGGCCTGGAGATGCTTAAATAAGCACCTGCCAGCCAGAGTCTGCCTCTGACACCCCTGCCCCTCCTGCACCCCAACTCCCTCCCCCAGGTCACCATCCAAGCCCTCTGCATCCCCCTACTCCTGGTCACAACCCCCTCCTTCACACAAACACCCTCTCAGACCCCACACTGCCTCCTGGACCCCAGTCCCTTACCCCAGGCACCCTTCTGTACCCAGGCTTCATCCTAGACCTTACACCCCTTCCACAGAAAAGCACGGCCCTTGACCACTGACCAAAATCATGGAGTGGCCCCCCACCAAAAATTATTGCCCACCCCTGAACTAGAGGGATGGGTCCTATGATTGCTTAGACCCCGATCCCTTGTGTGTCTGTGTAGTGCTCTCTGTTGTTAGGCTGTTGGACTGGCCTTCAAAATATGGTGTGTTTCTTTTATGAACTTTCATGGATTTCAGCCTCAAGAATTCTGAATGGGCCTTGACCCTACGTGACAGGCCACCTTCCCAACAGGCGAGTGCAGCCAAAGCAGGAATAAAAATATTTTTTAGAAGAAAAAAAAAAAAAAGTCCCATGTGTGGCTTCTGGTTTGAGGAGGTTTTTAGATATTCTGCCTTCCCCCAGTATAACATCATCTCCATCCTTTTCAGGGAAAGGGAGAGGACGTCAGGTGATAGCTGTAGCTAGGACCTCTGATGTTGTCATCATGATGCTGGATGCCACCAAAGGCGAAGTACAGAGGTGAGTACAGAGAGAGGCGTAGTTGGTTCTGGGCTGATCTGCCAATGGAGGAATCCAGATTCCGTTTTACTTCCCAGCTGCAGAGGCAAACTAGGCATGTCTCTGTATACAGCACTCTAGATATTCACTAATGTCCTAATGTAATCTATACTAGGCTAATAATTTTACTCTGATATTCTTGGGATCATCTCTCTCCATAGGTATTCCATAATGAACTGCTTGTTGCTGATTTTTGCTGAATTGTTCTTCCACTCCTGCTAGCTGTTTCAAAAAATGTGTGCATCATGAGGCTGCTCTGTTAATGTCTGTTTAAGTTTAAACTTCTACCAGGGCTTTTTGGCCATTGCTATCTTGTTAGCTACAGCAGTTACTGCAGCTTATTACCTGGATTGGGTGACCTATTGCTAATTTCCAAGCAAGGAACCCAGGTTTGGGCAATGGACTTAGTTGTGCTCAGTAGAAACACCTACTATCTAGCTAGGCACAGCATTTACTAAGCTCGCAAGGAATTTCAGTTCTGGCTTCTTGTGAGGAAGAACATCAAAATGAGGCCTGTCCAGGGAAGGGTAATTGATTACATGATGGTATCTTTATGTTTGTGGCGTCCTCCTCTCATGGCCATGTCCTTGGATACGACGAGAGGCTTTGCTATATGGGAGGGCCCTAGTCAGTGATATAGAGAAGATCCACAGGGTAGTGATTTTGGAGCTGGGAAACCTCAAGGTGCTGGCCACTCAAAATCCAAGCTTTTGACTGTCCTCTGGTTGTACCGATGACTGATTTGCAGTGTCCTCGCAGGTCTCTCTTGGAAAAGGAATTGGAATCTGTAGGAATCGGGCTGAACAAATGCAAACCAAACATCTACTTCAAGGTGAGACTTACCAGAGACCCTGCACAGTTAAGGGTTTGTGCATGCTCATCCAATGGATGCACTAATTCCTCTGTGCCTGTCCCTTTTGTCGTGTTGCAGATAATGTGGGCTTTAAGTTTTTACAGAATATTTAAGGTTTTTTTTTTTGCTCTGTTCATCCAGCCAAAGAAGGGTGGAGGCATCTCCTTTAACTCTACTGTCACACTGACCCAGTGCTCTGAGAAGCTGGTGCAGCTCATCCTCCATGAATACAGTATCCTTTCCTGAAGGAGAGCCTGGAAAGGGGCTACCTCCAGAAACCACTTCTCTTGTGCACCAGCCCACGATCCGCGGCTCACTAGGTGAAGATGAACTAGATGGGACTCAGTATTTAATACTCATTTCAGAGCAAGGTGGTAGTGCCAATAAGCTGGCAGTGAAGTTAAAAGCACTAGTAATTTGGGAGGGGGTTCATCTGAGCAGCCCCTATTATACAAGATTCAGCAAAGCCAGCCTCATTGTGCCTGTCCAGTGTATTTAGCCCAGAGAGGAAGTTTGGCCTTAATGATGTCCATCTCAGAAATCTTCAATGCAGAGGTTCTGTTTAGAGAAGATTGTTCTCCTGATGAGTTTATTGATGTGATTGTCGGTAACAGAGTCTACATGCCCTGCCTTTATGTGAGTACCCTGGAAACAGACTTTTATTTCTGTCAAATGAATGGGACAGCATAAGGTTGGGGCCATAAATATAGAATGATCTTGAGAGAGGACCTTGGCCTCTTGCCTTGAGAGAATCACTCTGTGAAAACCACCACTTGTCCTAAAACGTTTAGCTACCCTGTTGTACATGTGCTAGCAGAATGTTTGGGTAATGCAGATGATTCCAGCGCCCTCTTGTGGCTGGCCCCATGACTACACCAGCAGGCTACTCAGCTGATTGTTCCTTTTTTAGTTCAGGTGGTACAGAGACTTTTAGTTCAGGTGATGCTGAAAGTTCAATGTCATTTCCTCTGTCAACCATGGTGTCTGTATGTGCACAGTCTCAGTGCACACCGATGCACCTTTCATTTCAGGGGACCTGTTTGATAATGTCTTGAGGATTATAATTAGATCCAAGAGCAAAACACTACAGGTGACCCCAAAGGAAAAAATGTGTTAAAATGGGGGAACTTCTATTATTTTGAGGCTTATGAACTTTTAACAGTTTACCAAAATATTTGATCTATATTGATGAGAGCCATTTTTTAACTAGTCCCAGTGTCCCATTGTATGTCTGCAAGCACTGGAAGCTGCAGAACCTTGTAATCACTCAGGTATATCATGTTTGCTTGCAGTGACACATGAATTGGCTTTCTAAAGGATGTGTTATTTTCCCTTTTGAATTAGGTTTATAACAAGATTGACCAGATATCTATGGAGGAAGTAGATCGTCTGGCTAGGAGACCCAACAGTGTTGTGATCAGGTAACAGCATGCAAGTCAGTCAGTCCACACCTCCTACAAGCGCTGTACTCAAGGAAGCTGCTTCCTTTGCTGTCCCAAAGAAGGGCATACTCCTTGGCAGAGCCGTCCTTCCCATACACACAGAATATGCAGTTGCATAGGACACCCGAAGATTTGGGGCACCACTGGATCTTAATGTCCACCTGCCTGCGTCTTCCTATCTGTGTTCTATAGCTTTGCTTCCTCTGGAGAGGCTCTAGGTAACTTAAAAGTGAGAGAGCCTGGCAGAGCTATTAGCATAACATCGAACCTGTGAAAGAGCCATTCAAGTGGTAATAAAGCCTTTTAACAGGCATTTACCAACCCCACGTGTATACTGTCAGTTTCTGATTTTACTGCATTAGTCTACAGGACCAGTATTTAAAATGTGTTTTAAAAGTATTTCATTAGTGTGTTGCTGAAGATTAATGAATCACATCTTTAAAAAATCAGCACACCCCCCCCTTCCAGGCTGCCACCAGGCACAGAGACACCACTTTAATAGAATAGGACTGTGTATGGCCTCACAAATCCTAAGGATGGCCTGCTTCTTGGCACACCACTTAGCTGCTCTGGCTCAGAGAGAAACTCAACAAGTACGCTGTCACTGTTAACAAAATATTCAGTGGCCTCCATCTACAGAGAGGGGGAAATTTTTATAAGCTGCCTCATACCATCTGCAGGTTGAAATCATAGAATCCTAGAACAGAAAGGGACCTCAAGAGATCATCAAGTCCAGTCCCCTGCCCTCATGGCAGGTCCAAGCACCAAATGAACCAAGTGGTCTCAGTAGTGCTATGATCTATGAAATGAATGGGCTTGGGGGTGCCTTTGGAAAGCATTGTCTGCTTCCCCTTTCTGACCCATCAGAAAGCTTCACCTGGTCATTCAGCACTGAATAAGCTTCTCGATTAGGGATGTAAAATTTCGATTAATTAGCTAATCGAATAGTCAGTGTGATTTGCATTGACTAGTCGATAAGGGCACCTCCTCCTTTGAAGTGTAGCAACAGCCCCACGGCTGTTGCTATACTTCAAAGGCAAAAGCGCTGCGGGGAACATGGGGCCAGCGGGACAAGTCCCCCACTGGCCCTGTGCTCCCCACGGCATTTCAAAGCGGCAGCGCCACATGGAGCCCAGGGTCAGTGGGGGAGTTCCCAGCTGACCCTGGGCTCCACGTGGCGCTGCCGCTTTGAAACACCACATGTAGCCCGGAGTCAGCTTTCCCTGCCCCCTTTGCTGCCTTTTTCTGATAGCAAGGAGGGTGAGGGAAGCGACTAGTTGACTAGCATGTCGACTGTCCAATAAACATTTGCTTATCAGTTAGTCGACTAGTCATTCACATCCCTATTCTCAATCACGCTTCTTTGTGGAGTCCAGGTGAGGCTGAGCTTGGGCTGCTCTTGGGTTATATAATTGCACTAAGCTGAGATGTTTGTGGTGTTTTGCAGCTGTGGGATGAAGCTGAACCTGGACTACTTACTAGAGAAGCTGTGGGAGTACCTGGCGCTTACCTGTATCTACACTAAGAAGAGAGGGCGTAAGCAAAACACTGACTGGCCAAAGAGTCCAAGGGGGGAATTTTCAGAAGTGCAAGGGGAGGCTGTCAGTGGGCAGCTGGGTTCCCGACTTCCCAGGTGGTCACAAGTCAAAACAGGCTGTCCCTACTAGGAGCCCGCAGTGGTGTTGGGAAGAATGGGCAGTTAGCACCATCCCCTCCTGAGACGCAACTCCCATGGGGCTGCTGACAGGCGTCACATGGGCTGAGAATGAACAGGGGCAGCAGTCCTCAGCTGGTAAAAGAAGAGATTAATAAGACTGGGACTTTTTGGCTCAGAAAAGAGAAGACTAAGAGGGATATGATAGAGGGCTATCAAGTCATGGCTGGTGTGGAGAAAATAAATAAGGAAAAGTTATTTACTTGTTCCCATAACACAAGAACTAGGGGGCACCAAATGAAATTAATAGGCAGCAGGTTAACAAACAAAAGGAAGCTTTAGGGGATAGCCGAGTTAGTCTGTTACAGGAAAAAAAACAGCAAGCAAATGGTCTGGTAGACTAACAAAACATGTAGATGGTATCATGAGCTTTCATGGGCACAGCCCACTTCTTCAGATGACCGGAGTTATGATTAGAGGAGTTTCCTTATCCTCTAATCATAACTCCGGTCATCTGAAGAAGTGGGCTGTGCCCATGAAAGCTCATGATACCATCTACATGTTTTGTTAAACAAAAGGAAGTATTTGTTCACACAATGCACAGTCAACCTGTGGAACTCCTTGCCAGAGGATGTTGTAAAGGCCAGGACTTTAACAGAGTTCAAAAAAGAGCTAGATGAATTCATGGAGGATAGATCCATCAAGCTGTCTTTTTCCCTGTCACATTGTAAAGGCCATTGTTGCAGGTGGCATGGGAGGATCACAAGCTTGAATGTTGGGTAGATGTCAGTGAGATTTTATGGTTTCTTACTACATCTGAAAATGTTATGATCTTCAACAAAACTGCAACAGTGATTCCCTTTTTAAGTAGCTTGTTTAGACTTTGGCTTTTATGGGTGTAATAAGTCCTGTCATGTGGATTGAATTGAGTTGGGGCTGGATGAGCTTGTGGATTACAAGGAAATGGTTGACTCAGGTAACCATGACTTTTATATATCAAAGGCAGGATAAACCAAAAACCTCTGATAGCTGAGAGAGAATAAATCAAGTCTTGGAAGTACTTGGAAAAATAAATCAATTTTTCCATTGGTCTTTAAAAGTCCAGTTTGTATTTCCTGCTACTGAGGTGTATATGAAGTTAGGTAGGCAATATAATTCAGGCGAATGGCTGCTTTCTATGCCAGCCTGTTGTCGGCTATCACTGGAGGGGAATGGGAAGAGAGAATTCAAGGAGTTGTAGATAATTAAATGCATTGTCAGATTGAGTTAAAGAACAGTTCTCGGAAAAGTGATGCTATCTTTCCCTTGTTGTTTGTGCTCTCTAGAGAGACCAGACTTCACAGATGCCATTATTCTCCGGAAAGGGGCTTCTGTAGAGCATGTGGTAAGTAAATAACACAAAGGAAGATCTTTCTCTGATGGCAGAACAGCACTGAGTCCAATGCAAACTTGCTACCTGAGACGACTGTTAGGATTTTATATATTTCAGGCTGTCTTATGAAAAATCACATGTTGGTGTTTTGTTGCCTTTTAATATTCCTTAGCTTGGTTGCACTAAGTTCTAGAAACAAATGTTTCTTTCCTGGTAATGTAACTTACTGGCATTTTTTACTAGACAAAAGGTGATGAAGCTAACTTAATAGAGTTCAGCAAACAGGCAGATGGAAATTGTGACTTTTGTGGTGCTATTTCTGGCTCCTTTGTTTGGAGAAAACACAATTCTAGTACATTTACTTTATGCTCTTTGTGTGTTGAGTGTGGCTCTGAAGTTGCCTTTGCAATATTCAATGTGGAACCAAGTTGTTCCTGTTTGTAATGGCTAGATGTTAAATGGAGACAGCAGTGGGTATTGAAAGTCTGGGGGAAATCTCGACTTCTTTTCTTGGGAGGCATGATTAGTTGGAGCTGATATTCAAAACAGCGCTTTCAAGCCTAATTCCTAGGTCCTCAGATACCACAGGGAGGAGCACAGTATAAAAACCAGAGTAGAACAGAGGCCAGTATGAAGTGAAGCATTATTATTTGACTGTCACACACTCTCTTACTGCAGTGCCATCGAATTCACAGAACATTAGCAAGCCAGTTCAAATACGCTTTGGTGTGGGTAAGTAACTAATACTCTCTGAATTTGATTTGCCTGTATTTGAAGTGTCCAGTCCTAAAACGTTTCAATTTGTTTTCTCCTGGCTTACAGGGAACCAGCACAAAATACAGTCCTCAAAGAGTAGGATTAACTCATCTAATGGAGCATGAAGATGTCATCCAGATTGTCAAGAAGTAACCTTCTTAGCTGCTGCCCACTGGTGCCTGACCCTGTCCTAGTCTGTATAATCAGAACTGACTTATCGTCACCATATAAAAGCCAAAAACAAAAAAAGAAGACGTTCTCCAAAGCCACGTAGGCTTCCATGAAGCTTGCTCCATTGGAGACAGGAAGAGACTCAGGCTATTCTGATATCGGGAGATGGGGAGACAAGGGTTTCCCATCTGGTGACATTTCATGTAAGGTAGCTTGTTTGCATAGCATCCCTAAAAGCTGGAACCATGGAGTCAATTTGCTAAGATGAGATGAGTGTCCTTGACTCAGCAGGTCCTGTACCACGGCAGATTTTTCGTACACGTCCATCTGTTATACCTGCCCGAGGCTTTCTCAGCCAATTGGAATTTGTGGATTTGTCCATGCAAACATGACTCCTCTCTTGGTGCCATTGATACCACTGAGAGATGTTACCTGTCATTCCTTGCACATCCCTGTCATTTAAGATGTCATTAAAGCAAACCTTCCCCTTCCCCAGTCTCACAGCCTATCTAGCTTCCAAGGGTGTCTTAGCTCTGCATGACAGTGGCTTTAGACTCCCAATCTTATACATCTGACACCGTTCTAGGCTGAGCTTTTGAAGATCCCACTCTATCAAATTTAAAACCAATACCCTAATCCTCTTGTTAACTCTCTGATACAGTCTATAGCAGATGCTGATCCAATTAGTGCTGCTGAGAGAGCTAGAAAGTGCAATCCTATGAACAAAAGGATTGATACATGGCCAGGCCATAGGTGCAGTAGCTACATCCTTGAAGAACTCCAAGACTTGGTGAGGATTCATTTCTGTCCATGTTGCAAGTCAGAGAGGTGATATTAGGAATTTCCCAGGGGAAAACCTCTGCTTTGCCTTCTCCTTCTTTCACCTTTTCTGACAGTGTACATGAGAAATAGTTGTCAGGAAACCACTTGTCTCTAAATCATGCATCCATGGCTCCTGAATCCCAGAAATAGCTCTTCGGGCTCAAGTCCCATTCTAGGCAGCGGCCTTTTTTGGCTATAATAAATGAATAGTAATGCTTTGTTGAATGGAGATCTTTTATCAGAAAACTTGGATTTTCTAATCATGCTTTATTAAATGTTGCTGCTAAATAGTTTAGTGTCTGACAGATACTGGCTCTTTCTTTCCATGAGCAAGAGCCTCCAATAGCTTTCAGTTACTTTTGTGATAAAGTGACTTGGTCCCAATGCAGAATTCTGAACCCTGGTTTGATGACTGGCTCCACTGACCACAAGCTCCTCTTTCGTGCTCCTACAAAACTGACAGGATGAAGTGGCCGAAGTGTTTTATTTAAGAAAATAAAAGTTGCTATTTCAAGTGAATTATACTCCTGTGTCTCAAAATGGAAATGGAAAGGCTTGCTTTGTCACCCCTCCCCCCCTTTTGGCCACCTGAGGTGGCAAGGGGCTGTAGTGTGAGTGGATTTTTATTGTAATGGGTCACAGGATGGACCCGCTAGATGTGAGAAACAAGCCAATCAACACTGGGGATGTAAATCCCGGTTAAAAAATTAACCTCTTAAACATAATGTCTAACCAGTTATCCATGATCCCATGGCAGGGGGGCTGCTCCATCCCAGCTGCTCCAACTGGACCCACCACACCTCTTGCAGGGGGTTGCTCTGCCGAGACTGGGCAGGGCCCGCAGCACTGTGCCATGAGCAGAGAGCTGTACCAGTCCAGCCAGAGCAGTCCCCTGCCGATTAACCGATCACCCCGGTAAACATGCCAGTAAGGTGCTTCCTAGCATCTATACACTAACCCAACAGCTGAAATGAGATCAAAGTGGCATGATGAACATTGAACAAAAGGCTCCCTAAGGATGGAGATGAGCCAGTCAGATTAGGCCTTCCTGAGATGAAATGAGCTGGATAGATTACACAAGAATCAAGCCAAAAAGGTGACTGAGCTTTGTAGGTTACCTTCTCTGTTAATGTTTTTACTAACAGCTGGAATGCAGAGGGAATCAAGGCTCAGGCAGAAGCTACTGGAGAATAATCTCCAAATTAGCTGCATTATGCCCGAGCTGGCTTTCTAATGCAGACACCTCTCTGCTAATTGAGTGAGATGCTATTCCAGCACATTGACTCACCCTTTAAATGTCCCATCAAGGTTGTACAGGCCAACACAAAGCTTTTCTTGTTACGTTTTTAGGTTTGTTTCAGGCATGCTGGTGTTGAACTTCTTAACAAGGACAATGGATGGAATTGTGTGCACGACTTGATAGTCAGAATGCATCTTTCTCAAACAGGAGAGGGAACAAAAATATTCAAAAGCTTCAGGGGGTAGCTGAGTTAGTCTATAAAGTGCTACCAGACCTTTTGTTGTTTTTTAAGTTTATCCTGTACAGACTAACAAAACATGTAGATGGTATCATGAGCTTTCGTGGGCACAGCCTACTTCTTCAGATGACCAGAGTTATAATATTCAAAACAGCTTTTTAAAACTTATATTGTAAATCTAAAAAAAGTGAACTTGTGGTTAGCATGTGGCTAGTCATTACATCTGTTATAATTTAATAGTCTCCACTGTCAAAATAACTGGTCTGCTCGCCTTTGCTGTTTGGGAAGTCAACAATTCTTTTCCCATCATGTATCGGCTGATCTGTGATTAAACTTAGCAGGGAAGGAAAGTGAAAGAGATCAAGAAGAGTTAATTCTGCTGTAAGCACAAGCAGCTTTTTACAAAAAAGCTATAGATATATCTGGAAAGAAATTTTGGTACATGTTTCAGTCTTTCCAGATGAACTCCAGCTGGAAACATGCTTCCCAGTTTGAGTACACAGAGGCAGGCTAGCACATTAAAAATAGTAGTGTAGCGACAGTAGCATAGCCTGCAGCTTGGGCCAGTGACCTGAGCACAAAGCCAGTTGTACTTGGGTATGTCTCTATCTAAACTGAAAGCAGGCTCTCAGCTTCTGTGCAGATGAACCCATATAGAGTGGCAGATGCTCAACCACAGAGATATTTCCAGCATCCATACAGAGTACATTTATAACTCCACATACAGACATTATACAATTACATGAATAGCATATACAGAATCAGTAGATGGTAAGCTTTTGTTTGACACCTCACATGGCCCCCTTTGTATACACTTTTGGGGCAAACACCTCCCCTACCCCCATGGGTGCAGCAGTGATCTTGGCTGCTCCCTTTAAAATCCAGTAATGTGACAGGGCCTTCAACACTGGTCTGGTCAGCACTAGCTACTCCTTTGTTACCACCGAGAGACTGAGAATGTCTCCCAATGTATTTCAGTATCACACAAAACAAAACTTAGTGGCTGTGCCGTGTCTACACTGGCGCGATCTTGCGCAAAAGCAGCCGCTCTTGCACAAAAACTTGCTGCCTGTCTACACTGGCCGCGTGTTCTTGCGCAAGTAAACTGACGTTCTAATGTATGAAATTAGGGCTTCTTGCGCCAGAACTCTGACGCTCCCGCTCAGGAATAAGCCCTTTTGCGCAACTGTTCTTGCGCAAGTGGTCAGTGTAGACAGGCAACATGAATTTCTTGCACAAGAAAGCCCTATGGCTAAAATGGCCATCAGAGCTTTCTTGTGCAAGACAGCGTCTACACTGGTATGGATGCTCTTGCGCAAAAGCACATCTCTTGCGGAAAAGCACATGCCAGTGTAGACGCTCTCTTCTGGAACAGTTTTTGCAGAGGAACTCTTCCGCAAAAGAGTTTTTGCATGAGAACGCGCCAGTGTAGACATAGCCAGTAAGTTCAGATCTAATGGTAACAAATTCAACAGGACATTAACATTCAGGAGATCATGACATCTCAAATGATACCTCACAAGGCATACTGTGTACAAAACCTATCCTAAGCATATCATAGTGCTGTATATGGGAGGTTTCAGAATGCTATTTTAAGGTACGTCGTGTCACAGCACCAAAATGCAGGTTGGAGAGAGATGCCTATCTGTACTTGGGGTTCTCTATGGGAGTTTGGTACCTAAACCATTTCTTCCAAGAAATGAACTAGCATGAGCCTAATTCTGCACTAATGCTGTTAGGAGAGATAATAACCTCCCTTTTAATTCTTAGCCCTGTAGTTACGGGACTCATCTGAGATGTGGGAGACTAGGTCCTATCCCCTTCTCTGCCTGACATGGAGAAAGGAAATCCAAATTGAAATCCTACCTTGTATAAGTGCCTTACCTCTGGGCTACAAAAGCGACGAGGAGTCCTGTGGCACCTTATAGACGAACAGATTTATTGAAGCATAAATTTTCGTGGGCAAAGACCCACTTCGTCAGATGCATGCTCCAATAAATCTGTTAGTCTATAAGGTGCCACAGGACTCATCGCTTTTGCAGATTCAGACTAACACGGCTACCCCTCTGATATTCTGGGCTATAATCATTCTTACTCACTGTGGCTCAGTGCACATGGGATTATTTATACACAGCTTCAGAAGTGATTAAATCCCATAATCCAGTGTTTAGTGTTTACATGAAGGAGGAAGGGACACACATGCAATTCCCTTCTCCATATCAAAGAGGAATTGAATGGGGAGGTGTGTCTCCCACATCTTGGATGAGTACCTGAAAGGTTACAAGAGAGATTTTCTCATCTTCTCTGGCCAGTTTGTGTTGATTTAGGCATGTTCTGAGAACCCTTCTGAGTTTTAGTTTCACAGATAAGCTAGGCAGGAAAATGATGGGATTTAGGTGTGGGATAGGCAATGTCTGCCAGTGCAGAGGTGCTAGTACAATTGTACTTACTATGGCCATGTTTACTCTAGCTCCATAAATTTTGTCTTCTCCTCTAGGACCCTACTCACATGCCAGTTTAGCTGAACTGTTCGGCTGTGTCTACACTGGTGCGATCTCACGCAAAAGCAGCTACTCTTGCACAAAAACTTGCTGCCTGTCTACACTGGCCGTGTATTCTTGTGCAAGTAAACTGACGTTCTAATGTATGAAATTAGGGCTTCTTGCGCCAGAACTCTGACGCTCCCGCTCAGGAATAAGCCCTTTTGCGCAACTGTTCTTGCAAGTGGTCAGTGTAGACAGGCAACATGAATTTCTTGCGCAAGAAAGACCTATGGTTAAAATGGCCATCAGAGCTTTCTTTCGCAAGAGAGCATCTACACTGGCATGGATGCTCTTGCGCAAAAGCACATGCCAGTGTAGACGCTCTCTTCTGGAAGAGTTTTTGCAGAAGAACTCTTCCGCAAAAGTGTTTTTGCGTGAGAACGCGCCAGTGTAGACATAGCCTTCTACAGCATTAGCAGCATTCAGTTGTGGAAGAGTTCCCACCATTCGTGTCATGATACACTTAGCATGGCAGAAGTGGCATTTTGGGCAGTAAAGCCCATACAATTTTACTACTACAGCTTTCAGCAACCTCAGAAAAATGAGTTTCACACATACTTACTGGAATGCTTTCTGAATGTATATCTCCTTTGATGTATTAGGAGATCTGCCTTGTGATCATTCATTGCTTTCTCAGTGAGTTAATAATCCCAGTCAAAAGTAGCAATGAAACTGAAGTGAGGGGGGGAACTCATGCTTGTTAGTAATTTAAAGCAACAGTTCCCAACTGCTGGGCTGCGGACTGGCACTGGGCACAAACCACTGGCTGCCAGGCCATGGCAGCTCGGGGCCGGGGCCAGGGTACACCAGCCAGCATGCCCCTTCCCACTGCAGCTGTTGGGAGAGGGGCAGGGTCTCCTTCCGGATATGGAAGAGCAATTTGCTGCAGGTAGGAGGACTGTGCGGAGCCCAGCACTGTAGCCTTAGAGCAGCCATGACCTGGGCAGCAGCATGCAGCTGGGAGGAAGTGCAAGGCTAGGGGAGGGGGCAGGGCAGGCTCTGGTGGCAAGGCTAGTGCTGGGGGTTGGGGCTCTAAGAGGCAATGGGCTGGCACTGAGGGTGAGGCTAGTAGTGGGGGGGTTATTAGGACAGGGCTAATATTGGAGACTGGAGGCTGGGTGCAGTTGGGCTCTGGAAACAGGAGGCTGGCACTAGGGGGTCTGGTGGTGGGGGCTGGCACAAGGGGGCTCTGAGGGTTGGGGGCTAGCACTGGGCAGGGGACTCTGTGGTTAGTGGCTGGTTCTGGGGATAGTGGAGGGGTGGGGGCTCTAAGGGTTAGGGCTTGTACTGAGGGTCTCTGAGGGCCAGGGCTTTTGGTGGACCTGTAACATTTTATTTGCATATTTGAATATGCAAATACATAAATAAAAAGTTACAGTTCCCACAAAAGTTTCTGAATGGGTTTGCTGGTCCACGGTATAAAAAAGGTTGGGCACCACTGATTGAAAGGGATTAAACCCAGAAGTAACATAGTTTAAGAAATAAATATGTGAAGAGTAGAGGACAAATGAGACCCAGCCGCCCTCTTTGTATTGGGCTCTGTGCAACTATAGTAAATGAAAGCCACTGACCCAATGAACTCACCATTGAAAAGTATGTCTACCCTGCAAACTAAGGTGTAATTGTTCCATGGTTTGGTGGACCAGTGGCGCTGAAAACACAGCGGGGGCGTAGACTCCAGTGTGGGCCAGGAATCTCAAGTATGTCCTCATGGCCCCTGATACCCACAGCTGCTCTGCTACTGTTACCTACTAGCTTGGTTAAAACTCACACGGAACGGCTTCCTGTGCTACGCTCACCCCCGCACCTGCAGCAGGAGCACTGGAAAGACTCAGTGGGGGGGCCACTCTCCCCAGCCCTCCTTTTCCAGCCCCCCCCCGTTCCCATGCTTCCCCAGCCCCACTTTTCTTCATCCCCTTCCCACTCTCCCCAGCCCCCGCCCACCGGTTCCCACACTTCCCAGGCCCCCACTTTTCTTCATCCCTTCCCACTCTCTCCAGCCCCGGTTCCCACGCTTCCCAGCCCCACTTTTCTTCATCCCCTTCCCACTCTCCCCAGCCCCCACCGGTTCCCACGCTTCCCAGCCCCTCCCCCACTTTTCTTCATCCCCTTCCCACTCTCCCCAGCCCCCACCGGTTCCACGCTTCCCAGCCCCTCCCCACTTTTCTTCATCCCCTTCCCACTCTCCCAGCCCCACCGGTTCCCACGCTTCCCCAGCCCCTCCCCACTTTTCTTCATCCCTTCCACTCTCCCCAGCCCCACCGGTTCTCACGCTTCCCCAGCCCCTCCCCACTTTTCTTCATCCCCTTCCCACTCTCCCCAGCCCCCACCGGTTCCCACGCTTCCCCAGCCCCTCCCCACTTTTCTTCATCCCCTTCCCACTCTCCCAGCCCCCACCGGTTCCCACGCTTCCCCAGCCCCACTTTTCTTCATCCCCTTCCCACTCTCCCCAGCCCCCACCCGTGCCAGTCCCCCACCCTTTCTTTCCAGGCCCCCCCCCAGCAGAGCGCCCGTCTCGCGACGGTTGGGGGCGGGGCTAGGCGGCTGGGGGCGCCACGGCCCTGCTGAGTTCAGACAGCAGCCGTCAGTCTCGCACATGCGCGACGGGCCCCCCCCGCGCGCGCCTCGGCACGTGATCCGTCGCCTTCGAGCCGCCGCCTCCCACGTGACCCGGTGACGCGGGCCATGTGGCCGGGCCTCGCGACGCTGCCGTGGCGCTGGGCGGGTGGCGCGGTGCTGGTGCTCGCGCTGGCCCTGGAGGCGCTGGCGCGCGGCTGGTGGTGGCGGCGGCCCCCCCCCCGGCGCGAGGTGCTCTTCTTCCCGTCGCCCGTCACGTGCACCGCGGCGCTGCTGGGCGAGCCGGGCCCCGCGCCCTGCCGCTGCCCCCTGCCGCACGGCGACAGCCCGCTCGGCCGCCTGCTGCGCCGCCTGCTCTCGGCGCGCCGCTCGCTCGAGCTCTGCCTCTTCGCCTTCTCCAGCCCGCAGCTGGGCCGCGCCGTGCAGCTGCTGCACCGCCGCGGCGTGCGCGTGCGCCTCGTCACCGACGCCGACTACATGGGGCTGCGCGGCTCGCAGGTCGGCCCCCTGCGGCAGGCGGGTGAGGGGCCCCGGGGGCGCGGGCAGGGCTGGGGGGAGTGAGGGGAAGAAGGGGGCAGGAGGGAGAGCGGAGTACGGGGGCGCTGGGGAGAGGAAGGCTGAGGGGAAAATGGGCATGAAGGGGAAGGGGCAGGGCTGGGAGATGGAGGTGTGAGGGGAGGGGGAGCAGGGGCAGTGGGGAGGAGTGGGGAAGAAGGGGCAGGAGGGAGAGAGCGGCAGTGGGGAGAGGGAAGGGGCAGGAGTGGAGTACAGGGGCGGTGGGGTGGAAAATGGGCATGAAGGGGTAGGGCTGGGTGGGGAGGAGATGGAGGTGTGAGGGGAGGCGGAGTGCGAGGGTGGGGGGAGTGAGGGGAAGAAGGGCAGGAGGGAGAGCAGAGTGCGGGGAGGGAAGGCTGAGGGGAAAATGGGCATGAAGGGGAAGGGGCAGGGCTGGGAGATGGAGGTGTGAGGGGAGGCGGAGTGGGGGTGGGGAGTGAGGGGAAGAAGGGGCAGGAGGGAGAGCAGACGGGGCGCTGGGGGGCTGGAAGGCTGAGGGGCAAATGGGCATGAAGGGGGTAGGGCTGGGGGGGGAGGAGATGGAGGTGTGAGGGAGAGCACGGGGCAGTGGGGAGTGAGGGGAAGGGGGCAGGATGGTGGGAGTCGGAGGCGGTGGGAGAGGGAAGGCTGAGGAAAATGGGAAAATGCAGGGCTGGCTGGGAGATGGAGGTGTGAGGGGGGAGATGGGCAGATGGCATGGGGCCTCAAAGTAGGAGGGGGCAGGAAGGGAGAGCGGAGGTGGAAGGGAAGCTGGAGGTCAGAGATGGAGGGGGGAGGGCGACGGAGGGGGCAGAGTTAAGGATGTAAAAGCCCCTTTAAAGGGTCAACTGATTAAACTGTGGCTGTGTCTACATGGGCAAGATTTTGCGCAAAATCTTGCCACCTGTCTACACTGGCGCGAGTATTTGCGCAAGAGCACTGACGTTGTCATGTACAAAATCAGGGCCTCTTGCGCAACTACTCTTGATGCGCCCGCTCAGGGATAAGCCCTCTTGCGCAAGTATTCTTGCGCAAGAGGCCAGTGTAGACAGGCAACGTTAATTTCTTGCGGAAGAAAGCCCGATGGCCAAAATGGCCATCGGAGCTTTCTTGTGCAAGAGAGCGTCTACACTGGCACGGATGCTTTTGCGCAAAAGCACATCTCTTGTGCAAAAGCACATGCCAGTGTAGACACTCTCTTGCGCAAATACTTTTAATGGAAAAACTCTTCCGTTAAAAGTTTTTGCGCAAAAACCTTTCAGCGTAGACGTAGCCTATATGTTTAAACCATTAACTGGCCCGCTGCAGGCAGAAGGGTGCTCTGGCAGGCCTTGCCGGGCTGTTGCAGCCCCTTGCCTGGGGCAGTCGAGGAGCTGCTCCAGCCCCTACTGATTAACTGGATCTGTTAACATCCTTAATAGGGACCCCTATGAGACCTCCACCTGGTCTCCCCTATGACTTGTGAATCGGGCACACTGGAAAATGCTTACCTAAGTCCCCTGTCTGTGCAGACTGTTAATAACAGACACCCACTGACACAGGGACAGACATGTGGCAAGATGACCACAAGGCTAAACTGTTTTCCATCCTTAAAGTTGGCGTGGTGAGCAATGGCATCAAACACTTGATTTTTTTTTTTTTTTTTTTTTTTTTTTTTAAGTTATGAGCATCAGGCTCTTAACCAGACTCTCTTAAGGACACTTTTTATTAATGCAGCGTAGCTTTTGGCCATAAGAAAGCCCCTTAACTTTAAGACAACACGTTGAAAAGGTTGTACTTGTTTGCAGGGATTCAGGTACGTCACGACCAGGAGAGTGGCTACATGCATCATAAATTTGCTATCGTGGACAAAAAGATGCTCATTACTGGCTCCATGAACTGGACTACTCAAGCTATCCAGAATAATCGTGAGAATGTGATGATTGTGGAGGATGCAGAGTATGTGAAGCCATTCCTGGCAGAGTTTGAAAGGATTTGGGAAGAGTACAATCCAGCTAATTATACATTTTCCCCTAAAGAAGTGGAACAGAAATGACAGCAGTTTTTGGAGCTAGAAATTGACAATATTTAACATTTTTAAAGCAAGTTTCTTTAATTTTTAGTTATAGTTACAAAGACTGTAGCTTCCTACAAGGGTGAAGTTGTTTACTGTTCAATGAAGGACAAGTTCATTGTGTACTAGATGAAGGTGCATTGCTGTAAACTTCATGGTAAGTAGTGGTGCAGTACAAGGGCCAGCATATTGCAGCAGTAGTGCTGGAGCTCAAAAGATAATGGTCACTGCCAGGAACTGGAACAAGGCAAAGTTTGGAATGTTCAAGTGTCTTGGCTATTTTGTCAGTAAAATAGCCACTTACAGGTTACCCAGTAGTGACATTACAGAATGATACGTTATTTCTGGTACGACTGATCATTGCTGGGCAACTGCTTGTTTATTCCATGCATGGCAGTAGAAGAGTGCAAATCTTCCTCCTCGCTCATTCTAAAAGAACTGGGTAAGGAGGCTCTGCATAGAGTTATAATTCACATATGGAGGGAACTAGGTATGTTACTTTATTAGGAGTGGAAAGTGCATTAGGCATTTAACCTTTAAAATATGTAAGAGGGTGGTTTGTTATGGAAAACTTGATTGAGAAGTCAGGAATTTTAAAATTTATTTTGAATGTTGATTGGCCTCCCTCTAGTCTGTTCTTTCACAGTAGCCGCAGTGTAATAAATCCAAGGAAAAAGCCTCAGTGGGGCTGGTGAGTAAATATGGGCAGTGGTCAATCTGTAGAAAATCAAGTGTGGATCTGGCTGTTGTAATAACCTTATGGTCTGAGAGAACTGCTTCCCTATAACATGGAGTACAAAGTGTTGAGACATTGTCTCCTGCCTGTTCTGGGTTTCTTTCTGCAGCTCCCTTCCCTGAGAGACAGCAACTCAGCTTGCTCTTTTAATAGATGCGAAAAGACGAGTTAACTGTATCCATAGCAGTTGCCCAGCTTGGCTTGGCAGTAGAGAATACAGGATGTCACCTTGCCCATTTTAAACTTCAGGATGGATTTGTAGTTTTCTAGGTAAAGCAAGTTCTCCCCTGTGCAAGCCTCCCCCACATTTTCTTGCAGATTCTAGGTACCAACATCTCCCTGCCCTCTTGAGAAGTGAGCTTCTAAAGTCATTTAACTCCCTCTTTCATTTATGGTAGCAATCTCCTAAATGGAAGTCAGTGGTCGATGGATTCATTTTCAATAAGTCAAGAATCTATTTCATATCTAGTGGGAAAAAAAATCTAACCCTCCCCCTTCCCCACCCACCAAATTCATAGCAGGTCAAGAGTAAAACTGCTAAGTGGCTGTCTTACCATGTTGTGCTCTCTAAAGTGAGAGCAGAAACAGGGCAGAAGGAGTGATTTCCCACTTTTTTCATTACCAGCATTCAAAGCTAGCTTACAGCTCTTGAAGATGCTGGTGTAATGGGCAACAAACTTATGCCCATGCTTATGTAAACTCTCTGCTGCTTAATGTATCTGATTCTCCCCTCTGGGGTGAAGAAGCTAGTTTTTTTCCATACTCATTACATCTTTGGCTCTTATTGAGAGCATACTTGTGGTGGTGACATGGAATAAGAACCGAATCCACCACTTTTTTTTAGACATATCTGTATGTACACTTGAAACAGTGACTTGGAATATAAGATGGTTCATGTCTGCCACAGTGAAGGTTTGATTTTAAAACTGTAAAGTTTGTAGTGTGTCATCTTGCATTCTCAGTAACAGCCTTTGTTCAAGCTGTAGTGTTTGACTTATTGGTTGTAAAAACAGTTTTTGTGTGAATTGACCCTTTCTTTTTTTGTATTTCAAGCTACTGTGGCTGGTCTTTTTAACAAATGTTATTCCACAACTTCAATTTACATTGCGCTTTAAGCTCTGCTACTGTGCCAGTAATTAACAGAAGGCAGAATCATATATATAGTAGCCCATTGTCTGTGAGTCTGTAACGCTGATGTACACGGCCACGCCCCCTGGCTGTGTATGTCAGCGCCCCGCCCCCTTCCCTTCCCTCCATGGCGGTTTGGCCCAGCGCTGCGCTGCTCAGCTGGGCCCCGGTGGGGAGCAAGCGGTGGCAAGCGGCCGTTTGGGGTCCGCGCTCCCCACGCGTGGGAGTGCGGACCCCAACGGCTGCCCGCCTGGGGCCCAGCTGAGCGGCCCCCCTTCCCCTCCCTGCGTGGCGCCCCGCCCCCCCTCCCCTCCCTCCGTGGCGTGCTGCATGGCGCTGCTGCTGGGCCCAGCTGAGCGGCGGCCGCTTGCTGCCCTGGGCCCAGCTGAGCGGCAGCCGCTTGCTGCCCTGGGCCCAGCTGAGTGGCGCTCAGCTGGGCCCCGGCAGGGGAGCAAGCGGCCTTTTGGGGAAGGGGGGCAGGGCACTATGCAGGGAGGGAAGGGGGCGGGAAGCAGAGCTGGGGGATCAGGGGCTATGGGGCTGGAGGAAGATGGGGGCCTGGAGGAAGGGAAGCAGCACTGGCGGGGGAGGAGTAGGGTGGCGGGGCCGGCAGGAAGAGGGGGCGGGAAGCAGAGCTGGGGGCTGTGGGGCTGGACAGGAGGAGGGAAGCAGACCTGGTGAGGGGAAGGTGCAGTCACTGGCCACAGCCGGACCCCAAACGGCTGCTTGCTGCCGCTTGCTCCCGGCTGTGGCCCAGCTGAGTGGCGCTGGCACCGCTCAGCTGAGCTGCCACAGAGGGAGGGGAAGGGGGCGGGGCCGTGTACATCACCGCCCCCCTTCCCCTCCTGCTGTGACACTCAGCTGAGTGCTGTGCCCCTCAGCCGGGCCGCCAGGGGAGCCAGCAGTGCAAGGGGCTGTTTGGGCTCCCCTGGGGTGGGAGAGGAAGGGAGGGTGGTGACATACACAGCCCCGCCCCCTGGCTGTGTACGTCACCGCCCTGCCCCCCCCTCCCTTGCGGCAGCCCAGCTGAGCAGGCAGCACTCAGCCAAGTGCCATGGTGGGAAGGAAGGGGGGCCGGGAGAGACAGGCAGGAGGAGAAGAGAAAGAAAGAGATGGAGAGAGAGGCAGGAGGCGGAGGAGAGCTGAGGGGGGGAGAGGCAGTAGGAGGAGAGACAGACAGAGCGAGAGAGCTCAGGAGAGAAGACCTGAAATCCCGTCTTATGACGGGCTAATTGGCTAGTCATATATATAGTAGCCCAATGTCTGAGAGTCTGTAACACTGAAATGCTGGCTGTTCCCTCTGGGCGGCCCGTGCTGCATGGGGAGTGCGGGGCCCAAATGGCCGCTTGCTCCCACGCGGTGGCCCAGCTGAGCAGCGCAGAAGTCAGCTGAGGGCCACGGCAGGAGGGAAAGGGGGGTTGGGGCGGTGACATATATGGCCAGGGGGCCGGGCCTGGCCGTGTACATCACCGCCCCGGCCCGCCCCGCCCCTTCTCTTCCTGCTGTGGCGCTCGGCTGACTTCTGTGCTGCTCAGCCGGGCTGGCACGGGAGAGCCCAAACAGCTGCTTGCTCCCCTGCTGCGGCCTGGCTGAGAAGTGCAGAAGTCAGCTGAGTGCCACGGCGGGAGGCGAAGGGGGGGGGGGCGGTGACATGCAGCGTGACAGTGGCTCCACGTCCTGCCGTGGCACTTGGCTGACTTCTGCGTGGGAGCAAGTGGCGCAAGCAACTGTTTGGGCTCCGCGGTCCCCTGAGTGAGAGGCAGGAGGGGGAGGAGAAGAGACAGGAGGCAGAGGAGAGCTGAGAGAGAGGGGGAGGGAGGAGGAGGAGGAGGGCAAGAGACCGGAGGCTCAGGAGAGAAGACCGATGTGGAGGAGAGACCTGAAAATCCCATCTTATGATAGGCTAATTGGCTAGTTTTCAGAATAGAGTGTAATAGCTATGATGTCAGCAGTCACTCATTTTCATAACATGACCCTCTATTTTGAATATTCTGTGAAATTAGTCTTGCCCTCAATGCTGTAAGGTTGGTTTAGTTTGGGGCACAGAGTGTGAATTTTGATACAGGGTTATTTTCCCCATGTCCAGTTAAAATGGCTTAATCTGTGTAAAATTGGTGTAGTGAAAGTCTCATAAGTGTGGTGCCAATGTCCTATGATAATCAAAACAGTGATTAACCCCCCCCCATTTTGTCTGATTTTGCTGAATTCTCCAAACTCTTTCTGCTGAGGAACAGATTGCTCACAACTTTTTTTAAGGCAGTTACATGCTCTTCATCTGTAGTAGTGTAAGGAGCACCCTATGGACTTGACCTTACAAAATCCTCACTTGTTCCTTGTAGCTAAAGGCCCAAACCAGTAAAGGCAAACATATTAGCCTGGTCCCTTTAAAGGACACTAGAGTACACAGACAGAGGTCTGGAAGGAATCTGCCACTGATATTCCTGCTGTGCGAGCTTGATGGGGGGGGGGGCATCCACTCCAACAGTCAGGACTATTAGCATCACAGTGCTTTGAACAGTACTATGTCAATGAAAATGCAGAATGTAGTAGGAGCATAGTAAGTGGCTAACTAACTCGAAAGCCTGCATCTCCTTTCCACCTTGTTTAAACAAGCACCTCACTACACAGCATGTAAAGGGTGGTGCAAAAATAGTTTATTATTATATAGTTTATGTAAAGTTAGGTAATTATATTTACAACATAATAATGGTCAGCTACATCCATGGGACCCTAGCATGTCTCACAGGAATTGTAAGGAATAAATAATGTGACAAAAGTGATGCTTCTATTACAGTGAACAGTTAATCAAGAACAGTGACTTTTTAAAAAAAAAAGCACTGAAATAAGGGGAAGAGAGAAAAGATGATTCCACTCATACTCAGTATCACAGGGGCCTGAAATACATGTGCATTCACCTTTGCAAAAAGAAATGAATCAGGTCTCACATCACTGTTGCTGGGTGATGCGTGTGGAATCCTCCCCTTAGTCATACTGTTCAGACCTACAGCCTGATGGTTTTGGTTTTTAGATCTCAGCTGCCACTTCTCCATTGTCACCACCCCTGTTTTGTGCTAAGAGGCTGTTCCACAAGTCTTTCACCACTACAGTAGCAACCCAGGAAGTAAGTTACACACTCTGAGGTTTGATCTGCTGCTATTAACACCACACAACTGGGTTGCAGATTGGATAGGTGACTTTCTGTTCTGCATCATCACAGGAACTGGAGATGAGATTGACTGGTGGATGTTCACCATAAATTACAACGAATCATGATTTCTGTTTCTGTCTCCACCAGGGACTGACATTCTTGCCCCTAAGCTGGTAGTGAAGGGTACATACATTTCACTCAGGAACTTATCTCCCTTGATCAGGACTGCTGATTGAAGGTATGCACAAGACAGGACAAAGCTATCTGATTAGGTTGGTGGTGTGAAGTAATGAAGATTGACCAACATTTGGGTATCTATTGCCACTTCAGAGTTACTGCCCAAACACATACTTCCTTCCCCCAGTTTAAAATCTCAGGTCAGCCTGAAACACCAGATCGCAAAAGGATGACTACGGAGCAAAGACTAAGAAGCCTCATCTATTTGCTACAAATCAAAGTCTTTACTATTTTACAACACACTTTGCTCTTTCTCAGTTAGAACAAGGAGTCAGTGTAGCTGCCCCATTCAGCACGCTATCCTGGTGTAGGGTAGACAGGAAGGGTGAGGAAATAATTGCACTAAGTTAATACATCAGTGGCTAGGTGGGTAGTGTTGGTACCAATTTAAAGGCTAATCAGGTTTCTGCCAATGCCTCCTGCCCCCTTGTTCTCTAGTAGTCTCAAAGTGCAGGCTGAGGCAAGTTAAACCACTAGAACCTGGCAGCTTTGTTTTCAGCCCTCATTACTATTCAGTGTCCTTCCCCAGTTATGCAAAAATATTTCTGCAGTCGCTTCTAAGAAATGCTCTGTATTACAGTGGTAGGGATCACATCATAAGTGCAACTCAGTAGTAACTACAATGTATTGAAAGTTATATTTTAAACAGTTACTTACATATCATTGTAAGTTACAGTAAACTTCCATGCTGTTGTACAATATGTAACTACACAGCTAGAAGATAGTTCCCTTGTAAATTTCATGTAGCCTTACAGAGTAGCTTCAATGCTGATGCATAAGTGAGTTACACAATTATACACTAGGCCCTAAGATCCTGGAACCTTAATTCACTCACTGCAACAGGCCTAAGTTACCGTGCAAGGATATCTGCGTGTGCTCTAGTCACACAGTAGTTACTACTTTATATATAGATAGCAATTTTGCACATTCACAGGGTGTTAATGCCACTATCAAATACAAGATTACTGACTTCTCAATGGAAAAAACAATTTATAGCGCTTTAGGGTTACAGTTCTCAAACAGACTGGACACATTCTTTGGACAAGTATCTTCAAAGCTCTAAAGGTACAGGTCAGAATTTTAAAATATATTTATAACAGTCATCAAAAAACATTCTAATCAGAGGACACAGGGTAGGTTCAACATTTTACACTCAAATCTCTTCCAACCCCAAAAGGGACATCTGAATTAGAACAAGATTTTAAAAAACCAAAACAACTTAGTCACACACACAAAAACCCTCCGCTAACTTCTGAGTAATAAATATTTACATTGCGTGCTTTGAATACTATACAGGTTTTAAATTATTTTAAAGAGAATAACAAAGCTTTTTTTTAAAAATGGAAAAAATTACAAAGTAAAGGCAAGCTACACTGAGCGTGCATGTGCTTAAGTGTTCACAACAAACTAAGTACTGTATATGAATCACAAAAATGCAAAGGTCTAGTGGAATTCCAATCAAGTATATAATCATTACAAAAGTGACACATTTTACAATGCTTAGGACTGCTTAAATGCACTCCATTCAACTTGTTACAGAAAAATAGCCTTGTTGTGTTTTGCACATCAGCACAAATTCTGCTTTTGAAGCAAATGGGAAAAAATTGCTCCCCTCTCTCAGATGGATGGGGGGCGGGGGGAAGCGGGGGGGAGAGGAAATCACAGTTAAAAATGACTTAATCTAATTGTTTCCAGAAGAAAAAAAAAAAAATGCCAGAAAATTTCTCCACAAAAGACAAAACTTTGGAAGCAATTAGAAGGCGCATACATTTCTACGGCTCTTTAGAACTTGGTTTTACTAGACCTCACATTCTGATACTTTTCATAGTGTAGGACTGTGTAAAATGCAGCTGCTTGCAAATATATATTTTCCCACACACTATATATTGTGTCCTTTAGGAGCACTGCAAGCATGACAGCTACCATGCCAATTTGCTCTGTCATGTATGGAGGATACCTGGAACATAACCAGGGGAAAAGTGAATTGCAAAATACTCTGCTTTGTGTGTGTCACATATTGGAAGATGCAGATAGACTCAGTCGTGGGCAAAGAGAGTTGTGGGGGAGGTTTCTCTTGCTATGTCCCTCACCCTCATCAGAGTGTCTCAGACTGAACTGATTTTTAGCCTCATGGAGAAAGATGAAACCTGAAGCAGAAGGCAAAACTGAAGTGAAACACAGAACCTTGCACTCAGCTAAGACTTATGCGATTTTTTATCTGTGCATTTGAAGGTAGATCTGTGCTTACTGGGGGGGTTGAGTGGAGGTGAACACACTGCCTAATACTTGGAGGAGGGCCCCTGACAGTTCAAGTAGGTGCCCATCAAAACTACAGGAAGGGAAGAAACTGCAATGAGGCCTATGCTAGCACATCAGAGCAGAAGGGCATGCTTGCACCACAGTTTTTGTTCATGACCTCTGGAAATATCAGTTATTGCAATGTGGATGTGTTTGATTCATTCCAGCTGAGAGTACTGCAGTCTGAATGGATGGAAAAACTGCACAGAGCTAGCTGCTCTGATGCCCCCTTGAACAGCTGACTTTAAAGAGCATACCCCCCACACAGCAGAGAAACAATAAAAACAAAGCTTTTGCCCTTCTCTGGAGATATCCGTTTCAGAACTCACCCACTCTTGGTGAGACAGAGAGAGAATATACCACCACCACATTTGTACAAGACCATTTGTTTAGGTGTTAAATAATTTGAGAGCAAGTTCAGCAAAACAATACCTCTTTGGCCTGTTAGAAATTCATAGAAGCTTTACAAATATTTACCAAAGGGTGGTTCTAATCACCCCTCTATACACGGTGTGTATGTCCTCTCCAGAGCAACCTGTAACACTGGATTTTTGTTTTGGCTACAGCTGGTACCTCTGGCTCTAGTTCATCCCCATAAAACTGAATGTCTAGTTAGTTTTTAAGGGTAGTATGAAGGTCCAGAAAGGGGGGCCAGGAGGCATTATCTGAAAATGCCCCAGTACCAATCCTTTACTGACAGATCCACTCCCATGAGTTCAGATTCTGCTGATCCTTTATTTCTGGCACACCTGGAAGCAAATCCTTTCAAGCAGATCCACTGATTCAATAAGATGGAGGTCACAGGATGACTGGAGTTTGCAGTAAGGTAGGAAATAGATATGAGCCTTAAAGAAAAAGAATATCAGCTAACCTGAACAAACATTTTGCTTAAGCCTATTACTGTAAGTGTTTCATCCATCATATCCAGGTCCCAAGATTTTCTCAGAACTGTGCACTCCTCAAGGGAAGAAACTGACATAAGCTACTCAAAGCTTCCCTGATTAGTTTTTTGCTTGGGGTATGTGCACATGAGAAAGGATAATGGTCTAAGAAATGCATCAAATCTAAGATTCTCTGTCTAAGCAGTGTCCTTAGCCCCAGTCTTTGGGATCCGGTATAGCAGAAGACAAACCTGAACCACCTCCCTTCCCCTCCCCACTGCCCCAGGTTGCATCTTTATAGGATAATTATGGGATCAGAGCACAAACAGAAAACGGTTCAGAGTAACCACTGGATCTGCCATTTCAATACCACCTCATATGGCTTGCTATTCCACTGCTTTACACGCTTCTCTCCCTGCTCTCCTTTTATACTAAGTGCTTCCACTTTGCAAACATACCACAGTGCCTTTCCTCATGTCCTCACCCATGTACACTGGCTGGATCAAAGGATGGAAAAAATAGCCCTCATTTCAACTAGTGTTCCTTCTCCACCTCTGCTAGAACACCCAGCTCAATATGCATGGTTCAAAACACTACCAAGCTGTCCATCAGCATGCTGCAACCCTTCCTCCAAGCCAGCTCTGCACCACATCATGCCATTGTAGCAGCAACCTAATGGTATCTATAGCTGTGTGGTGACACTGGACACTTCCTCCTCTAATGATCCTTTTCTAGCATGAAATCAGGATCTTGACAGATGCAGAGGTAAAAAAAAAAAATTGAGTGTACTTGTTCCAAGCAAAAAGGTTGGGCCCTCAAGAGAAAAGTGGCTGGAGTAGGGAAGTGAACAGCATAGAAAAAGATGGCTCCAACCCCCTGGCAACATCTCTATCAGGATCCTCTTGAGGCTCAGTGCAATAAAGCTGTACCACAAAGAGCATCAGGCCATGGCTATGTCTAGCACCATCCTGTCACCTCCATCCCACCAGCATGCAATTCTACATGGAGACAAGCTGTGCAACCTTCATTTCTCACCCCTAAAGTAACCAATCATAACCAAAAGAAGTGAACAAAGAAGCCATAATTTGTTCATTGGGTAGCAAAGCAGCTCAGATCCCAGAGGGGTGGGTGTGCATGGGGGGGAATGGCTTTTCCAACAGGAGAAGACAGCACACCTTACTCAGATGGCTCAACTGTAAGAAGCCCTCACAGGGCTCTAGGAGGACACAGCCCAGCCTGTGTTCCCCTTGGAAATGTCTCTGTTTCAGTCGACTCACGGGAAGTGAAGGAGGAGAAATCCCAGCACTGAAGGGACTTCACACTATCTGTGCCTGTGTTCCATAGTTTCTACCATCTGAAGGGAGAACTCAGGGTTGGGAAGCCGACACCCTCCACCCCCAACCAGGCTGTGATAAGAACAAAGGGATGTTTTCTTTTGGTGGTGGTTCGAGAGGACCAGGAAAGGTCAGAAATAGAGCAAGTTGGCTTTCCTAGGTGACCTCTTCAGTATGTGAAGGTACATACATGATATATGGATCACACCAGGTAAGCACACCCACCTCTACAGTCAGATACAATCTGTGTCACAGCACCAACATCCCCACTGGACTGCGAGGCACATCCCTTCACAGCCTATGGGGCTTGAGTTCAGCCCAAAGGCCATACTGCCCCTGGCTGCTTGAGACTGGAGGGAGCTACATTCTCCTATGGGAAACCCTCCTCCACCTCCATCAGAGCGTGGCATTGTGTTCATCCTGGGCCTGGCTTTGATCTTACAAGGATGAGAATGAGAAACCCTGAAGCTGATGGAGTCCCAGGGATAAGTGGGAGCTGAATCAGGCAGTTTATCATCTTTCAGGAACAGAATGTGCAGACTAACAGCAGCCACATGCTCAGGCCATGCAGAGTGGGTGAGAATTTGGGGCCAGGGAGGGAATGCCTCCTGTGACGAAACAGTGTCCCCTCTGGCTGATTAAAGACCACTGTGGGAGAGTCATATCTAGTCCTCCTTGACTGGAAGGCAGGCCCCATGTCAGGGCCGTTGGAGGGACCCATTAGCATCACCAAGAGAACCACTAGAGTAATGTGAGCAGTGCAGCCCTGGATGGATTCTGAGGCCAGCGCTGGGATGGCGAGCTCAGCAACTCTACATGGAAACAAGCTGGGCAGCCTTCATTTCTCCCCCTTAAAGTAACTGTTCATAACCAAAAGAGGTGAACACAGCTGCCACAATGAGTTCACTGGGTAGCAAGAAGCCCAGAGGGAGACAGAGAAGTGGACTTATTTAACCAGTGCCCAGGCAACCACTGAGAATTGACTGTGCTTTCCAGGCATCTGTGGGATATGCAAGCAACTCTTCTCAACAGGAATGCTGAAGGCCTACTGATGGCCAAGAGGCCTACCAATGGCAACATGAGTGGCTGATGGGAGAGACTGGAAATGAGTTTCAAACCCATTTTAGCCAATGGTTCCAGAGTCACAAAGAAAAGTCAGGTGTGGTTTTTGGATAGTCCAATCACTATCAAAGCTGGCTGGAAATGCCCCCATTGGCCTTGCATGCTGCCAGGGTCAGGCATGGCTGCCGAGCTGCACAAGGGAGCTCCGAATGGCCCTTTGTAAACAAAGCTTTCCAGACTACATAGAGCATTCCTGGGGCAGAGGCTTTCAGCGAAGTGCTGGGCAGGGCTCACAAGGAGTTTTTTCCCTTAACCAACCTGGCCAACCAAATACAGCTAGCGAGGAACTGAGAGTAGACATGGTTGGAGAGAGGCAGTAGCCTAGCTCCCTAAAGAGTCAAGGGCACTGTCCAAAGTGATTTAGGTCTGTCCACACTATGTAGCCATGCTAGGATAGAAACCACTTGTGTTGGAACAGGCCCTAGTTTCAGATTTGAGGCAGGAGTTGTCTTGTCAATTAGTCACGCAGGGCACAGAACCAAGGCGCTGCATAGAGAAGAGATTACATGGATGCTGTTGCCAGCATGGCAAATAAGCCACCCGGGCCACTGGAGAGCTGAGGGGATTCCCCCTCCCCTTTGCCATGCCACACTAGTACAATGCTGCACCACCACTGCTAGGCTCCCTCAATCCCCCCCCTCCCCCTCACTTTTTTCTTCACACCATTGGCTTCGTGCTGGCAGTGTTGCTGAACCAGCTTTTAAATGTGATCCTCATTCCGGAGCGAGGAGCAGGCAGGAAGATGTCCTGGAAGCAGCAATATGGATGGTCTGGAGAGCAGAGGAGTTCTGAAGCTCTTAGTGTGGAGAGGAGCTAAAAGTAAAATGTAGCCATAGATAAAAGTATGGAACTCGGAGTTGTGGGCTGGTCAGATCAGCTGAATTCAGGGAGCTGATGAAAAGGGAGCAGCCTTTGGACTGTATATTCCCAGCCAGCGTGGGCTCTGTCTTCCACTCAGTATCCGTCCTCAGACTGGGGAAAGGGAAGCACACTCACACACAGCGGTTGATGGGAAGCAGCAGAGTGTGGCTGGATTTGAGTAGACAGGCCCTACAGTTCAGTCCATGGAAGCGTATCACTCATGGCACAGGTATGATAGGATGAGAGGAAGGGGTGTGTGTGTGTGGGGAATATGGGTCTTAGGGGTGGATATTTTTGAAATCTCCTCTGGCTGTAACAGACTGAAAGCAAGAACCCTAGCCACCCTTGCAGCAGACTCCCCATATTTTTCTCTGGCAGCTGTCGGGTTGTTGGTGCGGTGACCCAAGCACGTGCCTGATGGATGGGGCTGCTTTACGACACAAACTGACTTGCCTTTCCTGATGTTTTGACCACAAGCTCTTCCCTGCAGGAGCAAGGAATTCACGCTCAGAGGACTGGCTCATGGTGTAGGACTTAGCACCAGGCCACTCGACAGCAGCAGAGCTAGGTCTGGCCTGCACCAGCTAGGCCGTTTTTAAACCAAAGCAGTTGGTATGACAGAGCTAGCTTATCAATAGGCTGCTGAGCCTTAATACTGACACTTAGTGTAATGGTTTACAGTGAAAGGAGAAGCCAGAGAGGATAGAACTCCATCCTTCCTCTCCCTCGCAGAGTCTCTGAAGTATCTCATGATGCGGGGAAAGGAGCTGTGGAGTCAAGGTGGCAGGGGCAGGAAGACCCGCCAGTCACACTTAGTCTGGGAGCATGGAGACGAACAGCGAGGATCATAAGGAACTAGGAACAGGCGGTGCTCAGGCTGTGCGGTCGCAAGCTGGGAGGTGCGTGTGTTCAAGCTGAAGGGGAGAACTAGTCTTTCTTCAAGTCCCTGGATTCAAAGAGTTTCAAGCGTTCTTGCACGGTCAGGCCTTCCTTCAGACTCTGGGAGAGAAGACAGGAACAGCGTCAAACAGGACTGCAGGAGTAGGTGACAGCAGCCAACAGGGGGATGGGGCAGATGCTCAGGCAAAGGAAATGTGGGTAGGGGAGGAAATGCCTCCCTGAAGGGGAGAGATTAGTGGAACATGCTGGAGAGAACAGACCATTATGGAATGTTGTTACTGGTGAATCACACCAAGCACGCGAGATTGGAAATTAACTGTGTGACAAAACTTCAGAAACAAATGAGGCACATGAGATCACAAGCGTGATTAGCTTGACTCTGACAACGATCCCTGTGGCTTGCAGTATACAGAGCTACAGGGCAGTTTTACCAATGGACCTTGGGCTTTCAGAAGAGCCAAAGCAGCACACCTTGGTTCTGCTGACAGCAATTACTACCATGTTAAGAGGGACCTGCACCCCAGTTCCACTCCTGTGTGACTAAGATCAATTTGGGGCTCATTAGGAATCCACTTTGGATGGTCATGGCTCCAAATATGTCCCCAGCTCAGGGCTGTGTGGACAATCTCACTCTACCCTCAGTTAACCTAGGCTGGGGGCCTTCCCAAGCATGCATTGCCAACTAAGCCCGAGCTGTACTGTGGCTCTTATGATGCGTTCCCTATAGTTTCCAGCAGGGAACCAAATCTCATGACCCGGTCCAGATTTTACACCCATGTCTTCCGAAGTGACTCAGCAAGACTGAAACGTCCATCCATCTAGCCCTCACTAGCACTGCCATTTGGGAGTCAGATATTGGAACCCTCTCCAGCCCACACGAGTCAGGGGTGTGGGGAGGGGGAGAAGGATGTAAGGGGCTGCTTGATTTATTGCTTATCCCCGCCCCTATCATATGGTGGAATCCTCATGTTCCTGCATTTGGGACAGATGGATTCACCCAGGGGCTCAGCAAACCTGATCACAGACACTAGGACAAGGCCACAGGCGCACCCTGTCCCATCTTAAGGCTTAGGGTGGATGGGGGCTGGTGGATACTCCACCTTAGCAGACTGCTTTCCCAGGATCAAGCATGCAAAGTCTGTGCACCACATAGATGCAGAAGCTAAAACCTGCTTCCATTTTGGGATGTGCTCAGCTGATCAAATACAGGCAGCCAATCTGCCGAAGTATTTGCCATTTTGCAGGCAGCAAAGTCATCCGAGAGGCAGTTCACTGTGTCCACTGTACAGTAACATCAGCCTCTGGATATCTGCTCTACAAATCAACTCGTGGCAGCTCTACAACACACAGACCCTGGCAGAGTTGTGTGCAACGTTCCCCATTTTCTTTTAAGTCAGTGTTTCTCAAACTTTTTGGCCCACGGCCCACCCTGCTCAATGCAAACCTTTCCGCGGACCACCAACCAACCACCCATGATGACAAAATGGGTGCAGGAGGGGGCGGTGGTGCAGATCTGGGGAGGAAGGGACAAAATTGCCCTGGGGCTGGGCCATTCAAAGGGGCTGGAGCTCCTTTGAATTGCTGCAGGAACATGAGTGCTACTTTGCATGGCTTTGAGGGCTGGGGGGCCCAGCACCATGGTCTGGGTAGCACTAAGGACCGACTGCCCTTGGCTCTGCCTCTTCCAGGCGTGCAGAGCTACCCGCCCCCCCTTGCCCCGGGGCCTGCAGTGGTGCAGGAGTGGGGAGTCTGGGTGGGAGACAGGGTGCAGGAGTGGGCTGAGGGTGTCTGGCCAGGAAACAGGGTGCAGGAGTGGGGTCTGCACATAAGAGGGATGGGGGGGTGCTTAAATGGCTTCACGTGCCCAGGCACAGTGTCCGAGGCACTACCTCCCGCTGTTCCCATTGGCCACGATTCCGGCCAATGGAAGCAGCAGGGAAAGTCTCCAGGCTGTGCTTCCCTATGCTGCCATTCTCCCAGCCGTGGGGAAGGGGAATAGCAGCACACAGAGCCCCTTGCTTCCCCTGTGAACTGGATCCAGCCCGCGAGGCTTGGGGCTCGCCCCCTGTAGCGGGAAACCGGCACTGGCACTTCAGCCTTGGGGGGAGGGGGAGCCTCAAGCCACTGCCCACCTGCAAGGCAGCCGCAGACCACTAGTGGTCCGCAGACTGTGCTTTGAGAAACATATCAGAAAACTAAAGGACACTTCGGTCTTATAGGCCGCAAGGCCAAGTTTTGATTAGCAAGGAGCTAGTAGGGGAAGTTGAGGTTGCAAAACCAGTGTGAATAGAATGGCTGTGATACTGTGAAGTGACTGCAGTGACCACGGTGTTTCTAAAGCACTCCCCCTGCATTGCTAGAAACACAACTACCATCTTTTGGCTAATACATGAACAGGGGTTTGTAAAATGACCCATCGGGTTTCACTGCTCAGGCTGAGAGAGAAACAATCTGTTACTGGGGGAGAACAGGCACTGGGATTTTTACACTTCACTTGAAATAGTGTTCTCTCTCTTTTTGGATGACAGATGAGAAACACTCAAAATTCAGGATTAACTCCCCAGGACTTGGCGCATGAGAAGGTAGGTCAAATACAGTATCGATCCTATTCAAATGTAGAGTCACTTTAAATCCAACCTGGACCTTTGAATTCTCCCATCTCTTTATAGATCACGACACCATAATGCATTAGACTATACTGCCAAGAGTAGGAAGCCAAGCAAGCCCCTCACTTAGATCACTTATCCTGATACCATAGTGCAGAGTTCAGTTTGTGACACACATGCCCCAAATTTGCCCAATGGATGCCTTGATGCCTTTCAAATCCTCTCCCCCTTAACCCAGGGTGGGCATAATTTTTGACCGGGGAGCACTTTAGAAATTTTTGAAGTGGCTGCAGGCCGCCCAGGAAGGGGCATGACTTCAGGAAGAAGGGGTGGGGCCAGGACACTGCCGTGCTTCCCCACCCACAGCCCCTGATTGGTCTGAGGTGGGGGAGCATGTGAAGTCTTAGCCCCCGCCCTTCCCTGAGAGAGCTGCCAGCTGTTCTGAACAGCTGGCAGTTCCCTCTAGGCACTTGCACCCCTGGCAGTGAGAGGAGACTTTGCATGCTCCCGCTCCTTGCCCCCAGGTTAATCAGGGCCTGGAGGCGGGGGGGCACACGAAGTCTGCCCATGCCCTGCAAGGGAGCGCCACACTTAAGAGTCACCCACCAGCTGAGCAGCAGCTGGCAGCTGACTAAGTGCCGAGCCCCTTGCAGGGCGGGAGGAGACTTCACGTGCTCTCTCCACCCCCAGGTCAATCGGGGGCAGGGGGAAACACGCAAAGTCTCCTCCCGCCCTGCCCTTGTACTGCAAGGGAACCACTCCCTTCTAAGTCTCTTGCTCCCTGCCCTCTGGTGCGCGGTGCTTAGAGTCAACCGCCAGGGTTGACTAAGTGCTGCGCGTTCCCCTGTCCCTAGGCCTTGATTGGCCTGAGGGCGGGGGAGCGGCAGGACCTCCGTGGGCTGGATCGATCCACTTGGCGGAACGAATCCAGCCTGCAGAGGCCCTTTCCCTCACCCCTGCTTTAGCCCCACTGGAAACCAATCCCATTTCCCCCTTAGGACTATCCCATTCTCAGATCCCTGGCCACATGCTGCAAACCTTCCTGTTGCTGCTGGTTACCCTAAACATCCCCGTTATTGGAATTGCCCCCTTTCATCAGCTGCTTCCTCCTACCAGACGAGCTTGGAAGCCACCAGGCTGTGTCTGTGACAGAGCAGTTGTTAAAAGAGGTGACGAATTGTTGCAACACAACCACTGGGTAGAAAGAGCATTGCTGGAGGATGCTGCACCAGAGGAAACTCAGGCACCGATCATCTCAGTCCAGGACACTCCCTTTGCAATGGAGAGTTGGAGTAGCTGCTCTATGCTGCCATCTTGGTGGGAGATTCAATGTAGCTGCAGTGGCCTTCTCCTGTCACTTCTAACCATTCTTCAGTGCTAAGGGAGAGTTCCTAGGCGTCGCCCAGCCCCAGCCTGACTGCCAAAACCGAGGTTCCCTTTCCCTGCAAGGACTGCATGTTGAAGTGAGTTTAGTGTGAGGCATGCACAGTCATTCAGCATGCACACTCGGTGTCCCAACCCGACACAGCCAGGGGGGAATGTGCCCAAGAGGTGTGCACACCCTCCCAGTGATGGATTTCTATGCTGGTGGGGGTGGGAGGAGGTTAGGTGAGAAAACCAAATTCCCCAGGGAAGGACCAAACTGATTTCATTGTAGGTAATCTGCTCCCCACCCCAGAGATCAATTTCAAATCAGTAAGTAAGAGAAGGTTCTCGTTTGCCATGGAGGAGTGAGCAGGGCATGCAAAGTGGGCTGTCCCCTTGGGAAGCTGTATCATTTGGTGGGTGCTGGTTTGGTTACCTACGTGACAGGGAACCTGGACTCTGGTTCATTTCAGTTATCCCATGAGACCTGCTCAATAACGGACTGTCAAAGGAAAAAGCAAAATAAAGAAGAAAAAACAGAAAACAAGAAGCACATAAATCCTAATTGCATTGACGTAGCCACAGCCCTGGCACCCCTCCTTAGCAGGACAAGCAGACAGCATGCCCATCTGTCCGGCCCTATCCTCCATCCCCCAAGCATTCCCAATAAACACAGACACAGAGGGGATGACAAAATAAGCAGCTGAGGTGAAGTGGGGAAGGGAAACAGAGACAGTTTGCAAACCAGCACCTCAGCTGCACCCTTTGATATGCACAGGCACTAGCTGCACACGAGAGGGAGATCTGTGCACACAAACCGGGCTTGTATGCATAAGCACAGGACTGTGCGGGTGCAAGCCTGTGCAGTGTACACAGTGGGGGCACCCGTGCATGAGGCTCCAGCAGCTTAATCACCACTGGTTGAAATGGAAGCCGTGGTCAGAGCTTGGCCAATGACTCTTGGCTCCGCTGTGTTGGGAGAAGATGGAGCTAGAATTCTTGGCCTGGCTTCTCACTCTGCTACAGCAGCCCAGTATCAGTGGGGAGAGGGGAGGCCAGTCTTATCTAAGCGGAGAGATCTTGTGTGTGAGAGCCCGGGACACTCCACTTAGGCTGACAGGGAACTTCTCCATTCGCCCTTCCCATTCAAGCGGGGTGCTTGTGGTGCCATGAAGAGGATTAATGCCTTCAGCTGGCAGGCCACACACAGCTACAATGGGACTTGGGATATGCAGCAAGTACAGCACAGCCAGGCTGTAAAGCACTGAGAACCACTGGAGCCCCAGTCTCCCCAGGTAAAAGAAAATGACAGGTTAAGTGTAGTCTCGCTCCATGTCCTGCCCAAAAAGGCTGCAGTGAATTACATGGTATTACCCCTGAGATGCCAATCACAATAGTATCAGGCACACTTAAACCAAACCTCAACACAAAAGTGGGGAGCAAATGCCAGAAAGGACCCTCCTGGGAAATGCCTGAGAACTGGGGAAACTCCCTGTTTCAGATCGCAACCCCAGTAGCTGTGGATGTCAGTGTCACGCCTAGATTTCAGCAGCATAGGGCCTCAGGAAGAGGCAAGGGCGCCAGAGAGTACTGGTGCAACAAACACTCCTCAAAGCACTGCAGGCTGGGAAGTTGCTGCTTTATTCCCCTGCATCACAGCAGAATGGGGGGATTCCCTCTGACTGAACACAAAAGAGCAGGGGGAGGAGGGGAGGCAAAAAGAGCATGGCTCAATCCCATAATATTCTGGGTAACTCAGTTAACCCCATCATGAACACTCTCCTGCAATCATGTTGTGAGAGGTGTGGTGTCAAGACAGCCTCAACCCCTCCCCAATGTAACTCCACTTCCAAGGGCCTGGCTAGTTCAGCAACTGCTCTGGGCAGGGCAATTTTTCCCTCCAGCACTACATGCTGATGCAAGCACAAAGACCAGCAGTAGGGATGGAAAAAATCCTCCTGGCTCATCCCCCTGCCAACCAGCCTCAGTTTCCTCTTGGCAGTCTCCTCTACAATTCCCAATGGAGCTGCGGGAGCATTCGCGTCACCTGGGCAGAGAAACACACTCACCTTTGACCTGATATTCCTTAGTTGCCGGCTAACACTGGATCGGTCTTTCTTCAAGAAGTCGGGGTTGCTTTTTGATTTCATGATGTCTGCGGAGATCAAAGGGAACAGCATGAGCCTTCTGCTTACAGCCCTGCGGCTGCAGAGTCCTGACCCCATCACAAGGGAGAGCAAAGGTTGAGCGGTTCAGGCTCATCCTGTGGAGCTGACTCAGCAGAGGGCAGCCATAGCCCTACAGAGCCACAGGGACAGCACAAGCTAAGCATGGCCTCACCCAGTTACTGCATGAGGCAAGAGGCTCCCATGATGCAAAGTAACATCCCTGAGGCTATGTCTATACTGCCGGTTTTTTTTCCCGGCAGAAGATATGCAAATCGCGCTCTCATTTGCGTATCTTCTGCTGATCCTTTTTGCGGAACAGATTTTGCCGCTAAAAAGCCCCATGTAGACGGGGCTATTTGTCGGAAAAAAACACCCTTTTTTGCAAGATCCTCTAAGCTTCATTTTTTGAGGAATAAGGGATCTTGCGAAAAAGGGTTTTTTTCCGACAAATGGCCCCGTCTACACGGGGCTTTTTAGCGCCAAAACCTCTTCCGCAAAAAGGATCAGCAGAAGATATGCAAATGAGAGCGCGATTTGCATATCTTTTGTCCCCTCCCCCCCCAAAGGCAGTGTAGACATAGCCTGAGTGACTGGGACAAAGGTGGTTTCCAAAGACCCAGTAGAAACTTTCCATCCCTAAGCCAGGAGGAGGAAGGGCCACTAGAGGTGAGAGGCCCATTAAATCCTTGTCCTCTCTTCAAGGGGATGGGAACAGGGGAAGGTCTGGAACAGGGAAGAGGTTGCAATGGGGAGACTTGCCTGTTATTAAGGAACTAGACACGGATCCTGCCCCCCACGCCAACATTGACAGGTCACCCAACAGCTCTTTTAGATGGTAACTTATCATTGCCAGCCTAGGCCACATTCCAGTAAATAATCTGGAGATGAACAGCTTTTAGCCTCATGAACAACCTCCTGGGCCAGGCAGCCCATGCTCCAGCTTCCCTTTATGCACAACCTGGGCCGTATTCTTCTCTGGTGTTGCTCCAATAAATTAAGTGGTGCGATAGGCTGGAGGAATGCCCCATGTGTTTGAATCTCCCAACATGCAGTGGCTACATCAGAGCTCCTGCACAACCCTACCATGCCCTGCCCTCAGTCCTCTAGATCTACACTGCACCTGGAAGGTTGGGTTAAGGTACGTAACTCCAGCTATGTAAAATACATAGCTGGAGTCAGTTTACCTTAAGCCCAGCTTGGCTCCATCTTCACAGTGGGAGGCCGACGGCAGCAAACACTCCCGACAACTTCCCTTGGCACCAACCAGAGCCGCCCATAGCATTTGATTTAGCGGGTCTTAACTAGACCTGCTAAATTGAACACCAGAAGATCGATCTCTGGCGCCTCAGTGGAGACATGGCCTCCATCACACTAGAGCTGGTACTGCCCACTGCATGCCCTGGGGGAGGGAATGAGGCTGCTCAGCGCAGCAGAGAAACTGACCATAGCCCGACACAGTGGTATTTTCAGGGGATTTTTCGCCCAGTGCTTCGGTGGCTGCCTTCAGCTGCTCTTTCAACCTGCTGATGTCACAGTCTGCCTTGGCCTTCACGATGCTCAGCTCCGTGTAGATGTCTTTGTACTTGTCACTGGCATATTTCTTATCCTGGGAAAGGAACAAGGAAAACCCACAGGGTCATCACACAGAAAAACAGACACATGGAACCAGTAAGGTTATGTGCTGACTACAACACAAGGAAACAGCATTTTGGGATAGACTCAGGAACTCCCAGCACTTCTTGTTTATCACTATGCTACATGCTAAAAGCTTTTCTGTATGTGCTGTCCCCAGGACTCAGATCATCCTGCTAAAACCTATTGCTAACCCATGTGTGCTAAAAGGAGAGTTCCTTTTGGCTAAGGGCCACATTGGATCTAGGACATACAGCTGGGCAGTTCTGATTCCATCCAGTAGAGAGCAGTGCTACACAGGGGCGGCAGGTTTGTATAATTTTTGGTGGTGCCCAGAATGGGTCTAGTCCGTGTCCCCCCCCACCCGCCCTGTAAGCAGATATATATTTTATTAAATAATGTAAAAATGGACTGGAAACCGTAAGCGTTTAACAGTTTCCCTTTATTGCACAATATCACTATCGTAAGAAAAACATATTTAACTAAGAATATCAACATTATTAATACTCTTTTGAATATGGAACGAACCCACTGTGGATTCCATTGTGCATCAAATATATTATATTATATTTTGTTGTACCTGTTGTGATGAAGTGGGAATGTTCTTAATGTTTTCTCTGATGGACACATGACCAGAAGTAAAGTCCCCTCTCTAAGGACTTTTCCCACCATCCTCCTACCAACAGGGATTAGTTTGGCCCCCACCAAACCCCCCTCATGCAACTATCCTGCAATTGCATTAACCCACTGTGTGTGACATTAACTCGGGGGCGGAGAGGCTGGGGGAAGTGTTCCCTCTAAGAGTTTCCTCCCATGAGCAGAATGAATTTTGTGTTGTGCATCAGTACTGAGTTCATGTGGCTTGTTTGGATGTGCCACTGTGGCACCCAAGTTGTTAATAAATATCTTATAAACCTCTACCCTTCCCTCTGCTGCCATGTCTCCTCCCCTTGCACCATCAGCTCCCCTGGTGCCTGCTGCCCCCCAACCCCTCACCCTCCTCTGCTGTCCTGACTCGGACTCCTGCTCTTCTCACTGCCCTCAGCCCTCCTGAGACCTGCCCCCCTCCACCAGCCCTTCTCTCCCATCCCATGCCCACTCCTCCAGTAGCCCTACTCTGATCATGTGAGCTACCCATCCTCATCCCCTCTCCTAAAACCTTCCTCTACACACCTGCCCTGCCTCTCTCCTCTGGTGCTGGTCCCTCCCCTGCAGGTGTCTGCCCTTCTGCTTCACCCCCAGAATCTCCCCCTGGCACCTGCACCTTTCCTTACCCCTGCACCCTTCTGGTGCCCCCCGTTCCCTCACTGCCCCTGCCCCTTTGCCCTCTTTTTCCCTGATGCCCACCCCTCTGCCCCTGTTCCCCTCATGCCCCTGTGCCCACACACGACTTGCTTCATCCCCGCCTTCCTCATGCCCACCCTTCCTTTCAAGCCTTCTCCCACCACCTCCTCTAGACCCCAATGCCTTACCCTCTCCTCTCTCAGCATCATCCTGTCCCCCCTCCCACTGACACCTCCCCTCCTGCCCTTTTCCTCAGTCTCCACTTGGCCACCTGGCATTTGTCTCTCCTCCACCCTGTCCCTTGGTACCTTCCCCTATCTTCTCCTGACCTGCCCCCTCCCCTCAGCACAAGCCCCTTCCTCTCCCACCCCTTCCCCTATTTTCCCCCTCCTCCTCCACCCCACCCCACCCACCCCTCCCCACCTTGTTACTTCCAGTTTGCAGCACTGGAGTCTGTGATCGGGCCCCAGCTGCTCCCAGGGCTCCAGACCACTTGCCGGGCCTGGAGCTGGGCCGCACAGTTTTAAAGTCCTGGGCCGTGACATCACGCCACACCTGGGCGTCTCCCCTCTTAGCTCATGCACGGCGTTTCAGCACGCCACGCATGCGCAGCTTTCATTCCGGCAGGGACGCTCCGGGGCCGGGGCGGGGGGGAGAGGGAACGCTCTGGGACCAGGAGGGAAGGGGGCAGCAGGTGTGGGCCGGGGCCCGCTCCAGGCGGGGCCAGAGCCTGCTCCAGGCAGGGCCAGGGGAGAGACCCAGCTCCAAATATTGGTGGCGCAGGGCCCCCGGCTCTGAATATTCCTGGAGCGTGGGCACCACGAGCCCATATAACTCGCCGCCTATGGTGCTACACATTCACACCAGCTAGTTTATTGCAGAATGTATTGTTTGTGGCTTTCTGTTTAAATCAGGAAAATGGCATGGAACTAAAATGTTGAGAACCTGCCTCAGCAAATTAATCACTTGTGCTATTCGCAGGGTTTGTGTATTTAACACAGGGCATTTAAAATCTGATGTCACAGAAAATCAGGACAAAACCATGTAAGGTAAAAACTTTCCAGGAAGAGACCAAAACAAATCCTGGTTTGATGCTTCCGGATACTTCATTTATAGCACAAAGTCAATAACCCACAAGTGGCCGTGTCAGTTAAGGCAGAGCAATGTTTAAATGCTGATTCAACTCTTAAAATAGTTAGTTAACCCCCCCCCCCCCGAAAATGAGCAAACCCATATAGGACAGAGGGTGTTCAGAGACAGCCCTGCCCTAGGCATTACCCTCAGTGCTGTCTGCAGTTCATCCTTGAGGGAGCTGATCTCCTGCTTCAGATACTGGATTTCTGATTCCTTGACCCGCGCAATAGTACCTGTAGGGAAACAGAGACCAGGCATTTTCACCCAGTAACATAGGCGCACATACACACTAGAAAGATACAGTAAGCCACAGCTTCAGGTGTAACAAGGAGCCCATTGAGCCTGATCAGGTAATAAATGAACAAGTAGGTCTCAAGTAACAGCATGGATTTGTCAAGAACAAATCGTGTCAAACCGACCCAGTAGATTTCTTTGACAGCATAACAAACCTTGTGGTAGATGTGGTCTATCTTGACTTTAGTAAGGCTTGTGATACTATTTCACATGACTGTCTCAAACAAACTAGGAAAATACAACCTAGGTGGGGCTACTAACAGGCAGGTGCGTAACTGGTTGGAAAACTGTTCCCAAAGAGTAGTTATTAGCCGGTCACAGTCAAGCTGGAAGGACATATCAAGTAGGGTCCCATGGGCATTAGATCTGGTTCCAGTTCTGTCCAATATCTTCATCAATGATTTAGATAATGGCAGAGAGTATGAAGTTTGCGGACAATACCACACTGGAAAGAGTTGCAAGTGCACTGGAAGATAGCACTGAAACTCAAAATGATCTGGACAAACAAATAGAATGAAATTCAATAAGGACAAATCCAAAGTACTCCACTTTGGAAGGAATAATCAGTTTGCATGCATACAAAATGGGACATGACTGTCTAGGAAGGGATTTAGGGGTCATAGTGGATCACAAGCTAAATAGGAGTCAACAGTGTAACACTGCTGCAAAAAAACAAACTTCATTCTGGAATGTATTAACAGGAGTGTTGTGAGCGAGATACAAGTAGTAATTCTTCAGCTCTACTCCATGCTGATTAGGCCTCAACTGGAGTATTGTGCTCAGTTCTGGGTGCCACATTTTAGAAACTGGAGACAGTCCTTAGAAAAGCAACAAAAATGAATTAAAGGTCTAGAAAACATGACTTATGAAGGAAGATTAAAATAGTTGGGTTTGTTTAGTCTGAAGGAGAGAAAACAGAGTGGACAGGTACACTTTGTCAGGTACATAAAGAATGAGGGAGATATGTTGTTCTCTAACTTCTGAGGATAGGACAAGCAGCAATGAGCTTAAACTGAAGCAAGAGGGGTTTAGGTTGGACTTTAGGAAAAACTTCCTAATTGTCAGGGTGGCTAAGCACTGGATGAAATTGCCTAGGGAGCTTGTTTCCATCATTGGAGATTTTTAAGCGCAGGTTAGACAAACACCTGTCAGGGATGGTCTAAATCAGTGTTTCTCAACCTTTTTTTGCTCATGGCCCCCTTCGGAGCCTCATTTACCTCTGTGGCCCCCTCATAGCAACTGTTAGTTGGAAAAAAAGGTACATAATTTACCTAATGTTCCGTTTTTTCCATGTGGCCCCCTAGAGGTAGGGCGTGGCCCCTGGGGAGCCATATGGCCCACGGTTGAGAACCACTGGTCTAAATGAACACTTAGTCCTGCCTTGAGTGCAGGGGACTGGACTAAATGACCTCTTGAGGTCCCTTCCAGTCCTACAATTCTATGATAGTTCAGTCCAGGCTGTTCTTTGGGGAAGTTCAAAAATGGGGCCCACTTGTGGAGAGAAAGCTGTGCCTGGAGTTTGTGCTGACAATGAACTGCACTCACACATGTCTCTATCTAAATATCTATCAACCAACCACATTAGGGCTAAAAAACAGAAGGTAGAGGTTAGATAATATGCCTAAGGCTAGCAAAGGAGAGAAAGAAGAAAAAGTGAAGATTAGAGAAAGAAGTGGGATTAGAACCCAGGAGCTGTTGGCTCGTCTCATTCTCAGATCACACCGTGCATGATTTTACTGTCCTTCTAACCACCCCTCCCCACTCTTCCTAGTCTAATGGCAGGCCATTTCTTTATGAGAACCTGAGATGGATCATGGATTCACTCATGAGCCAGGCAGGGCTCAAGGCCTACACTGCTCCTTGCCCATCTGAAGCTGGGACTATCTGCAATCCCTTTAGTCATCAAAGCAGAGATCAGCTTCTTTGTGTCTACCTCCTGGTCCTGTCCAGCTGCTAGTAAAGGGACCAGGGCACTTACCTCCAACTCATAGGCATCCTTGCCCTGCGTGAGAGGTGAGCCAGCAGCCTCTCCCCCTCCCTCCCCAGTCCGTAACCGTGTGATCTCCACAGCTAGGCGGTTATTCAGCTCCTGGAAAGAGGAAAGAGTCACTTTGTAAGCAGAAGAGTGATAGGATTATTCCTATCAAATGCTGTCATGGGTTGTATTGTCCCAAGTTGCCTTGCAAGTCTCCCTCTGTGGGACTCCCCATGCATTCAGCCCCATTTGAACTATGCAGCATTGCATAAGGGGGAGGGGGGACAGCTAGAGGAATGCAGACACTGTCCAGGTCCTGGGGACCAATCTGGGACAGCTCCCTGCCTTGGGGCTGTTATGGTGCTAGCTTACTTTTAACATCACTTTAATGTTATTACTTAGGCTCAGGACAGCAGAGCAGGCACAGCTGGGTGGCTTTGCCTCCAACTTCTCTTTCCCCAGAAGAGGCCATGCCCTCCTCCAAAAATCCCATTGAAAGCAGTGACCAGGCGAGGAGCTCTAGGGCAGCTGCTGCCTCACCTGATTGTGCGCGTTGAGCTCCTGGTTCTCTCGCTGGCACTGGCGGAGGGCCTGCCTCTCAGCCTCCAGGGCCTGGGCCAAGTGAGCGTTCTCCAAGCACTTCTGGGAGTACTGCTCTGAAAGGACTTCCAGTTCCCGCTGGACCGACTGCAGCTCCTCCCTGCAGTGGGGCAAAACCAAGAGGCAGATGGGCTGGGGCCATGTCCACAGCTTTCCAGCGATGAAGCCCACAGCCCAAGGTTAGCAGGACATCTGCCTGGAAGGTGAGGGAGACTCTCTGCTTTTGAAAGAATCTCAAGTCCAGGTGGCCAGCTAACCTCCTCCTCTCCTGAAACCCTTTCCTGTCCACCTCTGGCACCCACAGTGTAGGCACATCCTTTGATCACTTAAAAATGATTCTTTAGCTGAAAGCTACCATGCTTGTTCTTAGCTTAGAGGGAAAGACTATGCGCAGGTGGACCGGGCTGAGCACAGATATATTATATGTGGGATAAAGTCTAGTAATGCAACTCAGCTCTTCATCCAACTCCTGTATTAACACAGATTTGGTCCTCACCGAAGGCTTGTGCTTTTGCATTGTGCAAACAGATTTGACTGAGCAATAAAAGTTCCAGCAGCGTGGAAAACACCTCCATGCATCCACATGCTAGGTTAACTGTAACAAAGAGAATAATGCAGATTGGGTATCTGGAGACTGAACACTTAAAGATTTCTGGGAACCTACAACAGGGATGGCAGGGGACTGCAGGCCAGCGTTGAGGGGCACTGGCAGAGCACAGGTTAAGAAGGAGGGGCACTGAAAGGAGCTTCCACATCACCTTCTATAACAGTCTGACTCTGTCCCAGTGTCTCACTTCCAAGAGGAGTAAAAATGTGTCCGGTGAGTCAAGCTGTGTAGAGCATTAGTAGCACATAGTGGGGAGGAGAGGAGGATGGGGAGAGAGAAAAACCTACAAGTACTGCTTCCTGAGGGCCTCAATGTCCGAGTTGTCACTGCTGATCTGGGAGCGCTGGGTTTTCTCCAGCTCCCTCTCCAGCTCCTCACGGTGGGCGTTCTTCATGGCTTCGATGGCTGCACAGGACAGGAAGAGGATTAATGCTCTGCAGGAGGCAGTGCATTTACAACTAGCCCTCCCCCCCCTCCCACACACCCAAATGTGAATCACCTTGGTGAGTCATTTCCCTGTTCACAATCATTTTATTACATGGCACTGGCCATAAAGCAGCGAAAGGGCTTCTGCAAATCTTACTTTTTAATAAAGTTCAACAATTGCCTGATTCACAGTTTATTCCCGAGTTATGGGACTCTGAATGCACAAGGCCCGTGTTCGGGCATTTTAAATTCTCATAAGCACTAAAGAACGAAGTCACTGTGGAATGGGTAATAAATTAGCCCCAGCAATAAGTAACGTCTCCCTCAGATGGAACAGAAAACTGACTGGGCTACATCACTGCCAAGGGGAGGAACATCAGAACAAGAGATAGAGCAGGGCTTAGGGGGTGATTGATGGAGAGCCACCTCCCATCAGCCCTTGCCCCATATCTAACCATGCTCCAGAGCCAGTACACACTCCCCCAGTTATATTCCAGGGTCCTTGTTCCTTTCACCCACCCTGATCTCCCACCGCCAGACTAGAGACCAGCTCCAGTGCTCTGGACTGATCATGCAGCACTTTGTCCACCCCGTCTTGTCCCGAGTGCTCCATCCATCCCATCATTTCCTCATGCACACAGCTGAAGGGTCCTTCCCTCACCCCCATCATCACACATCAATAGAGCAGCTACTTTGTTGGCCTCTTACCAGAGATGGTAGCGGCTGTTTCTTCTGCTAGCAGGCGATCTTTCTCCTCCCGCAGTTTCTCCAGTTCCCGTTGGTGCTGCCTCTGCAGATCCTCAATCTTCTTCTGATGTGTCTCTTCCATGGCTGCAAACCCTCGTTCACATGTCGCCTGCAAAACGGAAGAGAACGAGCTGGAATTTACCTTCCTAGCAGAAGGTCTGGAGCGAGGGCCTTTCAGGCAAGGGGCCTGCAGTGAACACACACACAGAGCTCCAAATGCGGGGAAGAGGAACACAGTGCACATCAGCAAACAGATGGAGAGACAGACAATGAAGGAGTAAGCACATATGAGGGCCCAGCCCTGCCTTAGCCAGGGGGCAGAGACTGGCAGATGTAGGGGTTCCTCCCCAGCTCTAATACTACTGGGAAAGGAGTGCCCAACAGCTGGCCGAGGGGAAGGGAGTTCTATTTTCAAGATGCTCTAGGGGCCTGAACCAATACCCACTGGAGTGAACGCACAGACCAGCATTAACATCAGCGGGGTTGGCATCAGGCCCTAACTGAGGGAAGGAAAATGTATTTAACACAGATGCATCCCAACCATCTCTTTGCTAGCTTCCTATCTTCTGCTGTATCTACTTCCGGAGCCTTGCTCTCACCATCTCCCCCATCCTGGGCAGGAGTTCATGCCCTCCTTGCCGCCACCAAGCTCCTCACTCTCCCCTCAGGCCCCTTCACTTCCTTTGTGCCGCTTGCTGCTCTCTGCGCTCAGGACAGCTTCACGCACCCAGCAACAGCACTCCCTCCAGGAATCGTTCTCATGTTCTCCCATCCCAAACTTCTCCTCTGTAAAGGAGTGGCATTTGGTGGTAAGTGCCAGGATGTTCTGCAGGCCAAGACTCGGATGCACCAGCAGGCATGCGGAGGGGCTGAGGGTTGGAGAACCACTTGATATGCTAGGGAGGCATCAGAAGAGCCATGTGTGAGGTCTCTGAAGTCATGAGCATAGGGCCCATTTAAGCTGCAGCAACAATGCTCTATTTGGATGGGGAAGGCGGTTACCGGCGAGTTTGCAGAGGATGGAGCTGCCCCATAATGGGCTCTCACCAGACTATCACTTCCTCATTTTGAAAAGCTATTAATTTTGTGCTTTCCAGTCTCTCTTCAAAGCCCTAATCTCCAGTGCAGGCTACAGAAGTTGCAATTTAGGGTTGCAACTACCACTGAAATGCAGCCACATCTGGGTTGGAATGTGGCTGTTTAACAGCAACGCTATATTATAATTTAGGACAGGAGGTGAAGATGAACAAACACCACATTCAACTGAAACTGTCTGAGAAATTTAGGATGACAGCATTAATTACCAGAGTTGGAATTAAGCTGGGACAATGGGGCCACCTCTTGGGGAAACTACTATGGGCCTTTTAATAACAACACACAGTGAAGTACTGAATTTTGGCTCCCATCTAAATGATGGCACCCTCTTGCATCTCAGCACTGAGCCTTTGGGCCTGTACTGACTTGGAGGGCAGACCTCTGCCCACTGCATCACCAGCAGTACCCTGCACAAATGAGCACAAGCCAACTGCTGACCATGCCCTGGTGAGAGCCAACAGTTCACATGTTAGGGCTGTAGCCAGAGATCCACCCTGTGCTTGTTCATCACAGGAACCAAACTCAACATTGACATGGCTTCTCTCCTGTGCTTGTTTGTGGGGTAAGGGGAGAAGCCGACAGCCTCAATCCTCAGCATCTCTACTCACCAGCTGCCACTGAGCACAGATGTCTGAGTCATGAGTTGCCTGGCTCCTGCTTAGATTTTTCATTTATTTCATAAATGCGTGACAATCTCAATGCCAGCCCATCAGCTACTGAAGAAATAATACACTCGGTACTTGGCTCCTGTGCAGAAGCCAACCTTGTTTCCATTCTCAGTAGGTCACTTTTAGAGACCCACTCTGGCTCAAAGATTTCCCTTCCATTCAGAAGGCAGCCAGATCCTCTAATCTGCTCCTTCTGGCATCCCACTTGGAAAGAGCTTTGGAAATGAATCAGAAGGGCAAAGCAACCAGGAATTACAGCTTCAGTTCTCCACACAGCAAAAAAATGCATCTGCCAGACCCATACTCTAGGAAATCTAGTAGGAGAGAATGCAACTGAGATTCCAGGAGCTTCAAAAGTGCTTCAACCTCAGGGGCTAGATCCTGGACAGGGCCTATGTAGACAAAGCTTCATGATGAGAACTAGAAAACACTGCTCGCAAAGTCTGACATGTGCCTGTACTCTGGGCTATTACACAAACCTGACACTAGAGCTAAACTACCAAAAGGTCTCATCCAACTTCAAGAACTTCTTGGCAAATCTGGGTTGAGTCAAGGGTCCAATTCTTCTCCTATTTATGCCAATCTGAGACTGGTGTAAACCACTGTCTTTGACTTTACTGGAGTTCTTCTTAATTAACAATCATTTCAGCTGAGTTTGTGGAGTATGAGGTTGGAATGGATCTAAAGAGAATTTAAGGGTTGTGAACTGACCACCACAATCCTGCCTTGCCAGTTGCTCTTTGCTCTATCAACTCAAATCTTCAGCCTGGGAGATCAGTTTGTTTTCTTGAATAACAGCACTGACTAGGGGAGCTTTACTTTAACTGGGATTGTTTTCAGTGCCTAAAATGTAATGCCTCCTGTACTAGTACAGCACCATGCTGAGCTTATTTTGTACCATCAGCACTAGTTCAGAGCCTAAGTCTTCATGTAGGACTTAGGGATGTTAAACATTTATTTTGTGAATGTGTAACCGTCGCATGTTTACATGCAGCGGGGCAGGTGGGGTCTCCCCCTCCCCCCCAACAGAGGCAGCAGTGCAAATGGGCAAGCGGGAGCTGGTGCCCAAAGCTGGCTCTCCATGAGCACCAGCTCTCATGGAGCTGCCTGCCCCCTCCACTGCTGCCTTTAATGTATCAGAGGCAGCAGCGGGGGGGCGGGGGAGGAGGGGAGGAAGGTGGGAGCCAGTGCTCACAGGGAACCAGCTTTTAAGCCAGCCCCCCACCAGGCACCAGCAGGCTTGCTTTGCTAACATTCTTATCTTCAGTCATAACACAGGGAGGAAAATTGCGAAGTACTTCTTAACATTGAGTTGTAGGTACAGTATTTATTCTATTGCAAATGCATTGCTGTAAATGCACAAGTTTGCACCCAAGAATACCCAACAGTATGCTCAAGCCTATATATGTATTACTGAGATTTATAAAGATCTCCAGTGTGCAAAGGAGAAAGTAAGTGTGTGTGTGTGTGTGTGTGTGCGTGCGTGTGCGCTCGTTCAAGAGAGTTTGGGAAAGTGCCTCAGTTAGCTTTCTAGTAACCAAGATTAACATTTTATTTTTGTTCCTGTCCCCTCAATTCATACAGTTGAGGAAAGGAGGAAGATCTAAATATCTCTGCCTTTCCTCAAGACAGTTCTGCCAAAGGTTACTGCTCTATTGTTTTTCCATCTGGCAAACTTCAGGTTTCCAGCAGTCTCCACCAGGGAGTCACAGTTTGAAAATAGCTGAGGCAGTAAGGTCTAATGGCTGTTCTAGTTTGGAAGCAGTGAAAAGGCTACTGTGGGATGCATAACAGAAAGAATTGTTTGTAAAGCAAGAACGCTCTTCCCTGGCCCTATTTGGAAAACGGCATGTTGCCCGACACGCTGATTTCAAGGTCTTTTTAGCTGGAGTTTGGAACAGTCTGTGGAAGTAATGGCAACAGATACCCACACTTGTGCATTTCAGAAATGCTGTTCCTGTCCTTAACACTCTGAGCTATCCAGACCCCTTGCCAAATGATGGGTTTGCTTCTCAGGAGAAGGAAGAGAGGCTTACCTTTCTTCCCAGGCTAAAAATTCCATGTATCCAGAAGCTGGCATAAACCCTAGCCCCCATCTCATGCTTCCAATCCTTCCAGATTGCACTGTTCTCTAATGCTGCTGCTGGACTCAGGCACGCTCCTTACTTTCAAATCTCTTTGCCAACTCGGAAGGATTACTGCTCCCTTGCAAGCGCCTCTGACTTGCTTCTCCCCATGAACCCAGGACCTCGCTCCATATTTCCAAGCTCCATATTCAACCTGGAAATTAGCTGGAGCACTGTTTGCAAGTTCATATTTCACTGCTACAGAACGAGCTCCCAGCTGGAAATGGTCTCAAGTTCAAAAATCAACAGTCTTTAGAAGCTGTAATGCAGGGTTCTGCTTTTCTAGCCAGCCCTGAACGATGGAGCATTCAGTGTAAAGGCATTTTGTAGCCATTGCTCCTTTTCCTTCCGACTTTGTTTCTGTACCTACTTCTGGGCTCCAACAACTGTGCACTGTTTGTCATGTAAAAAGCTGCCGGAAAAAACCAGCAACATTGGATTTCCCTGTTAGCCACATAAAGCCAAGATTAGTATTAATTTTTTGTCTCTAAAACTTGTCCTCTCTTACCCAGCCAGATTCCCCCCTCTTCCCACAAACCTATGTTTTGAGAGCGTACATGTACATTCCTCATGAGGGCTCTGAAGGCAATGGCGCTGGATGGGGAGTTTGATCAGAATGGAAGACACACCTCTCTGGGAAGCTGCTTTGCCCGGAACACATGACTCAGGCATGAGGGGAAGACTCTGCAATGTTCATGTTTGAGGCGGCTTGGTTACAGCATGACATTATTACAGCCATTTTGGAGCCTGATTCCCACCACTAAATCTAGCAGTCTGTGCCACTGTTTCCAATCAAATAATTCTCTCTCATTGTGCTCGAGGAGTTGTTTTGTTTTTTAAACAGCTAGGTACAAGGGAGTGGATGCCCTAAGTCATACAGTTAGACTGCATCCCTGCACAGAGAAGGGAAGCATGGAGAAAACGAATGTGCACAGAGAGAGATTTTACAGGTCATTTTAATTGGTTTAGTTTCTCTTAACTATCCTAGGTCTTATAGGCATTGTTGTTCCTTAGTCCCTGCAGGGGGAACCATATGTCCTAGAAGGGCCTCCCAACAAACTGGAACATTGCATTGATAGGAAGGAAGGGTTATTGGGTAAAATTAAACGTATTCAAAACCTTCAGGTTCTCAAAGTCTTTCTGGTATTTTTCCCTCAGTGCTGAAGCATTCCCCTCCACGTGCTTGTTCTCCAACTCATCTCTCATGGCATTCATCTGGGCCTCCAGCTCTTGAATGCGTTCTCTCAAACCGTGCATGGAGTTTAACTCATTCTCAGAGATCTGCATCCTGCCCTCGGGCTGATCTGTTGCCCACACTTTCTGGTCACTGGTTTCAGGCCCTTCGGAAGGCAAGGCTTCTGGGTGCTGCCTCTGGTAATTGTCTAGTGTTTCTTGTAAGCACTGCAAGTTCTGGTTGTAATGCTCCTGCAAAGTATGCAGTTCCTCATTGTGGATGATTTGCAGTTCCTTTATCTTGGCCTGGAATTTGTCCTCCAACATTTGCATTTGCTCAAAGTGATATCGCTCCATGTTTTGCTTATCTCGTACGATGGCATCAAGTTGATTTAGGCCCTCTGTCCTCTCTGCCTTCAGAGTGTCCTCTGTCCTATTCAACTGTTCAATCACATTTTGCATCTCCTCCTCATATCGGCCTTGTAACTCACACAAGTTTTTGCTGTGTTTGTGCTCTTCTTCCTCCAAGAGCCTTCGCTGATTGTCCAGCTGAGACACTTTTACCTTAAGGTCTATGTTCTCCCTTTCAATGATAGCTATCATCTCGGCATATTCACTCTGCTGCTTTCGAAGCAAGTCTTCATATTCCTCACGAAGGGCGGACACGGTCTTTACACGCTCTTGACACAGAGCATCCATGTTTTGCAAGGATTCTTTGTAAAACTTTAGCTCCCTTTCATACTCGATTCTAACTTTGCAAGCCCCATAACAAACCTGAGCCTGGATAATTGCATCTTGAACTAACAATGATGAATAGCGCTCAAGACCTCCCATGCACGTATGATATGAAAGACTCTGAGCAATTTTTAGGAGCTTCTGGCAATCTTGTATGGCTTCCTCGGGGGACAAGGATAGTAAGGCAACAGATATTTCTTTAAGAACATTTGCTTTTTCTTTTAGTTGTTGGGCAAGGTCTTCTTGAATAGTAACAAGAGCTTCACTACTATGGTCTGGCAAACCACGGCCCTCCATCGTCTTGGCTGAATCTTGACATGGTATCACCTTGAGGTGGCTCCTATCCCAAGAGGTTTGGGTTCTTTCTGAAGCATCTTTTTGAATTTCCAGTGCTTCTGAAATTTGATGCATAACCCTATCAAATTCAGAAGTCCTGTATGCTTTGATGATTTCCTCCAACATGCATTTATGTTGCTGGAGAGCTGTTTTGGTATTGTGGAGGTCTTCTTCAATTGTTTTTAACCTCTGATGAAAAGAATCTCTCATTGTCTGTGCAACAAAACCAAGTTCTGCCCTGATCAACGTCGCATCTCCTACTGTGTGGACAAGGCTTTGAGGAAAACTAAGGCTAACTGCTTCTGTTTTGCCTTCTTCCTCTTCCCTGGTGCCCAAGTGTTTTCTCAGTTCCTCCACCTGGCTCCAAAATTCACCTTCCAGAAGCAGCTTCTTAGATAAGATGTTGGCCAAGGCAATTGCTGTATGTGGAACATTTGCTGGCTCTAAAAAAACCACCTCAGCTGTCCCATGAATCTCTCTGAGAATCTGGGAAATCTCTGAACTTGCATTTTTCAAAGATTCTGCTATTTGGTTGATCAGGGAGGCTTCAAATGCTATCCTCTCAGAAAGCAATCTTAACTGGTCACCATCAGACATTTCAACTGGCTGCTTCTGGGAAGTGAATTTCTCTTCTTCCAGCAAACTCCCTTCTGCAGGTGGCGTTTGAGCCATGCAGCTTTCACTCTGCTGATAATCGGAGGAGTTGGGCGTCCCTTGCAAGACCTGGACTGCATTTGACAAGGTGCTTTCCATGCTGGACAGAGTGGTAAGAAACAAATCTCTCTCTTTCTCCTTGTCAGAGTTGGGTAAAGCTCTTAGTTGCTCTCTGCATTTTTCTAAGCAGATCAGGGTTTGATCATTTTTCACTTGGAAGCCTCCCAGCTCACTGACATGATTTTTGATCATTCTGAACTTTTCCTGTCTCTCATTCTCCAGCTGTGAAACCAGAGCACCAACTTCAGCCAAGCTGGCTTGGAGTTGCTCCCTAAGCTGGGACTCTGTGAAGGCCCACTGATGGTGGAGGGCTATCAGGGTTTCCTGGTTATGGCCTTGCTGGCTCTCAAGCTTCATGGTCACATCTTTGAGCTTTTCCTCTGTGATGTAAAGTTTGGTTTCCAGGGAATGGATGATTGAGAGATAAGTCTCAGAGTCACTGCTTCCTGAGACTGGGTAACCAAGAGCTGGTTCCGATGTCATGCTTTCCTCAGACAGTGACCTGTCCTGGCTTGTGTCTGAAGATGTGCTACTAGTCCAATTTTTCTCTGACCCATCTGCATGGATGTATTTTTGGCACTGGATGTTTGAGAAGCGAATTCTTTGCCTTTTAGCTCCTAGGGTTCCTGTATCAGGCTTCACTAAAGCTTTCTGCTGTGGCTCTCTGTCTTGAAGCTCTGTAGACTTCAACAGAGACTTAAGTTCTTCAACATTCAACATGGTGTGCTCACCAGCCTCTCTCTGGCTGGTCTCAGGGCCTTCGTCCTCCTCCTTTAGTGCATAATTCAAACCAAGAAGCCCCTCAGAAGCTGGCAAGTCTGGAATGTGACTTTCATCAGCATCAAGATTAGTGCAGAAGTCCTCCACATCTTTAGCACACGGTACTGAGTCCACATTAGTTAACTTTTTACAGCATCTTCTTTGGCTTGTAACCTTCCTCCTGTTTCCTCTAAACTGCTGCCAAGATCAGCCATTTTAACCAAAGCCTCATTGAGGTCTTGATCTTTCTTTTCAACAATTCTCAAGTGCATTTCCTTAACGTGTCTCAGCTCTTCTTCCTTTTCTTCCAGCACCTTCTGCGCGCTCTGGAATTGATCTGATACTTTCTCATACAACTGCTCCAGCTTATCATAGTTGCTCTCCTCCATTTTCAACTTTGCTTGCAGCTTGGCAACTTCATTATCTGACTCTTCAACCTGATTCATCAGTTCTTGGAACCTACATTTGATCTGATCTCTCTCCCGTTCAAGTTCCTTGATGTCCTCAGCAAGCTTCTGGATGCTGGCCTCCTTCATCTCCAGTTGCTCCTCTAGCTGGTGGACAATCTCACTGCCTTCAAACTTGGCACTGAGTTTCTCTTTCTGAAGTATTTCCATCTGCTGCTCATTGTTTTGAAGTTGATTCTCATACTCGCTGGCCTTATCCTCCACCTCCTTCAAACTCTGAATTAAAATCTGTTTTTCCTTCTCACAGCTTTCCAACAAAGCCTCATAATTCTTCTGCAACTTCTCCTCCATTAGGATCCGAGCCTGTTCGCTAGTATTCAGCTGCCTACTCAGGTCTGCTATCCTGTCCTGGAGCCTCTGCACTTCTTTCTGGTGGTCCCTCTGTAAAGCCTGTTGCATTTCAAGATCCCTCAGCTCCTGCGTCTTTTCCAGCAGCAGTGCCTCTGCATTCTTTAGCTTTTGCTCACTTGCTTTTAACTGGGAGCTCAGAGTGGTCTCACTGTGCTGCCACTCCTCCAGTTGCTCTTTGGCTTTCTCCTTCTCGCTCTTTAAGTCGCTCTTCAGCTTGGCCAGAGTTTGCTCTTTGATGGATAGCTCAGCTGCAGCATTACTGAGCCTTGCCTGTAGGCTCTGAATCTCAGCTTCATGATGCCGGATCACATCCTTTGCCTCACCATAGCTACGCTTCAGTGACTGGATCTGCTGATTGATCAGCTCCTGGCGCTGGCACTGAGCTTCCAGCTCACTTTGGAGGTCTTGATTGACTTTATGGAGCCTCTGCCAGGCACCCGATGGTGAGGCTGCCACCTCGGTCTTAAAAAAATTGATTAAATACTAAATTAGTAATACTTGAGTCCCAGTTCTGAGTGTCACACCTCTGGCCAGGTCTGGCCATGGGAAAGCTCCTTGGATTGTTTTGACTGCTACCCACATGGTCCAATTTTGGAAGGTTTCTGTTCTTGGCACAATTTTTTTTAACCAACTTTTTTTGTTTGTTTTTTTTTAAAAGGGAATGATAGAGGCTTCTGATGAACAGAAAATACACATGATAACACTGAAACAGCTCTAAGGTAACAGGCTACGAGAAACAAGTAAAAACAACCCAAAACAATGGAAAAGGAAACAATAGTAAATAAAACAGAGACAAAAGACTAGGAGGGAGTGAGGACGAGAAGGAGGGAAGGAAACAGGCTGGGGAGAGAAGAGTGGCTCTATTTAGTGTGCTTGTTTAGTTGGTGTGAAACAAAAAGTGCACAGTTGCAGGTAACAAAGTCCTTCAGAACAAAAACAGTAACAGAAAGTGAGGCTGAAAGTAAATGACATCACTTCCTGCCAAGCCACAGGAAGAGGAGATGGCTGCCATAATGATGTCATTTCTGTTATGGCTAAACAGGCTTCTTCATCTGATTGCTCATCTTTTTTTAAAAAAAAAATCTTATTACTAAAATCTTAAGAGTAAGGAGGAGCTAATCTTTCTACCTGTAAAAAAAGACAAGTGAAAGGGAAAACACAGGTATGATGAGAATGTAAAATAAAAACAAACAAACCTTTGTGAGATTCAAACCAAAGTAGTGTAGCATGCAAAGAGAAAACTCACAAAGAGAGTCATGCATAAGTCGACAGAAATTATATATCTTTAAAAGAAATACACAAACGGGAAGAGGCAAGAGAAGCACAGCGTTAAGCCTAGGAATTTGACCTGCATTGCTGTACTCTGTTTACTGGTAGGGAAAGCCCACAGATGTGACACTCAGTTATGTTACATTAAAGTCATGCTTAACACCAAAACATGCAAGAATGTCCACCCCCGGAGAGGTTAGTAAAGTGACTCCCTCCCTCACCAGCACTGGAAGACATTTCAGGTATCGAAAAGAAAAAGTGCGAGTGCTAGCGCTTTCCCACCCGTTAGAATTCAAAGGGTTCAAGATATTTCTACTGTGATTAAACTTAATAGCAAGAAATGTCAGAGGGGGTTACAAGAGCTCAAAAAAGGGCTTCAGTGCAAGGTGCATGTGTCAGTACTGGCTATTGTTCAACAGATTTGATAGGATTAAGAAATGTGCAGATTGTTTGAGGCCAGTCTAGAGCCAACAATGTTCATGCCCATGAAAGATATCTGTTAAAGGGTAAGGCCTGGGCATGGGCAAAACCTTAAAAATGCAGGAGCTCCATTCAGGTAAGCACTCTAAAGTGTAGTCAGACTTTCTGGGTCTGCAGAGTAGTGCCGAAATTATTAAAGATCCGTACATTCCACTGCAGGGACCATACAATGATCTAGTCTGACGTCCTGTACGACACAAGCCAGAGAAGGTTTCTAATATAACAGAGCATAACTTTAAGAAAAACATCCAAACTTGATTTAAAAATTGCCAGTGGTGGGGCACCAACCATGACCCTTGATAAATTGATGGTTGACCGGGAACAGGTTTCTTGCCGGACTAGAAATACTCAATTTTCACATGGAAATTCTGGCTCTGCTCCTTCCCACCCGACTTAGGAAATACAAAGGCAGCCATCAAAGGCAGGGAAGGGGAAGACAGACATTTTCAAACTCTTAAAAAAGGTTCAGATCATGGGTTCCCAAACTGGGGGGCATTAACGAAATTCCAGGGGAAGCACGAGGCGACTCAGCCTCTGCCCCCCCCCCCCATATCAAGTTTTGTTATCCTGGTCAGTTTTTTTTTCTCAATAAGTTTTGCTGCTATGGGGGGGTGTGAGGGTTTTTCAAAAATCAAAAAGGGAGCGTGATGCCGAAAAATTTGGGAACCACTGGTTTAGATGAAAAAGTGGGCTGGTTGGTACTATATTAGAGCTGACTTGCCCCCACCAGCTAGGGTATTTGATTCTTGCTCTTAGTCCTAATTTCAAAGGCACTAAGGTCAACTCAGTGTCAAGCATGGTGAAGCAGGTTTTGGTAGCCAATTTTGTGCTAGTCTACTATTTGCTAGGCTCCAGTCTCAGGGAGGTAGGGAGTTGCGGTTGGTCTGTTGTTGGGGAAATATGGGATCCTGCCCAGGGCCTATAGCCAAAATTGAACTGCTGCCATAACAGAAGATCAAACACAGACTAAGAGGAGGAAGCTACAGCTGCAGATAATGAAGTGGCAAATCCAATGGACATTTGGAAATCTGCTAACACACACAGGAATTGTCTAGCTTTCTTCTTCCCTCCCCATTGGTGGGCCCCTCCGAGACCTTTATCCCTCCCCTACAAGCCCTTTTTCTTGTCAGCTCTTCTACTTCAAGGGAACTAAGTAGAGCTCCCAAGTCTGGCTGGCAGTCGCACGTTAAGAGAAGGTCTCCCCACTTGGAAACTGAGGGTGCTTTCTCTGCAGTGCAGGTGGCTACGTTGCTAGGCCCATTTAGTTTTCCTCCTGGAAGGATCTCCACTCATTTCAAACCCTAGGGAATCCCTCCCTCCTCAGAGACCCCAGATTGCGACTCCCTCCTTCCAGACTAACACTGCACAGGAGGGTCTTTGTAGCTCCTCAGTGCAGCTTGGATTGTAAGCTTTGGGGCAGGGACTGTGTCTTCCTATATATTCACACAGCATGGGCTCTTGATCCTGACTGGGGCCTCTGAGCCTTCCCATACTACAAATACCAACAGATGAATCCCTCTCAGCCAGAGGGGCACCCGGGCACACATGGTGCTTCTTGCCTTCCTCGGACTGAGCCTTTTATGACAAACTCAGCCCCTTCCCTTCGTCTCCCCTCCCCACTACCATGTGGCCATGCAGAGCACAGCCACTAGCCACCTTGTCCCACAGCACATTTGACCATACAGAACTCAGCAGCTAAAACTCTACCTAGATCTCAGAAAAAGGAATTCTTGCTGAGCCAGCCTGCTGCAGCTCCATAGGCTTTGCCTTTTCTTTTGGGGGTACTGCTGGAGACTTCTTGGGCTGTATCTAAGAGCCTATAAGAGAACGGGGAGAGAATACCTGCTGCTCCTCTCTCCTTTCCTAACCACTCCAAACACAAGTCCAGGCCTGGTTCAGAGCCACCAGCCTTTAATATAGCCAGAAGCCCCCACTGTGTTCCCTAAGAAAGGCCATATGGCCAGAGGAGAATTTAGAGCCACAAATGCACAGGAAAAAGGAGATGGGGCTCTGTGCACACATCAACACTGACATCCAAGTGAACTTTGTCAAGGTTGTATCCACAATGCCTCTAGGGTTCATTTTCCTTGAGTGGAATCTGAGGGTACGTCTAGATTACATCCCTCTTTCGACAGAGGGATGTAAATTAGGCACTTCGAAATTGCAAATGAAGCCAGGATTTGAATTTCCCGGGCTTCATTTGCATAATCATGTAATGGCGCGCTTTCAAAAAAGCGCTATTTCGAAAGTAAAACCGCGGTCTAGACGCAGTTCTTTCGAAAAGGGAAGGCTTTTTCAAAAGTTCCTGTAAACCTCTAGACCACAGTTTTACTTTTGACATAGCAGTTTTTCAAAAGAGCGCCATTACGTGATTATGCAAATGAAGCGTGGGAAATTCAAATCCCGGTTTCATTTGCAATTTTGAAGTGCCTAATTTACATCCCTCTGTCGAAAAAGGGATGTAATCTAGACACAGCCTTAGTGGCCATCATATCTTCTGTGTCTACACACAAATGCTCTTTTATGAAGCTGGGAACGGATGATGGCAGCATTTAAGACAGGCCAAAGCCTCTTGGGGCACAATAGGTTTTGTACTGTTCTGGTCCACGCTGGATGCACTCACGAGCACCCTGGACTGAAGCCCGACAGGTTCATTTGCAGGTGCAGCGACAGATGGGAGATTTTGCTCTCTCGCTCTCCTACCTGCAACACGTAGCCTTCCCTGGCACTCTGCTCCCTGCCCAGGGCCACCTTCAGCTGGTCCTGCAGGACCCGGTTCTGCTCCAGGAGGTCCGATGCCTCCTTCTGACTCTGCTCCAACTGTTGGAAATGGACAAAGACAGAAGCCTAAGGGCTGGTTGAGGAAGCATAGGAGGAAGCGGTTCAAAAGCTCCATGCTGAGTGCTATCTCCTCTCGGCCCTCTAGGAGTTGAGCTTTATTTAATATGACCAACCCTCCTCCCTGAGACTAAATACCCCACACCTCAACATTGTGAATTTAGTTAATCCCTCATTTCAGCAAGCTTTGAGCATTAACAGCACTGGAAGGAGCCAGGCATAATCCAGACAAGCTCTCCTTCCCCACAACCACAACTCATTTCTGACTTGCACTGCTCTTGGCTAGTCCAGTCTTGGGCCCCTCAGAGCTCTGCTAATGCACTTTAACTCTGACCTGCGGCAACCAACTCATATCATACCAGACATGGGGTGCTTCAAGTGAGTTGAAGCTTCCTATCCCTCCTTTAACTAATTTATGCCATCAACTTTCTTTTTGGTTTCCAATAACACAAGACTGCTCAGCGTAGGTGGCAGATAACCAGAACCAGCTTTGTACACTTACAAGGTGTGTGGGTCAGCTGAGCTGTGCGCACACACACACACACACACACTCAGAATTACAGGGTCAGAAGCTGACACCTAATTTCAGAGAGCATTAATACACTTGGTCTGGGCTCAGGATCTGCTCAGGTCACCATGGAAGGCTTGTTGTTAACCAACCACCACAGCCTCTGGGCTGGATTGCAAAGGTTCCCCATTGCATTAACTGTCCTTCCAGGAGACGTGAAAGCAGGGAAAAGCCAATCAAATTGGAAGAGAAAGGGAAACACCAGGGCTATGAGCCTGGCCCCTCTATTTCCCCAAAAGGGGCCCTATAGTGTCCACTTATCCCCTTTGCTCTTAATGAAGCAACACAGTCAACCTGTGACAACCTTCCAGCTGCAACGTGCCCTGGTGTAATGTGAGGGCCCATTGCCACACAGGCTAAAGAGCCCTTTGGAGCCAAAACCCTGGCCTGCTCCCTACTCCTCTCATTTTACCTCCTTCTCCAACAGCGAGGTTAGCTGCTGCTTGTGGAGCCCTTCATCTCTGTCATCTGGGTGAGCCAGGTGCAGGGGCATGATGGGGATTTGCTTCTCCTCACGCAGAGGGGTCGTCTCCACCTGGTGCCATCGCTGCTCAATCTCCACATGAACATTCTGTGGCTTCACCTCCCCCGTGAGGGGCAGGCCCGGGATCCTGTCCACCTCCATCCTCAACATGTCCTCTGGGCCTGCCCCATCAACAGCATCGATCATCTCAAAGCGTTTGCGTCTCTCCTCTCTCCGCCGAGCACGCTCCCGTTCCAGCTCCCCGGGGTCTGTGTCCGAAGTGCTGTGTTCCCTGGGGAAGGCTGCGGAGCTGCTCTTCGAGGACTCCGCCGCAATGGCTCTTTCCTGTGCCAAGGCTTGCTGAATGGGGCGGAACTCAGCCCAGTCAAAGGTTTTGGAGCGCCCCTCTCTCCGGCGCTCCCGGGCACGGCTCCGCTTCTGCTCAGGGTCCATCTCAGCTGGGTCCAAGTCCTGCTTCTCATTTGGCTTTGGACAGGTCTCAAAGGAAGAGCTGGTTTTGCTTTTCTCTTCTGGCAAGGAGCTGTGAGGACAGAGGAGGAAAGAGAAACATCTGTCAGCCCTCTAAAGAGATGCAGTCCCATGCTCATGCTTGTGCCCAGAGAGCCACTGCCCAGGGACATGACCAAAGCCCACTGAAATGCCACGTGCATTCCTGGGCATCCCTCTCCCACCATCATTGATGCTCCTCATGATAGCTGGAGTTAGGCCAGGAGCTACTGCTCTCCTTTCCCCTTGGACTCCGTGAAGGAATTTAGTGCTGACAAAAGGTGCCGGGGTTAGCCCTAGGACACACAGCCCTTTAGTTTATCAGCAAAGTAGGGAAGCAAATTTCCCCACCCTGTCCCCTCACCAAACACACCCTGCTAGCAATGAGGGGAGTACTCTCTACACTGCTCACGTGGGACTTGGCCTCTGTCAACAGTCTTAACAAAGAAGGGACCAGTGGCAGTGCTGGGATGTGGGCACTTGTCCACTAGGAAGAGAGCTGAGGCCAAAGCAGCCGCCCTCAAGTGCTAATTTTATCATTAACACCACAGGCAGGTTTTGAACAGCACATCCCCTTGGAGCCGTCCAGTCCACCCCATCCCCCCGTGAAGCCCTCTTTCTAACCAGCAAGAGCCTTCCACCCAATTCATTTAATGAAGCCACGTGTGTTCACTGCAATACTGCAACTGGTCACTACCACAGCCATTCTGGGATGTAGTAGCTTCAAAAAGGCATGAAGATGGAGACTGATATTCCGCAGAGAGAGAAGAGGAAGCACAGGGCAGCACATGACCACCTGAGAGGGATTGGTAACACTTTTAATGTTTTTCTGATCTTGGCAAAGGCTCTCCATCTACAACTGGTTCACCCAGAAACTCCTCCAGGCTACACTGTGCACCAAACACACCGGCCCCTGGAATTGTAACACACCATAGTCCTGGACTCCTAGACCATGTGCTCTTATGCTTCCCCCGCTGGACCAGCAGCAGCCCACGAGCTGCGCATACTTCTGCAAATGTCACTGATGATTCCAAATGCTCAAACAAGAAAGTAAATCAAAGGAAGCAATGACCCTCTAGTGCCGAGATAGAGGGGAGTGGAGGTGGTGGTGGGGAAGATGAATGCTTGTCAAGCAGGAAAGGGTAAAGTTAATAGGGAAAGGAAATGTATTTCCAAGCTTCTAAGGACAGCCTACATAAAGTCTGGGATTATTCAATAGAAATATAGACATGCCAGCCTTATACATGCAGATTAGAATAAAACAAATAAAATGGCAATAAGCCAGCTCCATGGAATGATTCCCACAGAATAACTCTGGCCTGGAGGATCCCAGAAGCATTCACTCAAATCTTGCTGGTAAGAGAGCCCCAAGTGGTGCCATTTCCCAGTAACTGCACCCATGCTGTTGAATTCACCTTCTGCTTGACCAGCCTTTCCTACCTCTGCCCTAATCTTGCCCCTTCAAGCGACAGCATGCCCACATCTGTACTTAGCTTAGCTTAGCTTAGCTAAGTACATTTGTGTTCAGCCAACTTGGATGCATCAAGCTGCCTAGCTTTCTATGAAGGGGTAGTGAAGAGAGCCATCAAGCCTCCGGACAGGGCATTCACTGCAGCAAACTAAAATTAATGTGGTGCCCTAGCCTGGAGTAACAGGTGTGAAGAGTGCCAGTATTTACAGCTGGCATGCCAGAAAAGGATTACCTTGGAGTATTTACAACAAAAAGATTCCTCCCCAACTGTGCCCCACCTAAACTCATTACACTCCATATGTGCACATACCCAAACAATGCACGATTCCTATGCTAGTATCTTCCGATGCACTTTTCACCCATCACCACACTACAGGCTCAGGTGGGCTTAATTTTAAGACACTCTTGCCATTTCAAGTTTCTTTGAAAATCAGCCTAGAAACACACACTTCAGCCTTGCCCCTTGCAACTAACAAAAGAAACTTCCATATTGCACCATGATGGAATTGCACCATTCGAGTTCAGCGCCAATTTTGACCTTCATGCTTTGAGGCTAGATGTCTCCAAAGTAAACCAGTCTGGTTAGCTGGTTAAAACAGCAATTTGAACGGGAGTCACTGTCTTGAAACCGAACAGGGGTTGAGAGCCAAGGGAATCCCTGGACTCTCAGCCACTGCCAGAAGTCTGAAATGATACAGCTCTGACCCCAGATGTCTCAGAGACTTGAGAATGCCCTGTTGCCATATCTGTTATCAGCTTATTTCCTCTCTGCACATTCCAGACTGGCACAGATTATGTGTCACGTAATAGGAATAGCATTTAGAAACAAATTGAGGAGGACACAGTGACACTGATCTAGAAGATAAAAAAAACCTTGCGACTGCCCAACAGCCCACGCATTGCCATTACTAATGTTTGACTTTTTCCAGTCTCGGACCCATTTTTCTCCTTCTGTTCAAATGAGTTAACTCAACCCACACTAGCCCTGGAAAGCTACTCACAGGCCAGAAGGATGGGGTGGAGGGAGGTTTTTAATTACTGCGGGGAAAGTGGTTACTGCTCCTTTTAGTAGTTAGGTCAGGAACACTGTGTGGTAAAGCTCAAAAATGGTGTGAAATTGGCAGGCAATTGCAGTTCGAGTTGGCTTGGAGACGGAGCCCAAGTAGGAGGTGGATGGATTCAGCATGTAAAGAAGGACCCACTTGCTGTGCTGAGCCCATTCATTTTTGTTCTTTTCTTTGTCTAGAGGTGATTAGTCTGAGCCAACTAATGTCTTTGCACTTAGACTGTGAGCTCTTTGGGAGCAGAGACCATCTTTTTGTTCTGGTTTTATGCAGCTCCTAGCACAATGGGATCCTGGGCCATGACTGAGGCTCCTAGGTGCTACCACAATGCAAATATTAATCCTGTGTTTAAAACAGGCACATTGGACATAGTGGATGTCAGGAGCCATAACACAGGGCAAATAAAGATGTTAAAAGGAGATTGAAGTGAGTTGGGGTTATCAACCCAGCTCCTAGTGGAGAGTAGGGATATAAAAAGACATTTAAAAATTTAACAGTGTAAAAATTCCTAGTGGTTCCGCTGTTCCACGCACTGCGGTCTCTGCAGCATAAAGCTTCTATGCAAGCTTTGTACTGCACAGCCCGCAGGGATGCTTCTCTGGGAGCACACTCCTGGGGAGGCTTCGCTGTGGGCTCTGCAGCCGGTTCCCAGGAGTGGGGCTGGTGCTTGCATGAAATTTGCAGCAGGGAAGCTGAGCCAGTCCTGTCCCGGACAGGGGCTGCTCTGACTAGCTGGCAGAGCAGCTCCTGTCTGTGGTGGGCCCTGCAGGGCTGGAGCTGTCCCCTGCCCAGGGCAGGAGGGGAGTTGCCCTAGCCCCTACTGGTTAACTGGAACAGGTAAGCTTCACCCATTAAGGATGTGGCTTACCAGTTAGCTGGTTAACCATTTACATCCTTACTGGAGAGATGCTGACAACAGCAAAGCCAGCAACACAGTTGGTCACCACAGGGGCAATTTCAGCAGATTTACCATATGCTGAACTGACCATGAAGACTAAACTGCTCCGACCCATTGACACCTTGACACGGGGCATAGGTCATCCTACTAGCACTGCAGGATAAAACACTTGCAAGCCCACAGCCCCACGAGCCTCGTGATCTCTGGCTGTCAGCTGCACAGAACTCCTGTCTACCAGCCATTGTAGAATGTGCACACAGTACCAACTTGCAAGAGGATAGGTGGGGGCACCCAGTGCATTGACACACACCCCAGGATAAGTGCTCTACTGGGATTATAATTAGAGGACACGGGTTTTCTCTATCTTTGGGTAGTTCCAACTTAGCTGTGGAGAAAGATGCTCAAATAGTTCCAATCCACATCACTAATAAAATTCACTCATTACACAAAAATTCTGAAATGAGCTAGATTAAAACTATTGCAATTTACCTAGATTTAATTTTGCTAACTTGACAAAACAGGAATTTACACAACTACTTAGAGGTTTAACTATCCCTGCTAATTTACTTGGTCTTGTCCAGCTTCATAACTATGCACATCGGAAGATACCATTGGGTGGAAACCAAGTATCAAGACCAGGTTGCTTCTTCCTTTCTTTCTCATTTTAATTTTAAAAAGAAATGAAAATTTCAGAGCTTTCTATCTGGAGTGCAGAAAACGGGGAGCATGCAGTGACTCACAAGAGATACAAACCACAGAACGTTAATACAGGAGAGAACACAGTTTTCCAACCTGGGCTTCAGCACCGATAGTTTCAAAGAGAAGTTTTTCCTGGGAATGCATGGAAATCAAACATATGCAGGAGTGAGGAAAAAGGAGGATTCCCGGAGAGCCATGAGAGATCCACCAGCCAGCTCTGCCAGAGGTGGGGGTGTATTTGAGTGGGCGAGGGAAGAGATCATGGAACATCTCTGGATAGACAGCACTGGATGGAGAGAACTCTTCCACTAATGCTGGGGGAAATCAGGCAAATTCAGTTGCTGCCAGTTGAGGACAGATAAGAGAAAAGGATTAACTGCGTAGGTGCATCTTCATTCACTACATGACAGCCAGCCAGGAACCCAGGGATCAGGACGCCTGTGGCTTGATGTAGTGCCAAACCACAATGATGTTTAGCTGAGAGAAAGTAAAGAGCACACTTCACCCACAGCTGCAAGGTCTGACACCAGTTACTATATGAAATTTGTGGGTGCCTGCCTCTTGTACTGACTGTAGTCACCCCATGTCTTATGTGAAGGGGAAGAAGTTACTTCAGCTATCTAGAAGGTTAAAGGAGAAGAAATGCTTCTCACTAAGGCATCTGCTGAGGTATCCCATCGAGGTGACAGGCTGATCTTGCTGAAGAGAGGAAAGGGGAAACCCAATATAAGCAGCCCCTAGCCAGGGGTTGCACACACATCGAAGAATGACCACAAAATACAGGCATATCACCACATCTGTGCCTCTAGGTCAGGCAGGAGGTGTGCAAATGTCTATTAGGAGATGGGAGCATTCTTTCAGCTTTCATCGGCAGATGCAACTGGTTGCACATGGGTGTGCACAACGGGAGGAACTCTGATTGTGTCCTGTGCTGATTGCAAAAACAGCAGGAGAGCAAAGGGTGCCCAGCCTAAGCCCAGAGAATGGGAGCGGCCAGAACACTGAGTGGGAGGGACTAGAAACAAACAGCCAGAAAGGGGATGGGTATTTCTGCACAGCAAGACAGAGGATAGAGGGGAATGGTTAAGAAGACAGACATGCACATCATACTTTTTCTAGTTCTATACCTGGTCACATCTGGAGCGGTGGTGGGGCGAACATGCTTCATGATTGTCTGGATCCAGTTTCGTCGAATCCCAGAGGTCATGGCAGAGAGGGTGAATTCTCCTTCTTTAGTCTAGGCAAAGAGAAGAAGCAGGTCAACATGGCTGATTCTATTGGGAAGCCCTTCCCTTCCCTTCAAGGGGTTGCCAGCACTCACTCCCCAGACCCACTCTTCACCTCTCAGCACAGAGACTCTAGAAATCTAGGTCATACTGCAGTACCGTTTAGACAAGCCCCGAGTTTGCTAGTATTTCACTCGAGTCCTTCAGAACATCTTCACTGGGCATTTGTGAGAGAATCATCAACTCCATCCCCATTTCTTTCCAACAACTATTGATCAAAACATGAACCTATGGACTAGCCAGTCACATGCTTCAGGGCACAAGCTGGCCAGCCTCTGAGGAGAGTCAGGAAGACATTTCCCTTCCCATAGGACAGGCTCCACAGACAGATGTGTTATAAGAGTGGTTTCATCTGTCTGATCCAGCCAGCACTGGTGACTACTGGAGATGGACCACTGAGTTTGTTGGGATAAGGAAACATCTGCTATCCTCACACCAACTGCTCCCTACAGCAGCAGCATTCCCAGTTCCTGACACGTTCTTACATGGATCTGGAAGCCATAGTTTCGCTGAACTGGATATTCAGTGACGTCATAGCACGTAGACAAATCAATTTCTCCATCCAGATCAGCTGCCTGGGGAAATGAGAGAGAGGAAACCATAAGGATTATTGCACACGAAAAGCGGCAACTAACACAATGTCACTTAGGAAGCTTCTCCATGTGATCCGTGGTCTCATTCTCAGCATCAAGGATGAGACACACAGTAGAAGCCACACAGACCCATCCCCATGGATGTTCCAGCCCCATCATGGGCCCGCAGAGTTGGAATAAAAAGAGAAAAAAAGCGGCTTTGATTTGGGGCTGCACCAAGTCTGCCTCTCACTGAATCCCCGAGGGCTGGGAGCTTGAGCATGAGCTCTGCTAGGGATGCTCTTGATGCGGGAAGCACCCAATTAACTTCAAAGTACCCACAGGCTTTCTGCTCTTCTGGTGCCCTTGCAAGGCACAAACAAATCCAGGAACCTGAACTCCCCACCCAGAATGACTCAGCCATGCTCATATGGAGAACTGCAGGAGCAATGCCAGGAGTCGGACCCACTAGAGCCATTTGGGACTTATTGGACTGTTAAGTGAATAGGGTTTAAGCTCTGAAGGGAGACACCTACCTCCTCTGCCACAGAGTCCCTGTAGTATCTGAGGCTCTGATCCGTCAGCACAAACCAGTGTTTCTTCCACTAGGAAACAAAACAAGGCAGGCTCTTTAACAAGCTGTTCCTTTCCCACGCCCAGGGCGGCTGTGGCATCACCTCACAGCTCACCACCATATAAGTAGAAGAGTTGACTATCCCCTCCACTACCTAAACAGCTGGGCAGACTGCAACTACCAGCTTTGTGCTCTGGTGGGACACACGCTCTCACAGCTGAAAGCCAGTAGAAAGATCAATGAGGGGGAAGAGATGCTGGGGTGAATCCAGCATGTGGCCTCCACCTATGGGATCGTCTCCTGTCTGAGCGGCCATGTTTGTTTAGCAAACAACAGTCTGAGTTGTAAAGGATCCACCACCACTCAGTGGTGATACAGGGCCATGGCCAGAAAAATCACCACAAATACGCTGCGTCTCTTGGATCTTCAGAGTCCTACCCTTTCAGTTTATGGACAAACTGTCGGGTTTAATGGCGGCATTCTTTGGCTCGGAAGGACGTGTTCTTTATGATTTATGAATTTGGATGGGGGATTCCTGTTTAGTTCTGGAGTGTACAGGAATTGGGTGTTTTTCCTTTAACTAGTTCATTTGTGACCCTTCTAGTGGCACTCCTTGTCTGTGATTCAGAGGCCCCCACAATCTCGCTAGAGCAGCAGTGTGTACCCGTAGCTAGGCCTTGCATTTTGCATGCATTTAGTATCAATTATTTGAATCCCACTCATTGTGTTTGCAAGGGTTCTTCATATTATATCTAGTGTGTTAAGAGCAAAAACCTCAATTTCCAAATATTTTCCCTTTTTTTGGCTAAGGTACTCTACTATTATTATTTATATTACTGTTCTGCTTAGAAGTCCTAGTAATGGACCATAGTCCCCATTGCATTAAATACTTTACAAACCCTGAACAAAATTCTGCCCCAAAGAGCTTACAATTTTACATGAGAACATGAGAAAGGCCATGCTGGGTCAGACCAATGGTCCAGGTCCTCTAACAGTGGCCAGTGCCAGATACTTTTGAGTGAACAGAACAGGACAAATGATCTAGTCCCAGTTTCGAGCAGTAACATAAGAATGGCCATACTAGGTTAGACCAATGAGCCATCGAAGTACGAGACAGGACACAAAGGATGGATACAGAAGTTTCTTTCAGAACTCACATTCTAGCCCTTCATTCAAAGTGTGGTAGCTAATAAAAATCAGTGTTTAATAAGTTAATTTTCTGCCGTGCTGCCAGGGAGATTCGAGTTCCTCCATCCAAGAGAACCAGATCAAACAGTTCTGTTTTCCTTTCTAAGTATTGCCTCTCAATTACACTGCACTTGTGCTTCCAGCCAGAGCACTTTTGGGGACCCACAGTGGCTGCCTCAAGCATCCTATGGACGGGCGAGACCTAGGGGATTATCTGGGGGCCTGGTGTGGTGACAGCAGGGGTTGCCCCTCTCACTCACTGCAGCAGTGGAAGCAGGAGTGGCCCGGCTGCCTGCTCCGCTCCACCTCACCACCCTCTCCCGGCCCGTTGCACATAGCTTCTCAGTGGTGGTGGAAACAGAGCACCATAGTCCCAGGGTGCTCCATTTTCCACTGCCGTGGAGAAGCAGGGCGCAGCAGGTCGGGAGGGCGGTGTGGCGGCACAGAGCAGGCTGCTGGGCCTCTCCAGTTCCCACCGCTGTGGTGAGTGCAGGAAGGGAGCTGATCCCTGCTGCCACTGCGCCAGATGCACATAATCCCCTGGGCTGCATTGCTTGGAGGTGGGGGCAGAACAGGGATGGTGCTTAGGGAAGGGGTGGAGCAGGGACAGTGCCAGCGGTATCTGGGGGGGTTGCCTGGGGCCCCAGCCCCCCTCGGGATGGCCCTGCTTCCAGCCATTTTTGGACACAAAGAAAAAGACATTTCCTGATGAGAACTGAACCCTTCCAAACCTAAGAATATGAGAACGCCCATACTGGGTCAGACCAAAGGTCCATCTAGCTTAAGGTCCTGTCTTCCAACAGTGGCCAATGCCAGATGCTCCCAAAGGGACTGAAATGAATAGGCAATCGTCAAGTGATCCCTCCCCTGCTGCCCATTCCCAGCTTCTGGCAGACAGAGGTTAGGGACACCATTCCTACCCTGGATCTCCTATCTCAATTTGCAGTGCCCCCAAAAGAGCTAGCTATCTTTTGAATCCCCAGCACTGCAGTCTGGAATAACAGAAGGGGCAGAGCTTAGATCTTCACACACCGGGCTGAGCTGCACTGGCAGCAGCAGGAGGGCACTGCTAAACTGAATACACTGGTTGCACAGAGAAGCAAGGAACAAACATTTCATTTTCACAGTCAGTCACTCTCCTGATGGTCAGAGCATTCTGAGCACAGAATGGACTCCCCCACCAATTCTCCAAGTTTCAGCCTCGGTAGCCTAGTCCCAGCTTACATACAGACCACATCACTGCCTGCCAACCGCATGTAAATCATTTGCTCCCCTGCATCCTCCGCAAACGGATTGGGGGCGAGAGGGAAGACATGGAGAAAATCAAGGGAGGGGTTTATTTATAAAGAATAAAATGAGCTCAGTCACAGCCCCATATCACTGCCAGCCTTTAAGGCTGTGGGAGCTGAGCACTTAACCACAACCCCTTTGGGAGGGAAGGAGAGAGAGGGTGGGAAGCTGGTGCTTCCATTAGTGCCTTAATGGAGACATTTTTATTTAATCTAATTGCTCGCTCGCATCACTTCTGTGATTCTGAGCGCGCCTGTTCTGCACCTGAAGCTGAAGAGGTGGCTGCGACCACAAGGGAGACGAGTTCAAGAGAACTAATGCTACAGCCCACGCTGACCTCAGCTCCCTAGAAACTCACTAAATGACAGTCAGGTGCTGGGGTCTGAATCTTCTGCAATGCAGAATGCCAACCATTCCTGCCTAGGCAGACCCTGCTTGTGTGCGGGGCGGGGGGAGATATGTGGAGCTCACATAGCAATGGCTGCCTGGCCTGTGCCATGCTGTGGATTTGACAGAGCTCTCCCTGCACACTGTTTTGCCAAGATGCCTCCATCTGGTTTCTCAAGTATAAAACAGGGATAATCCAGAGCTACCTTGCAGGGGCGGTAGAGATTTGTTACTGTGGGAAGGTGGAAAGTGCTATACAACATCTCTCTCCCTCTCCCTCATTAATCTGTTCAGACCAGGCTGTCATGGTTCAGCCACTAGGTAGGAAGCCCTTGAAATGCAGCTGCTGTAGGGGAGTGTCACCAGCTGTGACAGTAGAAATCTTGAGTTCTGTCCCAGGGGCTGGAGAGGGTGGACAGCCTTTTGTGTTCATCTTTAACACAGGATCTATCCTGCCCACACCTGAGCAACCATACATACACCACCACCACCCCGGCCATTTGTTTGGATTGTGAGTACAGCCACAGCACCATATGCACAAATGTAGGCAGACAACTGCACCAAGCTACAAGGAGAAGGGACAGTCCTCTCCCCAAGGATGCCATGTCACAGGTGGACTAGTGCATGGTTACACAAACACTGACTGACCACAGCATCCAAAAAAGAGCATGTCCCGGTAGACTTACCTGCCCATCCTCGTATTGCTTTGTCAGCCATCCCTTCTTGAAGTTCAGCAGGTCAGGCTGCAAGGAGAGGAAAGAAAAGGAGGCATTTGGAGATTTTCAAGGATTCAGATGAAGTGCCAGCTTCCAACTCTACCAGATAGAAATCCCACAGCAGTGATTTATACAATATAATCCAGCAATGCCAAAGGGTCCTTTGGGCCACCAGAGTGGAAGGGAAGCTGAAGAACAGCACGTAGAAGGAAAAGACCCCATGCAGGTTTTACTCAGGCCAGGTCTACTCAGCATTTTTCTTCCCATTTCCCACCCTTGTATGAATACCAGCGCAGCTCCCCAAAGGGAATGCTGGTACAGGCAAGGCTGCTGGCTCCTTAACCACCGCCATCTAGACATGAAGAAAAGGCTGCTGCAAAGCAAGGCCTTAATATCTCCGAGATTCGGTATCACGGTCACATAGAAGGTATTTTGCAGGGGAACACATGTGCCCTGTTGCCATTTCTTACACAGTCCCCCCTCATAACAAAGAGCAGCTAGTACAGCTAGAAGCAATGAAGAGCTGGCAAGTCCCCTGGATTGCTGGCTGGAAAAACTATTCTCTGTTCCCCAATTCCTGATACACACAACAGCACAAGGCATAACCAGTGTTTTAATAAGGACTACACAGCTGTCCTATTTCCTCCTCCAAGGCATCCCAAGTGTACAAGACAGAGTGCAGCAGTGGCAGGGCAGGGAGGAGTCAACAAAACAGAGCAAAAAATAACCTTAGGAAACTGTCCGGGGTGAGGGGGTGCCACACATCAGATGTGAGAGAGATGGAAATTCATCATCTCTTGGGGGGAAAAGCAAGCAGAGGGAAGGCCTCTAGCTGTGCAAAGTTCAACCTCATCACTGACCTTGACCAGCTAGTGGGGTCCAGTCGGGCTTTGGCTTCAGGGTTTGGCAATCCAATCAGATCAAGTCCCACTATGTGAGAAAATAGGCCCCGTGGCTAGAAGAGCAGGAACCAAGAATCCTTTGGATTTTTGCTGTTTTAAGTGTAAAAAGAAGGCTGGGGAGGTGTCTATGCTGGTCTTTGTGGTGGCTGCGTGGACAGAGATTGGGGCAAGGGCAAATTATTCACACTGGAGTTCAGCAAAGTGCAGGTCTGCCTGGCAGCAGCCACACACAGCCAGCAGACGCCTGCTCAAGAAGTCTCACTTTTGCTTCCTCCCATCATCCAAGAGTCAGCTTTTGCTTCATGCTGGCCAGACTGCACAGAATTAGTCTATGCTACTGGAGCAGGAAAACAGGAGGAGAGAAAGGGGAGAGAAGATGATGCGGATGCAGGATCCCAGCCAGTGTTCTAAGATGTGCGGCAGTGCAGCGTCACAGGTGATTCAGCCGCCCCGCCCAGGCAGTCAGCTCCATGCATGGAGCCCTGAGCCTCTGACTGGGCAGGGCTGATGAATCACTTGTGAAGCTGTGCAGCCTGCAGCTTAGAGGGAACACTGGTCCCAGCCTTTTTATCCAGCACATCTTGCTGGGCTTCTCCATTGTTTCAACCAAAGCGGTGCCAGCCAGGTGCAGTCCACCAATATGCCTCATGGGGGTAAGGAGAGGCAGAGTATCGCCCGAGTGCCATATTATTGCTCAATTCCAGGTGTTACACACAAGCTTTCATCCTTAGAGACCTGGTGAGTGACATCCACGATTGCAACTTTCGCTGGTGTAATGGGGAAGCAGTTTTTGCTCCAAAGCAAGGCAGGTTCTAAAGGCCCCACCCCGATGAGCTCTTAGGTACCAAATGCTGGAATCTGCTAGCCCAGCCAGAAAGCCCAGGCCTACCTTATCCTTGCGGCTCTTCATTAGTCTCCCATCCACAAAGCCTCCTTGCCCTCACTCCCTGCTTCTCTGCCTCTATTTATAAACTCTGCCAGGCATGGCTGGCAGCTGGCAGTCACGTGGTACAGTGCACATCAACAGACGACCGAGTTCCTATTTACAAGGCCTTGAAATACCCTAGAGGTTTGCGTGGAGGGAGTACCAGCATCTCATAACCCCATATGGAACCCTGGTCAGATTTCCTTATAAGTGGATTTAACAGTAGGCGGCAGCTAAAAGAACAGCCTTTAGTCCTGGAGAAGGGACTTTTCCGCACAGGGATAAGCTGAAAGTTTCTTATTTCCCATCCTGTTTATTGCATATTAAAGTAGGCGGTGGATGTATTTTCCCTCCATCACTGATTAGCTCCTCCTTCCGCTTCAGCCAAGATATAATCCTGTTTTGGGGACATCGCAACCGGTTGTTGTGAAAGTGATGGATGCCAAGCATTGTGGCTTTGAGTCCTCACAGCAGGATCAAGTCAGAGGAGCAGCTGGGAGCGGAGGAGGAGGAGGAGAAGGAGAGAAGCCAGGTTTAAATGAACCAGTACAAATCGATTGGAAATGGCAAAGGAAGCCGTGAGCACAGGGGAAAAGAAATCAAAACAGAAATCTATTAAATCCTGTTTGTCCTGCAAATACTCATGTCTCTATGGGGAAGGGTACCCAGTTCAGCATCACAAAAAAAATCACAGGTGAATTCCTGAACACGGCTCCCGAAATACTACGGCATCTAAGGAGGACACAGGAAAGAGTTTCACTAATGACTAGGGCCACCCTGCATTTACAGTAGCATGACCAGGTGGGATACACTCACTGTCTCCTAAAAGATAATCCCTGTTGAAAAGGCAGCCGTGAATGCTGCATGGATTTGGCATAGGTAAGGACCGGGTTGAGTACCCAGAGCTTCCAGAAACAAAACTCACTAAGCTATGTGAGCTGCATCATCTTTAACACAGCTACCCCTTTGATGCATAAAATTAGTCTGTATCTGCAAAAACAAGGAGTCCTGTGGAACCTTAAAGACATATTTATTTGGGCATAAGCTTTCAAAGGCAAAGACCCACTGCGTCAGATGGCATGTCACAAAAGCTTATGCCCAAATAAATTTATTAGTCTTTAAGGTGCCACAGTACTCTTGGTTTTCAATTTTATGATTGGTTAACCTAAAGAAACAGCATTCATTTTCTTGTGAGCCGGGTTCTCATCAGACTACTGGGGTCCTGCTGATCAACAGCCTCTCTGCAGACGACAGCTTCACAATCACCCATGGAGAGCTGAAGAGCGCTCTCTACTGCTCCGAAGAAACTGTATTTTGGATCCTCGTTCACTCTTTCCCAACCGTGTGTTTTGCAAAGGAAAGCAGAACTCGTTAAGATGTTACAGAGTTTCATGGGCTCAATACTTATTAGCTGAAAAAAAACTGTAAGGGAAGGACAGAGGCATCACTGCAGAAGAAATCTGGGAGGAGCAAAGTTGCGTCAGCCTCTAGAACGTCATATGTGATTATATTACATCCTGAAAAGTGGGATAGAGCATATGGACATATTAAAAGTCTGGGGCAGGGGGGTCAGTAACTGCCCCCCTCCTTGCATCACAGCAAATGAAACCCCTGGGGAAGAATCTTCTATTAAAGCAGAGTAAGATCTCTGCTTAGCAAATCATCAAACTCTACTCAAGCACTTAGTTTTAATGTAGAGAAAGTAAGTATTTAAAAGCCACGGGAGCAAGAAGATGCTAAGTTGCCTAATCAGTTAGAGAACCATATTTTGAGGCAGAAGAAGGGGTTTCACTGAAACATTGACCCTGAATGAGAAGACAACAGAGCTCTTGAACCATAAGCTGGCAGTGAGCCTCAAGCCCAAGCGAACAGACAAGCAGCACCGGTATCATGGCAGGGGCAGAGCAGCTCAGACTACCCACCTGAGCTTAGAGCCAAGGGGTCAGGTGGGCTGACTGGCAGCTAGCCTGAGCTGCCATAGGGGTCATGCCAGTTGGAGCGGAGCTAGTGTTCATCTGCCTCTCTGGGCTGGGCAGGCTCACTCCCAGCTGCACTGTAGACATGCCTTTAGGCCAAGGATGGGCAAAGTATGGCCTGTGGGCCAGATCCAGGCCACTGCAGCCCAGCGGGCACACAGGCAATCTGCCTGCTTGCTGTGGCACCAAATGCTACTCAAAGCAGCTGGCTGCTCAGGCAAGCATGTCTCTGCATGCGTGCCCCTTGGGAGAGGGGGGGGGCAGCAGGTCTCTGTGTCCTACTCCCACCCCCAGCATCATTCTCACAACGTCCATTGGTCCGAAATCCACTAGGCCACCGGTTGGGAGCCACCTGCAGTAAGTGCCTCCCAGCCACAGCCTACACCTGGCACCTCTTCCCGCAACCCAACCTCCTCCTGCATTGAAACCCCCCCGCCCCCCAAATCCCACAATAGCTCCTGCACCCAACTCCATCCTAGACCCTGCACTCCATCCATTAATATAATAGAAAAGTGCAGCCTGTGACCATTTACTAAATTCTTGGCGTACCCCCCCCCCCGCGAAAACTATTGCCATAGGCAAATCTGTCACTGCACCCAGTATTTGCTGCATGCCATGCACTGATGTGTGGAGAGGGGGATCAGTGCCTTTATACAAGCTACTAGAGCCAGAGCTTGAAAAGAGCCAGATGCTGGAACTAACAAACTGTGGAGCTAGAAGGCCCATGACCAGGTCAAATAGAGGGATGTGCACAGACCAGGGGGGGGGGAGGGACGGACAAAGGGACAGATGGAACAAGGACCTAAGGGACCCAAGTGACTTGACACCAGTGCTTCATCCACTTGTGAATGATCCTCCACAAAACAAAGAAACCCCAACAACAAAGGTGAATGCAACCCTTAGCCTGTGTCTAAGAAAGACTTGCCTGATAATAAATGTCCCAGTCCCACAGGACTAGCCAAGTCTTCAGGGGAAACTTGGAATCAAAGTTATTAAAAAAAAAAAAAAAAAAAAAAGGGGGGAGAATAAACCAGTGAGTGAATGAGGCTGGCAAAAGAACTGTTCAGCTTCTGTTACTTTATCAGGATATGCACTGTTTCCTTCTGCCGCTTATTCCTTTATTTCATAGCTCCTGCTGTTAATTGCACTATGTAATTCACTGCCTTAACCAAATGGTTAACCCAAAGTCACACTTCTTGAATTTTGGGAACAGTGCTAACAGTATAATAACAAAGTACAAATCCTACAGTAAAAAATATATAAATGCAATGCTTTGTGTGAGCGCACACGCTGGGTGGGCGTGCATGTATGTACACAAAGCTTGAACAAAAGTTGTTTGCAGACAAACACACAGCACTTATTTATAATGGGTCAGGGGTCTTATGCACACAACAGCATGCACATTTATACCACGCACTAGCATATGACATGGAGTAGGTGGGAGGAGAGCACTGCTTAAAGATATCTCATTTTGTTCTGCTAGCCTTAAGTCTGGTTAGCATTTGAATCAGAGGGAAACACAAAGCCTTATCAAAAATGTTGTGCAACAGAAATAATTTTTTTAAAACTATGCTGCGCTAACATTGGTAAATAAAGGCCTTTGTTGTCAAGGAATGTAAGCCTGGGAATCTACTTTATTGCACAGCAAAATAGAAGGAATAAAACTTCTGGAGAAGCTTTGGGTATTACTGCCCATCTTTAATATTGCTGGTTACAAGTGGAAGGAAGCTACGGATTTCATTTTCCAAGACTCTCTCAAGCTTTCTTCCACTGATGTCCACTTTGCATAAATACACAAAGTAAAAGCTTTTTAATGACACTTCAATCTTCATTTGTTAATTTTCCGATATATGCAAAGCCTAAATGTTATTATCGAACCGCTTGGGAATGGTGAACTTGCAATTGATCCGATTGTGGAGCAGTGAATGGGATCCAGGAAATTGTATTAACCTGCCACCTGCTGAAATGGTCTGATGCAGAGTAAGCCGCTCAGTTGGGAATGACACAGCATGGGAAAAAAGAAGGGAGGTGTTCCTTTTTGGTAATGGTTGGGTTGATTTATCACCTTAAGCACATGGTACCTGTATGGTAAACCATAACATTCAGGTAATGGAATATATATATATATATATATATAAAGATTTTTCTGCCAGACGACAGAACACTCCTGCTGGACAACAGAATGATGTCATCACGTCATCAGCGTCAACAGGCTCTCTCAGCGAGGCAAAAGCAGCCAGAAAGAGGGGGATAGGTAAGTGTAGCGAGCAGAGGGTGCAACCCTCTAGTATTACAGAAATTTTTTTTTGTCAAATAGGTAACAAACACCAGTTCCTAAATCAACTCCTGCATAGAATCGTAAGAGACTGGATCCTAGGGCTGGAAGAGACCTCAGGAGGGTCATCGAGTCCAGCCCCCTGCCCAAAGCAGGACCAATCCCAACTAAATCAACCCAGCCAGGGCTTTGTCAAGCCAAGACTTAAAAACCTCTAGGGATGGAGATTCCACCACCTCCCTAGATACCTTCTTCCAGTACTTCACCACCCTCCTAGTGAAATAGTTTTTCTTAATATCCAACCTAGACCCCCCACACTGTAACTTGAGACCACTGCTCCTTGTTCTGCCATCTGTTACCACTGAGAACAGCCTCGCTCCATCTTCTCTGGAACCTCCCTTCCAGAAGTTGAAGGCTGCTATCAAATCCCCCCTCACTCTTCTCTTCTGCAGACTAAATAAGCTCAAATCCCTCAGCCTCTCCTCATAGGTCATGTGCTCCAGCCCCCACATCCTTTCTATAGTGGAGGGCCCAGAACTGGACAAGATACTCCAGATGTGGCTTCACCAATGGCAAATAAAGGGGAATAATCACTTCTCTAGATATGCTGGAAATGCTCCTCCTAATGCACCCCAATATGCCATTAGCCTTCTTGGCTACAAGGGCACACTGTTGGACTCATATCCAGCTTCTCATCCACTGTAATCCCCAGGTCCTTCTCTGCTGAACTGCTACTTAGCCAGTCGGTCCCCAGCCTGTAACAGTGCATCTGTTTAATGCTCTTAGGAAAACAAACCTCTTCTCTAGATCGCTACATCTCTACTGCCCTGGCAGTGGGATGGGTTAGATACATGACAGAATTTCTCTTTTCCAGGTCTAGCTGTTACCATACTCAGGCCCAAATTCATATTGGGTTCAAATCAATGGAATTGCAACAGTTTACATCAGATCTGAATTTGGCCCCAAGTCCTTGATGGCGTTTGAGAGCAATGGCAGAGGAGCTTTCAGAAGGCTAACCATCTGAAAGAAATGTAGCATTTCCATTCACACCAAGCCATTGCCTTAATTCCCATGTGCTAGCATAGAATTAAAAACCCTTTTGGGCTCACCGTCATGGAGGACTCAGTGGACCTTCTATCCAGTGATTTTGCTCTACGGTGTGGAGACAAAGGGGAAGAGGAGACTTCCAGGATGGATCCTACTGCTGCAGTTTCTGAGGTGAGGTCCTGAAATGAGGCAAATAGCCCAGATTACCAAAATATCAACCCAGAACAGCAACTCCCATCTCTCACAATGTGAAAGACCCATGGTATATTTCTTAGACCCAACAATTAAAATTAATGAGCTGACAATAGTTTTCTTCTCATGTTTTAGAAGCACATTGCTCTTCTGGATATAGAGTCCAAGGCACTGGACTGACTCCAGTATGTCAGAGTTCACTTTCTTGTATACGATCACATACTTCTATTTGTTAATTTATTTTTTTATTAATACTTCTGTCATCTGCTGGGTCTTTTCCATGCCAGACCCAATGCCTCCCTTTCCTATCCAGGAGGGAGAAATAAAGGTGATTTGTCTTCTGCTCTTATCTCACCATGGAAGCAATGAGACTGGGCAGTGAGTAGCAAATCTGTATTGATGCCCAAGCAGTCATTTGCTTGAGGCCTGCCTGCTGTGGTACATGCACCGTTGTCTCAAAACCCCTAGACTCTGTGCTCCATGCTCAGAGATTCCCAGTTAGGGCCTGCCACCAAGGAAAATCTTTGTTGTACTAAGGAGAGCACTAAATATGAGCTGCCAGCCAACAGCACATCCTCCAAGATCATAGGCAAGTGCCCTCATGCTACTTCAGAGAAATGAAAAGCTTACCCGTTTCCTGGGGGAAAACCCTCTTCTCGCTCCTGCCCTGACGTGTCTCGCTGGAAAGGGAGGGGCCTGCGGACGCATTGGTTTCCATATGCTCTGCATTCTCTATATCTAATGCCTCAAATTTTTCAATTACCTGGGACCGTCTGGAACATAGAGAGAAAGGAAACCGGTGCTGACTTAACACAAGAACAGCAATTGTTTTGCGATTCACGACACAATCCCATATAGCATGAGGTTCCCCACAGAAGCAGCAACAAGGGTTACATCCTACAGAACTGTGCAAAAACCACTCATGTCCAAGTCTGTGCATTCCTGCCTTTTCATTCAAGTTCCCCCTACATGCTGGAAAACATGAGGGATTCGTAACATAGAACAGGTCTCAACTAGACAGGCAGGATTTTACCTGCAGGCTCTGAAGACAAAAGGAAAGATTACAGAATGCATGACTTCAGGCCTCCGAGAACTAATTGCTTTTGTCAGATCAAATTGGGGTGAACTCTTTGCTGATCATGTGCTACAGAAAAAGTGCTCTTTAGGTCTCAGGTATGCATTCAGCCAGAGGTAGCAGATTTCATATGGACAGTCTGACCTTTCACAGCTTCTGAGCTCTAAGGATGTTCCACCTCCACACAGGTTTTTTTGTAATATTAGTAGGATCTGTTTGCCCTTTTCCACCCCCTTCTATTTGCACATGGATTTAATACAGCAGGGTGGGTTGCTTCAGAGAGAGTTCCTTGCCCCAGCACTTTATATTTAATCTTGAAAACGTTTTCTAAACCAGCAGTAAGTATTTTTTTTCCCAATGAGCCTTCTCCAGTCATTTCAGCACCACAAAGAGTATTCAGTATCTTTGGTTCTGTGTTCGACCCTTCACTCTCCAACTCAGTAACAAACCAGCCAGTAGAGACCAGAGTTCCACTGAGAACATTTACAAACGTACAGAGAACGTACAACAAACGTACATTCTCAGAGTGTAATGGGAAAAAGGATAGATTCTGGTCACTCCGATATAAACAGCAGGGCTCTGACCCTACAAAGATTCATCTATCTGCTTAATGCTATGCTCTGTGAGTAATCACACTGACTGTTAGTAGGACTACTCATAGTGCATAAATTAAGTGTGCCGGTACATTTTTGTAAGATTTTGTAAGGTTATCACCAGAGTGGTGCACCTGTCCTAGTCTACAAACATTCAAACTAGTAGTGCAGTAACTAGTTTCAAAAGGCTGCAACTTCCTTTGTCTAAAATTCCACCTGCATATCCTGTATGGAAGGAGATTATTTGCTGCAGCACTGAGTAATCATCAACTGCAGTACTAAGTGGCAAGGCCTCTTATGCAGGACACTTGTCACCTCTTGCTCTAATAACAATCTTGATGCCTCTTTTGAGAGGGGACAACTCCTGCCTAGGGAGATTGTGGAATCTCCATCCTTGGAGATATTTAAGAGCAGGTTAGACAGACATCTGTCAGGGATGATCAAGATGGTGCTTGGTCCAGCTATGAGTGTAGGGGACTGGACTTGATGACCTCTCAAGGTCCCTTCCACTTCTAGTGTTCTATGATTCCAACCCCATAACAGAAAATACTGGAGTTCTCAAAGGGTAGTGAGAGATTTTTTTTTAGAAGAATTTTGCACTGCCAAGAGGTTCAGATAAGGATCAACCTCTGGTGCTTTTATCTGAGCCTAGGAACCTTTTAGAGTGTCATCCATCACTAACATATGCAACAAAGGAGCTCAAGCTGCATAATTTGGACCCTGATTTTAAACTCCAGTGGATAGATGGGGCCTTGTCACAATACTGGATCCAAATCAGGCTTAAATTCTTAATCACAAGTCTTAGGAGCATTTGAATCTGAGGGTTTTAACTCATGTTCATCTCCAATATATGTATAAAAATATAATAATCAAAGAGCTGCCAATTCAGAGAAACAAGTTGTTTAGTTACCAACAATTATTTTCTTAAAAAGGGAAACTGTGAGGTTGGTTAGGGTTTTATAAGTTTTTACCAAATTTTATAAAGTAAAACATGGCTAAAACAATCATTCTCTTGCTGTGTTGCAATCCAAACAAGGCAGCACAGAGAGACTATAGGAACCAGACAATGAAACCAACTAGAAATAAGAGTTTACTAAGTCTGCATTCACTGGAAAAGAAAAGAAAAGTGCCAAACGTAGACAACATCAGTAAGGAGACAGTCTGATCTTTCAAAGTTGATCAAATTTTAGAATAGCTCACTCCATTTTAATCATGTAAGGCCCCTATCCTGAAAGCTGCAGGATGGAACCCTGGGCCTTTGTAGAGACCAATTAAGGTCCCACAATAATTGCAGAGATACACTCACACAATGCAGCCTGCAGGATTGGGGCCTAGTCCTTAGAAAAACAGGTAAGGGGAATTTCTTTGTATACATGATTTTTAAGCCAGCAGTGCCCCCTTCACCAGCCCAGCCTCCTCTCTCAGACTCGGTTTAGCGTGGAATAAGAGACCCATGAATTAACACTGTCTCCTCCCTTTCAGGTGAAGTTCTGAAGAAAATTAAAAACAAAACCAAAAACCAAAATCAAAAGCAGGTTGATTTCTCATGAAAGGGGCTGCACCATCGAGTTGTCTACGGCTCGAGATTGAGATGAGATGGTAGCGAAGCAGGCGGAGTAAAGGACACGTCACACAGCAACACAGGAGGAGAAGGTGGAGAGCAACAAGACCTGGAAGAAAACAAGGCTGGAAAATGAATGAACAGAAGAGGAAATATATATCTATATGTCTCTATATAAATAAATAAATAAATAAATAAAAAAGCAAAATCATCCCAAGATTTCATTACCAAAAAAGGGGGGGAAATCATAGCAACCCAATCACAGCACCAAGTGTTAATATCATTAGATTGTTTCCTCCATTGGCTAAACATTTCGAGAAAGGTATTGCTGTGGCTGACAGACGTGGTGAGCATGCAAGAGATGTGAAATTAATTAATTCTCTGTTCATCCTATGCTGAGGACAGCTACCCTTGGGCTCCTGAAAGTGAACCTGCCCCTACAAACATTGGCTCCAAAACTTCAAAGAAGGTATGCAGTATTTAAAGAGATGTGTCATTCAGTACTCTCTTAAACTAGTCCCTGGGAACTCATCTTCCATGCAAGCTATTAATCTGCTCCAGGCCACTGAACACAAGCTACAGAACTGAATCAACATGGAAGTAAAGGGGGAGCTACAAAAACTGACAACAAAATCTATAATTAAATAATTGTCTTTGATTGGAAGAGTTTTGTTGTTTTCATTTATTATTTAGCTGCAAGAAAGTTTGAGAGAGTGTTTCAGAGAGACAGGAAAGGGAATTACCTCAAGGGATGCACAACATGAGAGGATAGTTACAAAGAAAACCATTAATAAAATGAAAGGAGGGAGTGGGTGACCTCTGTTCTCAAAGCAAAGGTGTATGCATTGGGATTGCAGGGGGATGACTCTCAGAAGAAAGCATTTGAGAAAAATCCATCAGTACAATTTATCTGCAATTTCAGGGCAGCTCTGTGATTTATTGAAAAGGAGAACTATATATGCAAACATCTAACTCTGATCCCATAGCAGGTCCCAATTTCTGTCATCAGAGGTGGTTAGAATTCAGAACACAGAGCACGTCTACATGTCTAAACTTAAGTCAACCTATGTTAGGTCAACATACAGCCACTGCAGTGGTTCATGTCCACACTCTTCTTCTGCCAGTGGTGCAGGTCTATGCCAGGAGCGCTTCCACAGGCTCTCAGCTCCACATGCAACTCCTTGCCAGGAGCACGGGTGCTCCCCCCTGGCTCTCAGTTCCCTGCTCTGCTCCTGAAGTCCAGGTGGCTACTGGGTTCCCAGCAGGGAGCCAAGAGCCTCAGTGCAGCAGGGTCCCCAGCAGAGAGCGGGAAGCCTGGTTAGCAGCCCAGCTAGGAGGAGGGAACCTTCCCCGCCATCCCCCTCCCCCCCCAACACGACAGCCTGAGCTGTGAGCCAGGCTTTCTTGTCAATGTAACGTGGGACACTGCATCCCCCTAACTATGCTGATGTAAGCCCTACATCTCTGATGAAGGTTGGAGCTATGTCAGTGTAGTGGGGTACTTACATTTTTTGGGAGCAAAGCTCTAGCATGGACACTGACATAATTAGGTCAACTTGAGGGCCTTACGTCAACTTAATGCTGTACTGTAACCAGGCCTCAGTGAGAAGATCCTCCTTTAAAACCCTAAGAGTTATAAGCAATCATGTGCACACACCAAGCAGAGAGCCTCAAAGCTCCCCACAGATCAGCACTGAGTAGCAGTATAATGGGCTATCATGACACACATTATACAGAGAGCAAATGCCACATGAAACTTCCAGCTCCAAATCATGCCCACACCACAATTTCAGAGGATACTGTGGTAACCCAAGGAGCAGAGTTTGTGTGGTCAGTCATCACATCTGAATTCCAGCGACCTTTAAGCCCTCGCTCACTAAAGGGCAGTAAAATTTTTGCTGTATCAAAAACTGCCCATAATAAAGCCTGTATTTGTAGCCCAGCCCTAGAGGAGCACGTTGTCCAGGGCATAAATTAAGCTATTACCACCTAGATCCAGTTATGTTCTCTCTCTAAGCTCCCTGCTTGCCATCAGTAAGGGCAGAGGTTGTCTCCCAAACTTCCTTATTTATTTCAATGTGGGTATGGGTCATTTACTTTCTCCAGCTGGTTAAAGAGCATCCGAGCTCGTAAAACACATTGCATTCAAGGGGTAGGGAGCGAAGGCCTGCATGTGTCATTTCTGGGGAGATGCCTTAGGAACAAACACACAAAAGTAGTGGAGGGAGCTGTCAGGTGGTGGAACAGCAGGGCCTGAAGAATCACTGGCAGCTGGGAATGGGAATAGGCATCCTTGTTGGAACGCCACGAGGCATAAGGGCTCCTGGCACCTGAGATGGGGTATTAAGGGGAGAACCGGGGGCCTGAGGACTCAGGGGCAGCTGGGGAGGAGAGGGTATCAGACAGAGCATTGCAGGCCTGAGGGCTAAGTGGCAATTGAGAGGAGAGTGTTCGGGTGGAGCACCCCCAGGCTGGGGGCTCTGTAGCAATTCGGGGGAAGGAGGAGTTGGACAGAACACCCTGGCCCTAAGGGTTCCTGTTGGGAGTGGGGAGACACCCCGGATCTGAGGGTTCCACGGCAGCTGAGGAGGCTGGGGAGCAGGGGGAACGACAGACACTCTGGATCTGAGGGTTCCGTGGCAGTTGGGGCGGGAGACGCCAGCTGTCGGGAGGGGGACACACTCTGGATCGGAGGGTTCCGTGGCAGTTGAGGAGGCTGTCAGGGAGGAGGCGAGGCACTCCAGATCTGAGGGTTCCGCTGCAGTTGAGGAGGCTGTCGGGGGAGGGGGCGGACGGACGACGACTCCGGATCTGAGGGTTCCGTGGCAGTTGAGGAGGCTGTCGGGGGGACACTCCAGATCTGAGGGTTCCGTGGCAGTTGAGGAGGCTGTCGGGGGCGGGGCGGGCCGGACGACGACTCTGGATCTGAGGGTTCCGTGGCAGTTGAGGAGGCTGTCGGGGACGCTCCAGATCTGAGGGTTCCGTGGCAGTTGAGGAGGCTGTCGGGGACGCTCCAGATCTGAGGGTTCCGTGGCAGTTGAGGAGGCTGTCGGGGGACACTCCAGATCTGAGGGTTCCGTGGCAGTTGAGGAGGCTGTCAGGGGAGGAGGGGAAAAAAAAAAAAAAAAAAAAAAAAAAAAGAGAGACACTCTGATCTGAGAGTTCCGTGGCAGTTGAGGAGGCTGTCAGGGAGGAGGCAGGGCACCCCAGAACTGAGGGTTCCGTGGCAGTTGAGGAGGCTGTCGGGGGGCCACCCAGGGGTCTGAGGGGTCCTTAGCAGCTAGGAGAACTCAGGTCAGGGAGGGGAGACACTGGAGGAGGAAACGGGGTTGAATTCTTATGGGGAACCCAGTTTCCCTGTCCCAAACTGAATGGAACTTCATCACTAACAGAGAGGTCTGGGTGTGGCTGCCCTGCTAGCACATATCTACCATTCGACTTTGCAGAAATCTGGGTTTGAGACTAAAGGATTCATTGGGGGAGGTAGATAACACATAGCACTTGCATATAATAATAATTCAGTGTACACTGGACAACTGGCTTATTCCCTATTGAGGTCTTAAAACCATTTATGGGCTTGCTCAGTCCTGGTTCTGGTTTCCAGAGCGATGCCCATATTCCTGTGCCTATTGCGGGAGGACCTTGGATTATATTTATTACATAACTAGCCTTTCAGACATCAGTGGGCTCAGCATCTCTGTAAGGGCTCCTATTCCAACAACAAAGAGTAGAAGCGCTAGTACATCCACTCAGAACTCAAAGGAATGTAGAACAAAAGCCACCACCCACCCCATGGCACCTACTTGACTCACACCCAGGCTGTGGCCTATACCAGGGACAAATGACTCTTGTATACATATAATTTCCTTTTTACTATGTCTCCAGAACTAAAGAAACAAAGTCATGGGCTTTAGATTCACTTCCTGTTCTCTTTGTTCCCTAGCAATGCGAGCTAGACTGCTCAGAGATGTAGAAACACCATTAAACACCAAATGTATCACTACACATCAGCAGGGGGAGCTCAAACACTGATCATCTGTGAGACGTACCAAAACAGCGTTGAAAGTTTCTCAGAAATGGTGGGTTCACTTTAGATGTTTATAAAGCAGCGATTTAGAATATGGCAGGCCCTCCTCACAGAAAACTGTAAAGGGTCAGAGCAGGGGGCTGGAACAGTTGGTGGTGCTGGAGGCAGCATAGGATCTCTTGAAACAAAACAAAAAACGGGTGTCTTGAAAATAGATCAACTAAGAGGAAAAACGGCCCTAACTAGGTAGACTGGGTATTGGTGTATATAATTCTCTTGCATCTAGAGAGCCAAACCTCCTTCAATGATTAAGCCATGTCTACATTACTACTTATGTTAACAAAACTTATGTTGCTGGAGAATGAAAAAAACCACACCCAAGTAACATACATTTCACTGGCATAAGTGATAGTGCTATCTATCGGCAGAAGAGCTTTTCCTTCTGACACAGGCTGTTCATTGGGGGTGGTTTAATTGTATTAACAAGGAGCTTTTCCCATCAGCACAGAGCAGGTACATGGGAGATCTTACAGCAGCACAGCTGCATCGGTATTGCTACACAGTCTCTAGTGCATATACAGCATGGAAGGAGGAGAGGAAAAGCTAAAAATACTAAAGGACCATTAGCAAATTCATTTTGTTTCACTGCTTGACAAAGATGCTGTTTCGTGGGGTTTCACTGGGGTCAACATGAGGGCTGAATAATTCTAGGTAAATTCCCAGCATAAAATGAGATGTTGTAACTGTTAGTGTGTTACTGGATAGGATAATTAAAAATGCTCTGAAGCACAAAAGAAAAACTGGCACTTGCAGTCTGAGAAGCAAAATTTCACAAGAGCTAAACCCCAAATGGCACAGATTCAATGCAGAAAAAACTTGTTAATAAAATGTAAACTAAGTAAATCAAATTAAAAAGCAGCCAAGCCAAGCAGAGAGTCAGGAAATGTTAATTCTTGAGTCCAGTGCTAAACCAGCTCTCTCCAGCCAAGTCCACCTAAGTATTTAAAATGCTGGGGTTCCCGGGCCGGAGGAAAATGGGACCTCTCCTGCCCAACACCACCCAGATCATTGGGTTCTCATTTATAACTAGCTGCACTCTTTTTCAAAGCCATGGATTGCACTTGTGTTCTTTGCCACCTCCTCACCCCCCTTCTTTTCACATGACCCTCTTGGAGTCCCTTTATTCTATCCCATCATTGTCCATGATGATGCTTCCCAAGCACTTCCTGTTTGATCAAGGGGGACTGAAGGAGACCTTGTTCCCAGTCCCATACATGGCCATAAAAGGTGGTGCTGTTGAAAAGGGAATTGCTCCCTTTCCTGTCCCCCAAAAGAAGAGGAGATAATCACTTATCCTACCAACTAGTTTGGGAAACACTCTCCTCTAATTCTCACATTCATGCTTCTGCCATCTTTGTGGGAGGTAACCGTCACGTTAAATATTTTGGAACAATTATCTGTCACTTTCATCATCTTAGATCATTGAAACTTGAAGCGTTTTAAGCCTCTACTCCTCATCCCTGACCATTTATGCTATTTGTTTAAATTTTACTCCCTCCCCCCGACTTTGCTATGAAACTAGAGATTTGTCAATTTCACTCTACCTATAGCCTAGGGATGTAAAAGTCATTTAAAAACATAACCATGTAACTGCTAAAAAGTCTAGTAGTTACACATGCTACAGGCTCCCAGGGAGTCAGCATGCAACTGTACTGGAAAGGTTAACCGTTTTAAACGGTTACCCATTTACATCCTTAGTATAGCCCACTTCACGCACTGGTGAAGAGAGATCAGTCCCACATTGCACTGTCAGAATGTGGCAACAACTTCCCTTCTTCCCCTCAAAAATCCACCCCGTTCCCAAATCACGAAACTTTGTCTCTTTAAAGAAGGTTCAGTAAAACTTTTTAAACACACTGGAGAACATCTCTTTAAATAAAAGCAAGAGGGAAGGGGAGGGGACGCTGCTGCCTCATCGTTCTCAAACAAATCTCTTTTCTTTTGGCGCTGACTGCAGGCAGAGAGGAAAAGGAAACAACTGTCAGGACTTTGGAAAGGGTGTGTGGGGTAGGTGGATCACAGAAAGGCCTTCTGAGTGCGTGATTGTCACAATCTGTGTGTATGACAAAAAGTAGCCCAGTTTGACAGGCTATTAGCCCACCAGCCCCTCAAATATGGTAAGCAACAATGAGAAAGACTTGTTTATTTTAAATCTTTTTCCAGCAGTCTCAGAAATCAAACAATAAAGACACCCACTCTTGTCACTCCCACTGTGCCGATGGGATCCCGGGCAATATAAAGTACAGTTTTTAAAATAGATAAATAAAAGCAAGAGCACAGGAGACATGCATCTGCCTCCACGCCCTAGAGGCAGAAGAAAGTAATTTCAAGTAAAAGCAATAAGCTGACTAGACATAACATACGGGAGTTTTCATCAATGTCAACCCAGCAATAAAATACAACCTCCTGGTGCTGACTAATTGCCTCAAGAGCCCAGGAAACAAAGGGATGGCGTGTAATGAACTTTCCTCTTGGAGGAGGAACCCACCAACCAGAAATCAGTAGGGTTGAAATAAAAAAAGGATAATACCTAGTAGCAGCTCTGAGATCCTCCTTCTCCCAGGTATCTGTTCTCTGTATGCCTGTCTCCCTCAGACATTCCATGTCCTTTCCCTATGCCCCAGTTTGGACACACATTTGCAAACTCGCACTACTAGCTGTTCAGAAGTAACCATCCTAAAAAGCTATTGAATCCAGAGTTGCACATACATCGCTGCTTTCAGCTAAACAGCCTCACACCAAGGCTAGCACTCAGGAGTTTCAGCTCCAAAAGAACACAAGCCTCTAGTACCTGAACTATTAGCTAGTAGTAGCAGCCGTAGACCTATTATATTCTACAAGCCAGTGTTGCAGAATATATTCTCAACTAGGGGTACATATACCCCTGGGGGCTTGCAGAGGTCTTCCATGGGGTACATCAAATCATCTAGCTATTTGCCTAATTTTACAACAGGCTACAAAATATCATTAGCAAACTCAGTACAAACTAAAATTTGATACAGACAACTAGTTTATACTGCTATATATTAGGGATGTAAGAATTTAACCATTTAACTGATAAGCATCAGCTTACCTGTTTCGGTTGCGGTTCAACTCTTCTGACGGTGCGCGCCAGCTACCACCCCACGCTGCAGGCTGTGTAATATAAGCCTTATACTGCAGAGCCCACAGCGCAAGTAACCGCTAAGATTTTTAATGGTTAAAAGGTTATTCTTTTAAATGTTTTCTACATCCCTGCTATATATACTGTACACTAACATGTAAGTATAACATTTATATTCCAATCAATGTATTTTATAATTATATGGTAAAAATGAGAAGAAGTTTTTCAGGAATTGTGTGCTCTGATACTTTTGAATTTTTAAGTCTGGTTTTGTAAACAAGTAATTTTTCAGGGAGGTGAATGTTGGGGGTACACAAGGAAAACCTGAAAGGGATACAGTCACCTGGAAAGGTTGCTGTAACCCCACCATTAGCAGGTGACATGATCACACATTCATTTAGAGGCTCAAGTCACAAACCAAGAATTACTATTCTTTCTCTACCCAGTATAGCAGGATGGAGCATCCTTCTTGACAGGCACAGAAAGGACTGTGACCTCAGGTGGGGGAAGAAAGCCAAGATTTTGTGGTCTCTGAGTCCCATCCTCCAGCCCAGATTGTAGCCAGGCAGCTAAGCAACACACTGCTTGGTTGAGTACAGGTTAGAGACACATATGGTTCGGCTGTAAATCTAAATGAAGTGGAACAAGAATGCAAAGCAGGGTTGCTTATGCAATAGCTGCTGCTGTGCTTTGCAGTGCAGCTTCATGCCTGCATTAATTGTGGGCCGGCCTGAAAACAGTCCTCTAGGGGATGCGAAAAGCAAACCACAAGTGCTCGATGACATCATGCTAGAGCGAACATGCCTGCAGGAACTCAAGTGCAAGCAAATCAGACTGACAATCAACCCTCTAGCCCAGTGCCCTTCTCTCATGGCTTACTCCACAGTCCTCATCACATAAATGGAGCTTTTTAAGGGCAAGTTAAATCTATCCTCCCTCCCCACTGGGCCTCCTTAGCCCCAGGAAAGCCAAGCATGTGTGCACTGTGCGCATGCATGTGCACAGGTCGCAAAGCCTTATCCATTAAGCTGTTTTGCCACCCACTCAGTCCTGCATTGGTGGCAGCCAACTCCTGTCTCTCCAAGATTAACACTGTGACTCTTGGAAACCTCTTTCATTTCATCAGATTGCTGCATAACACACATGGCCCTAACAGTGCTTACAGAGATACTCTAATTAATGGTGCCAGCTGCCACGATGCAGGAGGAGGGAGAAACTAAAGAACACCCTAGGGCAGCTTGCTGGAGGAAGGTGAAGCCTACCGCCCCAAGAGAAGGATCTATCCAGAACCATTGCTAACACATGCTGAGACTAGTAGGGGATTGCATCCTTAGCTGGTTAACATGGAATGGATGTCCTTGCGATGCCTTCTCCAGGAGCACTTCCTGGTGGCTATAGGAATGGTCTGTATATAAAGTTGAGAGTGAATGGGAGTCTAGAAATAATGGAGACTCAGAAAGATGACTTTGGTACAAATTTGAGGGCTCTCTCAGCACTGGCTCAGTGCCCTCTGCTTTGGGCAGCTGGAGTTCACCCTAATGCCTTTGGTTGGGTATGGACGACTAGCATGGATGACCTCATTCCATCAGATCATAAAAAGTGGCGTGGCTCTATCAGGGTTCCCTCCCAATCCATATAACAGATTGAAAGGAGGCGAGCCAATCACCAGTCAAGTGCCTGGTTTAAGAGAGGGAGAGCTCAGGACTCCAGTCGGCAGCAGGCTACGCGGGGACGTGTCAGTCCCGGCAGCTGCTGCTTTACGAACAGAGCAACCACCACCACGTGGTCAGAGTCAAACAAGTTAAGAAACAGAACAGCCACTGGTCCCTTACCTCCTGTCGTTGCCGAAGAGCCGGGCCACCTCTTCCCTTCCGGGGCTGCGGGCCCGGGTCCTCTGCTCCAGCCGTTTCCTCTCCACCTGGAAGGCCTCCCGGTTACTGATCCTAATGGCCTTGGGGACATCGGCCAGGGTGGCGTACTGCCGACTGGCTTTGAAGGAAAGGGAGCGGTCCGGTCTTTCTGCTCCCCTTCCCCTGTCTCTGCTGCTGCAGTCCTTCCCCATGGGGTAAGTGCTCTTTGAGTCCAGGGAGTTGAGGGAGAAGCTGGAAACCATTCGGTTGTTTGAGCTGGTACCTGGGGAAGGAAAGGGGTGGCTGTGCTCCTGGGAGGGCGATTTGGGGTAACTGTACCTGTTGTTTGGAGTGCTGGGGCTGGGTGGGGATGGTGGAGGTGGCAACTGCTGCTCTTCCAACTTCGAGTCTTGCTTGGTCTTCTCCAAGGAAAAGTAACCGCTCTCCACACGCGCCTTCCGCCCGCAGTCTATCCGGTCGCCATTCATTGCGCTCTCATCTACAAGACGGAGCAGAAAACAAGAGGAAGGAGTTGGGTGGAGGTTGCTACGCTTGGTTCCAAACTTGATTTTGCCTCCCCTGCATTTGAATAAGAAAGGACTTCAACACAAACTGTCTGGTCTCCACAAAACAGGAAAGAACCACCACTTCCTGCATTACATTCACTGCCTATGGACCCAGATCCAAACCTGACCTGAAAGACCCTCCTCCCGAGGGAAACTGGGAGCTCAATTTCACGATCCACTGCATCTTTGGCTTCCATGCCCACACCTGCCAAAAAGGTTGATAAGAAGAACAGGGGCTTTTGCAATGTGGCGAATGACCTGCTAGGTAGCAAACTAGGACTCACCAATCACCAGCATTTCACACTTGGATTACTGAGAGCCCCATGTGAAGCTCCCAAAGATGTACGTGGGGATGGGTGGTTTTGACATCTTTACAGCAGGGAAAAAGCTGAACAATGACAACAGAGGCTTCCACAGCAGTGGGAATGTAGCTAGCAGAATGCCAGCAAGTGTCCAGCCAGCTTCTCACCTCCGGTCAGGAGTTGTCCTACTGCAGAAGTGCCCAGAAAGCCTCCCCTTATTGCTCTGTGTCCAAGCATGCAATGATCTGACCTGCACGGCCGCCATAGAGTCTGGGAGGTGGGACACAACAGGGAAGTGTGGCTGTTTTCTTAACACATAAAGAGGAGGCTTTTTAACAAGGGGCTGGGGGCATGTGAGAAGGAACTCCGTGGCTCAGCCAGCAATACCAATGCATTTCCTAATCACATGTGAAATCAATTTTGATGGTTCTCATTCCAGCAAAGCAAAAGGGTCGCGAGAGCTGAACAAGAGAGTGGAAGGTGCATTAACAGCTGGAGGAAGCTTGACTCCATCAACAGCTCCTCATTTCTTCCTCCCCAGACAAAATGGAGAGCTAGGAGAGGACTGAAGCCTCAACTACAATTCAGGTACCAGGCCCTCCATCTGAGTGAAAATGAAAAACAGCTGCATGCCTTCTTTTGCCAGAGTGAGTTAGTGCCCACCAGCCACTATGCCAGCACAGACAAGGGCATTCAGGAAAGGGAATCCCTTTGCACCAAAGCTTCCCCACTGCTCTGGCTATAGAAAGCAAAAGCAACACTTCCCGTTTTGCATTCACCCCAGCACAGTCGTGCACGGGCATTTGTTTTCAAGGGCCAAAGTATCCTGCATCTAATCATTGCACTTCCTGAATTCTTGGCCACTAAAACAGGGGTGGCCAGCCCATTTAACAAAGAGCCGAAACAGCGGCAGAAAAAATGCGAAGAGCTGCACCAGAATTGTCGAGGAAGGGGGAGGGGGGAAGGAGGTTGCCCCTTTAAGAAACAAGCTTAGGCTTTTGGGCCATATCAGGCACACGTCAACAGGCGCCATCTTGGGTGCCATTTTGAATTGTTGCCCCGGTGAGCACAGGGGAGCCGGGGGCAGAGGCTGCAAGAGCGGCTTCACAAGCCGCACTTTTGGGGGAGAAGAGCCGCATGTGGCTCGCAAGCCGTGGGTTGGCCACCCCTGCACTAGAAGATTCTCTGCGTGTAAGTCTGGAATGTGGAGAAAATGGTTTTGGTCCAGGCAGACTTGACCAATGTTGGTTGGCTGGGTGTGGATGGGTGGTCTACTTCCAGCAGCGACTTTCCCATCCATTCTGAAAATTATAAGATTGATGATAAATTATTTTGTTTTCTCCAACCAAAAAACAAGTGAATGAAAGGCAGAATCTGTGGGGGTTACACACACATACTCTCTCTCTCTCTCTCTCTCTCTCTCACCCCACCCCACCCCCTGCCCATGGCCTCATCTCAAGGTGTCAAGGGCAAAAGCTTATTGATTCATCCAAATGAGGGCTCTGCTGACACCAGCTAATTCACAGAGACACAAAGGGAGCAGTCCTCTTCCATTAGCTAATCCCAAGAGAGTAAGGAGGAAAGCAATCACTTTAGCTAGCCACTCAGACCATGCAGATAAAGGAAACAGACTCAGCTTCCCCCCACCTCCACCCTGATTTATCCAAGGGGAACACAGAACACAAAGCAGGAAGAAAGCCCGGACCCCTATTGTTTCATTTAGAACAATACTGCAGACTCGGGCAGCTTCCACAGACTAATCAGAGGAGACAAAATGTAAACAGCTGCCCTGATATAGGGTTGGGGGGAGGAAGCAGCACCTCGGTGCTTGGCAATAACACAGGGCCAACTGCAGGCAAGTGCCTCTCGGCTTCCCTTAACGGCACTGTTTCCCAATCCACTGGAAAGCTGTCGATGGGTCATTGGTCCAGTCCAGAGGGGAGGCCACTGGGTGGGGGGGGGTGGGGTAGTGAGCCCACCTCACATTTGCCCAGCAGCGACTGCTCCTGTCCCACAGAACTGGGCTGAGAGGGCTACTCTAGATGGTTGAGGAAGAGGAGGCGGCGGCAGCAGCAAAGGAAAGTGGCGTCTGATTTTGCATTAGGACCCTGGGTGGGATGCAAATTAAGACAAAAATGCAGCTGGTGGGCTGCCTTAGTTTGGGAATCGTTCGGCTAGCAGCTAGTATAAAGAAGGATGATCAATATTCAAAAGCTCATTTATGCCAAAGGAAACTTCCTTCCCTCGGAATCACATCCATTAGAGAAGGAAAACACCTGTGAAGTCATCCCATCCCTCTCCTTGCCTCTGTCTTCCAGTACTTTATCCAGATTTTTCCCTTTCTGAAGTTCATATCCTTATTCAGTTATCCCTCTTCCCCTCGGTACCACCCCACAGGATGCTGCACTCTAGGGATGTAAGCGAGCAGTCGACTAACCAATACGTCTCGGCTTATCAGTTAGTTGAGTTGACTACTTGCATTCCCCCCCTTGCTGCCTCTATCAGAGGCAGTAAAGGGGGGGAAGCAGGAGCCGGTGCTGGGGGGAGTCAGCTTAAAAGCCTTATCCCCCTCAGCACTATCTCTGCGGTGCCACTTGCCCCCACCCCTGCGCTGGTACCTCTGCAGCAGAGGTAGGTCCCAGACCCAGCACAAGCCGGGCCCAGATTCACCGTGGGCAGAGGCTGCTCTGGCAGTAGCCCCTGTCCACAGAGAGGAAGGGGGAAGGGGTCCAGCTCTCTGCTGGGCCCTCCTGCGGACAGAATCATAGAATCATAGAATACTAGGACTGGAAGGGACCTCGAGAGGTCATCAAGTCCAGTCCCCTGCCCTCATGGCAGGACCAAATACTGTCTAGACCATCTCAGATAGACATTTATCTAACCTACTCTTAAATATCTCCAGAGATGGGGATTCCACAACCTCCCTGGGCAAATTATTCCAGTGTTTGACTATCCTGACAATTAGGAACTTTTTCCTAATGTCCAACCTAAACCTCCCTTATTGCAGTTTAAGCCCATTGCTTCTTGTTCTATCCTCAGAGGCCAAGATGAACAAGTTTTCTCCCTCCTCCTTATGACACCCTTTTAGATACCTGAAAACGGCTATCATGTCCCCCTCAGACTTCTCTTTTCCAAACTAAACAAACCCAATTCTTTCAGCCTTCCTTCATAGGTCATGTTCTCTAGACCTTTAATCATTCTTGTTGCTCTTCTCTGGACCCTCTCCAATTTCTCCACATCTTTCTTGAAATGCGGTGCCCAGAACTGGACATAATACTCCAACTGAGGCCTAACCAGTGCAGAGTAGAGCGGAAGAATGACTTCTCGTGTCTTCCTCACAACACACCTGTTAATGAATCCCTGCCCGTGGCTTGCTCAGTCTTGGCTCATGCCAGGTTCAGGACCTACCCCAGCTGCAGCTCTGCAGTTCAAATGTACTAGAAGCCAGGCTGCCCATCCACCCCCCCCGGCTCTTACTACATTTAAACTGCAGATCTGCAGCAGGGGTAGCTCCCGGACCCGGCATAAGCTGGGACTGAGTGCTTCTTCTCTTATCAACTAATCCTATAGGCGATAAAAATTCCATCGACTTCATGATTATCGAATTACTTGCCACTTAACATTCTTACTGCACTCTTCACAAATGTGTAGGCTGGCATTGTGCTGAGCTATTCCCACTGTATTAGAGTATTCAAAGTGTGGGTGGAAGGCAGGATAAGAGGGGAATCTAGTTTTCTTTTCACCGCCGATGTCAGTTTCTTCTTATTTTGGACTTTGCCCAATTCAGGACAATGAAACAAGCCCAAGTCCATGCCTGCACTATCTACCCAGGTAGTTACGTTTGTAAATAAATACACGAAGACAGGAAAACATTTCTATTCACATTTTAAACGAGAGTAAGTTTAGGCCAAACTCTCAATGTGGAGAGCCACATCACTCCAGTCAAGCTATGCAATAAAATCAAAAACCGCTGCAGGAAAACCTTCCACTTCTAGTAACAACTGGGGATTAATCAGCCATTAATAATAGCATTTGACACTTTTAAAGCACTTCCATCAGCAGATATCACAGCACTTGACAAACAGTAGATTTCACAACCTCCCTGTCAGAGAGGGAAGGTATTAGATCCACCTTTCAGAGGGGTAAGGTAAGCGTTTGAGGTGATTTGACCAACACTCTCTCAGACCCTGCTTTAAGTCACTAGCTAGGGTGAAAAAGAAAGCTCCCCCCAATCAGGCACTGAAGGCTGCCAGGGTAGAGGAGCACAAGTATGTGTCAGCGTCCGTCTGGTCCTTACCTTCTTTGCTTTCCAGCACAGGTTCCTTCAAGGAGCTGGCAGGCATGGCCTGGCTCTGCATGGGGCTCTGGGCTGGGCTGATGCTACTGCTCCCATCCAGTTGATCTTTGCCCCTCATTTCTTCTTGCCACAGTGTGGACTTGGTTGTGGGGACCTTCTCTGCATTAGGAATGTTGCTACTGGTGACAGCCATCTTAGCGGGGCCAGGTTCCTGAAGCGAACAGGAAAGACACTGGGTTATCACTGCATGTTCTCTATGGCCTCGCGCCAGTCATCCCAACTTACCATAGGCAGGTAGGTCCCTGTCTGGGAACACATGGACCACATTACCCCAAGCTCCTAGGCCACATGGCATTTCAATGCACTCACAAAGAGGAAGTGTATTTGCCCTCCTTCAATGATCAGACTTGTACATTTCAAATGCTGGCAGGTCTACATGCTGCTCTTAAGTGGGGCAGGCTAATTCAGTGCTTCCTTAAGCAAGGCAGCTAGCACCGCTCTGAGAAAGAAATGGGAAATGTCTTTAATATGCTTGCCCAATGGAGAGACCAGGAAATGGCCCATATCGCCTTCTCCATCCAGCTGGAGAAAGAGCGCCAAGGTAAGCTCACAAATGATGGAAGCCTATGGACCCAGAGAAGCAGCAGATCAACGGGGTAGAGGCCTCTTTGCTTTGCTGTGTTTTCTTTTCCAATAGAAACTGCCCCTCCCAGCTCGGCAGCCTAGGACACAGCAAAGTACCAGCGCTTTTAACTGTGCGTTCGCATAACTGAGACCTGCAGCTCGGCCACCATACGCCAGCCCTGACTGCGACACCCGCTGCCGGCCCTTGTGCCGCAGGCCCAAGGCATGCTGTCCCACGCAGCATTTGAGATCGATCAGAAAGAGCTCAGGCTGAAATAGATTCTAATCGGGATCAGCTTCCTGGAGAGTCTCCTGAGACCCAGCAAACTCACTTCATTTTGACCTAATCAAGGACAAGAATGCTTGTGCAAGGCCAGTGTTGTCACTTGCCACAGAACCGTCTCAGTACAGACCAACAGAAGTTGCAGACATCTCCTACCACATGTGTGTCAAAGATGTCTCATTACACAGCTGTTGGTGGAGGATCTTACAAGATTATAACAATACTCCCTCCTCCCTCCTCCCTCCCTCCCAGGATCACAACACCTCCCACAGCCAGCCAACAATGCAGCCACCTCTGGGGCGGAAGAAGCGATATTTTGACCAATCAGGGTGTTGAACATGCATTCTAAAAAACTTTTGGTGGATTTGTACTCTGTGACACTCAACATACAGGCTACCTGCTTGGACCTCTCCACAAACATTTACTCTGTCGTGTCTTCATATCCAAGAAATGTACATCTCCAACCCCTCCTCTCCCTTTCATCTTCCGAGGACTGGAAAAATCAGCTTCAGCCACAAAGCATTTCCATCAGGATGGCAGGGAGCAGCTGGCCCTGGACCCCACTTCAAGTGGAACACTGCACTGGGCTCTACATTTTTCAGCCTGGAGGGTGGCTTTCCCCTCAGAGCAACGTTTCACAAACTGTCAGCACCTCAGAGGGCAGCAAACCTCCCCAGAGAGGGGAAGCTTTGAAGCCCAGCCAGGCCCTGCATCTTGGAAAGCACGGCCAAGAGTAAATTCTCATCTGATCAATGTGCCCGCTTTTGGCAAAGCTGCCCTAACTGGGTCAGTCAACAGGGAATATGGAAGTGGGCCTGAAGCCAAGGAGCCATGTGTGTTGAACTCTTGCCCAGAAGACCTTCTTAGACTCAGGACTCTGAGCCTTCTAGAACCCATCAAGTCGCATTTCAACAAGGTTCCATTTGCGAGAAGGCAACTATTACCTGAAAAATTCCCCTGGCTAGAAACAATGAGCACAGCCTACCACCCTGGGCACCTCCTCAAGGGCTCAGCTGGTTTAGACAAAGAAGGGCTTTATGTAAGTAGAAAGCAGATTATACGCTGAGGGGAAAGAGGAACATGTGAGTTTGGGCATACCCTCTCCCTCCCCGACAAACCACTATGTTTTTCAGTCAGAACAGGGGTTATTTTTCAGCTACTGCAAGTCCCACTATCTAGCCTGGTGTTCCAGTTATTTCCTGCCCAGCCACCAGCCCCACACCACACTTCCTGCTGCGAGAGAGATTAGCAGCTTCACAGCGCTATTGCCTGGGAGCCCAGAGACAGGGCTACAGGCAGAAATGTCACGCCTTTTTTCCTCGGGTTTATACCCATTTTTAAACAGCAGCTCCTCACCGTCACCGATGTGAGGCGCTGTCCCTTTCTACCCACAAACCACAGTATGCCTGGCTGGTGGCATACAGGTTAAGTCAGCATCCCAAAGGGCCTCTGACTGTCAGCAGCAGTGCATATCTGAGCCCTTCTCACCTGCACGCTGTGGCTCAGCACAGCAGGTGTATGGCTTTGACTGCTATATTGACAAGCACAACAGGGATGCAGTTATCACTGAATGAGCACTGAAGAAACCTGAAGCCATGTTTTTTAACACCTGAAGCTTAGCTTTTTGACCTTGTGGCAGTTTCTTCCCTCTCCTTCCTGGCCCAGCTTATAACCTGGCCCAACCCAAGTCAGCAGATTGATGTATCATGTATGACTCAAAGTTACAATGAAGGAAATAAGAATTTCTGATCCTCCAATGCATCCTCATTGCTGACAAACAGCCCCACTCTGGAACGCCCTCAATGCAACCATCTCTTAAATGGATTTTTCTCCCTTTACAACTTGCAGCACTGTATTCTGGAAAGTCTCAGGGGGTAGCCATTTTAGTCTGTATCTGCAAAAGTCTGTATCTGCAAAAGCAACGAGTCGTCCATGGCACCTTAGAGACCAACATATTTACTGGGGCATAAGCTTTCGTGGATAAAACCCACTTCAACAGATGAATAGGAGTGGACGTTACAGAGGCGATAAATACTCCTGCCTCTGTAAACTCCACTCTAATTCATCTGATGAAGTGTTTTTATACCCATGAATGCTTACGTCCTAATAAATCTGTTAGCCTCTAAGGTGCCACAGGGCTCATTTTATTCTCTAAAGGCATCATTCTGCATAAGAGTGCAACATTCAGATTGTTTCTGTAGGGTCTGCCATTAGATGTGTGCATCCAGAACTAGGGATGTAAAATTCCATTTAATTAGTTAACCGATTAAACAAGTAGGGTGGGTAGGGGGCCCATGAGGCTGGAGCAGCCCTTCTCGGCAAGTGGGGTGCTGCTCCAGCCCCCACCGGTTAACCATAACTGGCAAGCCATTAAAGGGTGAGGCTTACCTGTTAACCATTAACATCCCTGTACCTTCCCCCTCAGCTCAATCTCCTTTCATGATCTTGTCTTAAAATGGGGACTGAACTTTGAGCAAGGGGACATTCTCCCTGAAACCTTAAACCAGAGGTAACAAAGCCACTCTTTACCTGAGCCAAGGCTCTTGAGCCTCCCTAACTTCAGGAAACAGAGTTCAGTCCTAGGAAATTCTGTCCACAGGCCTTTCATTTGGAAACAGAGGTACTGTTTGTGAGGTGTACTGAAATTGCTTCAGTCACAGCCATCCTACATTAGAACCATTAAATCTTCCATTTTGCTTTTGCTTTCAAGGCCTTCAGCCCATACATATCTATCAATCATATAACCCCCAGAGTCCTTACCCCTTCTGCCTCCAGTCAAGAAACAGACAGTAAATTGGTTTAGCTGCTTGATTTCATGCTCATGCTATGGATGTCTTTTCTCTGCCTTACACACACCAGGTGTGGAACCAACAGTGCAACCTCTAAAGAGCATACCTGAGAAGCAAATAAACCATATCTCCTACCCCCTTTCGTTCGTTCATGTGCGTTTGCGTGTGCACGCGCACACACACACACACACACACACACACACACACCCCGTTTCCTACCATTGACAGTATGGCTCTTAAATCCCGGCTGCCCTTAACATACAGTCCAGAAAATATTTTTGTGCAATGGCTTTATTTAAAAAAAAACCACCCCAAAAGCTAGAGAAATTCATTCCTTATTTTCAATAGCTGCATTCAACATTTATCTGGTCTAGTTTGCAGCCAGAACCATGAATAAATTAAAAATAACACCTTAATGTCTGAAATGGCTAAATGGTCATTGAAATACAATTTAGAAAACACCAATTATTTTAAATGAGCCACCAAATAGGACTTGGCCTTAGTAAATCAGTGAGTTGCCATTTTACTTCCTATCCTTGCAACAGGAAGCCTGGTCCACTGACTTCCTTCATCATGAACTAAGAGCGATTTAGAACAGGGATGGGCAATAACACGGTGGTGGTTCATCAGGCTTAGCCTCTGGCAAGCTGCTGCCACTATATTTACCTGCATGGCAGCTGCTACCAGTGAACGTAGCTCCCATTGGTCAGGGACCACCGTTCCCAGTCAACAGGAGTGGCAGGAAGCAGCGTGGACTGGGACACTGCCATTCTCAGCAATGGGAGCTGTGGAAAACAATCCACAGCCAATGGGTGCTGTGATTGCCAGTACCTGTGACCATGCCAGTAAATATAGCAGTGAGGATCTGCCAAGAGCTAAACCTGGTGGACAGATCTGGTGCATGGGCCAGTATTTGCTCACCCCTGTTTTAGCAGGTTAATGCATGAGAAGCAATGGAGACTCTCACAACTGGCCTAAGGTTTAGTTCTATTACTTAGGAAATTTTTTAGAAATTTTCTTACAGCCACCGCATCTGGTCAGGATAAACCAAATCATCTCTAAGAAATATTATCTTCAAATGGTGACAGCTCTTCCCAACCACTCAACACGGTGGGCATATCAAAGTCAATCTTAATTACTACGTTAGGCACAATGGGCCTGTAGACCTACACACACACTGGGGCTGCCCAAACACAGGGCTTGCTGCTGAGAGTTATCCCATTGAAGTCATCAGGACCATGTGTTACTAAGCTCTTTATGCAGAAATGTGTTTGTAGGCTCAAGCTCTTATACTGGGTGGGCAAATTCTGGCCTGCAGGCCGGAATTGGTCCGCAGGGTTAGTCCCTGGCGGGCCCCCACCTCTATGTTTAACTGTGCAGGTATCGGACGATTGCCGCTCGTGTTGGCTGCGAATCCCCACTCGCGGCCAATCCAAACAGTGGAAAGCGGTGTCCTGGTCCGTGCCACTTCCCACCGCTTCCATTGGCAGCGAATGGCGATCTGTGGCCAACGGGAGCTGCAATCATCTAATACGTGCAGAAGCACAGGTAAACTATAGCAGCAGCCCACCAGGGACTAACCCTGGTGGCTGCTGCTTTGTTATTGCCCACTTGTGCCTTAAATGCTCTGGCGACTTTATATATAGAAAAGGATCTGGTCTGCTCATGACTATATTATAAACACACAGATACTCGCATTTTCAAGAAGAAATGGCAATTGCGTCACTTCATAGCCTCCTCCCCCGAGATATTCCAACAGGTGATTTTCAGAAAGGGAATACTCAACTATCTCTGGAAGGTCTTTTAAGATATCTCCAACTGGGCACCTGAAGTTACTAATCTCCTCAAACCTTTTAGGCCATCTATATGTATTAATAAATATGTATGCCATATATCCAGACAAAGAGAGAAGTGAGCAAAGCAGTACTACCTAAGCAAGTAGGCAGGATGGCTTCTTTCCACTTCTTTGACTGTTCAAATTATGTATTATATTGTCACCCCTTTGCAATTTATACCAGATGCCAGGGCCTTGGAAACCAGCTTTCAAGCAGATGCCAAAATCAGCGTAGCACACAAGCAAAAGTCCTGGAACAGTGGTAGTCACAAACAGCACAGAATCCAATCCCTTCTTTTAGGGATCTCAGCCTAAATGCTAATACCCTAGTTTTCAACTATTCTGCATCAAGAACTGACTCCAGCTAGAGAGATGAATGCAAAGTGCAAAGTCCCTAGCTGCTTGTCATGCCTCCCCCCAGAGGACCATCAGAAAACCAGCCATCTACCTGCATTTCCTTCCAAGATTAAAAAGTGCTCATATGCTAAGAAAAAGCACGATGTTTAATAGCACCATCCAGTGGCCAGTGTTTCCTGTAAACGAAGTGCTTGGGTGGCCACCTAGGAGAGATTCAAATGCCACCCAGCTGATTAGCATAGTGCCCACAGATGGCAGCCAATGTGTTTCTACTGGTGGTGCACATCCACAATGTTTCCCTGCACATAAAATTTATTCCATACATAGATGGAAAAAATTAGAGGGAACATTGCCAGTGACCTTGATATGGTTTCTGGATGCAGAAAAGAGGAGTTAATGGCAAAAGACTAGATCAAATCAACACACTTCCCCAGCCTTGTGGCTTCACCCATAATCCCAGATTTCATGATGGAAGCAGGAGGAACCACCTAGAACTGTTTGCGGGTAAAAGGAAAGCAGATTTTTGAAGAACACATGAACGTGAGCGCAGCGGCCAGTGCCGCCGCAGACAATATTTGCTGTGGGATTAGGGGCATTCTTTGCTTTCAAAAGGCTCTTTTCCCACAGAGGGAGAGGGGCCTGACAAGAAGCCAAGTTCAATAGAAGCCCTTTTAAAGGGGTTTCTTTTCTGGTAACCGTCGCTCCACTCCCCCAACCCCCGCCCTTTGACAAGCCACGTTGAGTTTGCGGTGACAGGCTTCTGGTGCTGCGCGGCCAGAGGGAGATTGGGATCAAGTCATTTCCAGGTTGCTTTGGGGAGAGGAACACAGGGAGAATGGGAAGCTGTGGCTCCTCCTTGCATCAAATGCAAAGTGAAGAAGGGGAAGCAGGTCGAGTTGGCAGGGAACACGTGAAGGTAGAGATAAAAGCTCCGCTCTGGCTGCTGCCTACTGCTACCTTGCCGGAGCTGTTCAAATGAAATCTCTGTAGCCACAGAGACACATGGAGTTTCCTGCTTTCCATTCCAGCCCTTGATTTTGATGGGAAGCGCCCAGATTCCTCATTCAGCTTCCCGGCTTTGAGGTATCACCTACGTCATCCAACTGGCTTGCTCTTTTGTGGAGTAGAACACTACACAGGATGTGACTAAGCGGGAAACTTTTGCAGTATTTTTATGAAGCCTAAGAGTTCCTCAGTTTCCCCTATGTGCTGCAGGGTTACCTAGTGGGAGGAGGAGGGGGAAAGGAGATCGGTTTGCTCTCGGGCAACCTAAAACACAGGTGTGAATGGCACCTAGTTGGTCTGCGGCCTGGGGCCCATATTAATGGAGCACTTGAGAAGACAATGGCAAATCTAATTACCCGGACATGGACACCTAGCAACCAACAATCCAGAAAGATATGGACTTCCCTGCCTCTCCACAGAGGGGCTGAGCCACAGTCCCCAGCTCATGGACTGCACACTGAGGGGTGTGAGGCAATATCTCCTCTAATCTTTTCCATCCATGTACAGAATAAATTTATACATTCATGGAGGCATATACAAATGTGCACCACTACTAGAAACAAATAGTCTAGCTATAAATGCTCCGCTAATCAGCTGGGCGGCACTGGAATTTCTCCTGGGTGGCTACACAAAGCCCCCCGCTTACAGGGAACACTGGTGTGAGGTGAAAGTTAAGCTGGCTGCAAGAAGCAGTTGGGGGCCCTATGAACTATGCTGTAAATTTCTTTTCTCTTTGTTAACCAAGGTGTATTCCAGGTGACTAACAAACTCTCTGGTGTGACAACGCAGCTGAGTGTCACTGCAGATGCTGACAGAGGAGGTGCACTGGTCCTAAGACTGTACAAGTCTCCCTCAAGGGCCTGCCTTAGCTGGACTCGCTGAACAGAGGTCATGGTGTGACGCAGGAGGGCTAAAGAACCAGAAGGCCACCAGTGAAGCCAGGTGGCTTGTCCAGGAGGAGGAGTGAGACCATCTAGGAAGTCTGGTTCACTGAAGGGTCCTTTTAGAGACTACTCCAAAGCTGGGGACATAGAACTGGTGCTGTGGATCCATGACACAGGGCCCCAAATGTTCCAGTAAAAAGGGGCCACACAGGCAGCTGGCCTGGGCCTACGGGCTGCGTATTTCCATATACCTTTCTCTGCTCATCCCCTCAGGGAAAGGGTCAGAGAAGCCACACATGGTCTGAGTTCCCCCATGCTAGAGCCCACAGTTAAGCAACACAGCTCTCGTGCTGCTGGGTGGGGTTTTTACCCCTTCCCTCTGAAGCTGGTCATGGTTAGACACACTGGACTAAGAGGACATTCATTTCTGATGCACTTCCCTATATCCCTATGACAGAGCTGATAGTCCTAAGGGTAGCACTCAACAGGGCACACCTGGACCTTGAATGGAGCACTGTCCCCGTCAGCTGGACAGTACATTTAAGGAGCAGACAGCAGTATGGGACAGTCTCAGACAGGACTTACTGAATTCCTTACAGACGTCCCTCAAAGGCTGGGGACAGACGCAGGCCTAGGCCAAAAGCACTCCACTCTAGGACAGTGTCAACAGATGCTGGCTCCGAAATTCAGGTGCTTATCTGAGCTGTCCAACCCAGCTGAGCCTTCAGCATCAAAGAGAAGGGGATGAAAGTCTAAGAGAAGGGGGAGAGTTCTGGGGTGGTAGCTGCTTCTATCTGAGAAGCAGAACAGCAAGGGCTGCCCTGAAAGTGGAAGTTGAACCATAAAACTAGACATAAGAGTTTGGTTCAAGGTTTGGGGGGAGGTCTGATGGAAGGAAGGAAAGGATTCTTGTTCGATCTGTTGCTACTTTCAGCTGCAGGAGTGCTGCCAAGTGGGCAAAGTGGGGGAGGGGTGCCCAATCCAGGCCCCTGGGAAGGGCAGGGCTGGGGCTAGCCTCCCCCCACCAACTCTTTAGCGCTGCCCAGAGCTCCGGCAGTGATTTAAAGAGCCCGAGGCTTCAGCCACTGCTGCATTAGCAGCACCAGGGAGCCCTGGGCCCTATAAAAATCACCGGGCCCCCAGGCAACTCCCCCTTTCTCCTTTCCTTCCCCACCCCGGTCAGCGGCACTGTGTGCTGGAATTTTGTTACAATGCTGCCTTCTAGTCAAGGCACACCGTGGAGTGGAAACCCAAGAAGAACTCTGTGCTCAATTCAAGCAGAGATGGGGCCATGGCTGCTCTTGGGCTACTTAAGGAACGTCGAGAGATTTGCAAGATGAGGAACAGGAGAGGTTCATTAATTGCCCTTGCTGTGTCTATTTACCCCCATTAAACCCTACAAGATCCAATCCGGACAATGCCCAGGACTCCCATTTTCTCTGAAGTGGAGCTGCTCAGCATCACTCAGGATGGAGCCCTTATTCAGCTGATGTAAGAGCAAAGTGCCCCCATCAGATCTTATGGCTGGGGGCCTGGTCTGAATGGAGTAAGAGGGATGCTGTCAAATTGCGAGTTTTAACCCCATATTACTGTCCTAGCTCATCCCCCTCACACTCCTGAACTTGGAGGGCAGCACACAGCAGTGTTTTCTGTGCAGTTACCATCCCACACGAGGATGCGGCATAAGAGTGGACAGAAATACACAAGCCTAATAGCTTGCTGCCTTCAAGAGAGAAAGGCTGTTGCATGGAGGGGTGGGATGACGCAAGGATAAGTATTAAACACCAGCAGAGTGTTACAGATGGAGCAGAGTTACAAGATAAATCTAGACAAGAGGATCACTCTCAGGGCACTGGGCACTCCTGGGAGAGGATAAGGGAGGGCTGGAGAGGCAGGACACAGCCCTCCACCATGAAACAGAGAAGAAGAGACCAGCTAGCAGAGGACAATTTGCGACAGCAATTGGGATTCCGGGAAGCCTGGGGGAAGACTTCAGAGAGCAGCCACAATGGGCCAGGGAGTGAAGTAGAGAAAGAAATAGAAAATCTGACTCATCCACCATGAGCAATCAGTATGGAAGCAGATCAAGTACAAACTTGGCCCCTTCGGGGGACCTGGCCTGGGTACACACCAGTGCTGGCATCCAGTCAGGAGGCTATTCTCCGGCATTGTGCCGCAGGTGATGGGTGCATTGCTTATTGTGCCTCAGGCAGCGAGACCCAGGGGTTGCTCCCTACATGTTCCATCTTTGGGGACAGCTAGGCAGCCTGGCTCAGTCCTCCAGGGAGCTGGGGCTTCCGCACCACCTCTGCCTGGACAGGGCGCACCCTCGCCAGAGCCATTTGCCTTATTTGGTGCTCAGGAGCTCGGATCCTGTACAGTTTCCAAGCGGTTGCCATGGTGATGAAACGTAACCCAAAATGATGTTATTCTGGCTGCATTCCTGCACCTCCCCGGCCCCCCTCAAAAGCAGGCAGCTCTGGGAGCTGAGTGTGTGCTGGGTAACAGTTCCTCGGTCAGCACTGTTCCCTCGCTCCCCTCCACCTCCACATGCAGGGAGCTCCCAGGCCGCAGCCCCTGCACAGTCAGATGTGATTTCTCAGAATGCCTTGAAAGTGACACCGTAGGAGGGCACTGATGCTGCCAGTTTGAGCCCCACAAAGGAGCCCGGGGTTGGCTTCATGGCTGAGGGGGTTAGAGGTCACCATCTCTGCTGCACTGGTGGGGCTCAGTGATGGAAAGGAAAGCCCCCAGAATAGAACGGGGTCAACAAAGCATCACCAAATCCACAGCATTCAGGAGCCAACATTTCCCCACAAGGTTCTCCGTGGCCAATTCCAAGCCCTCACCGTGTACCAGAGGCAGCACGGATGACCCAGCATCAGGTGCAGGAGCATCTTCAGGAAGAGAACTGGCCATAGATAAGCTATGTAAAGCATTGATCCCCTTCTCTTCTACTTCCCCTTTGTCCCCCTCAGAGGATCTAGGGTGGGAGCTGAGTGGAAGCCAGAGCTCTGCTCCTTCTCGTTCCTGGGGCTGCTGGGGGCAACCCAAAGGAGTTCCATGCAGAAATGCACCCAGATGTGACCCTTATCTGAAAATCCAATGCGAAAACAAATGCCAGGCAGGGGAGAGGAGGGCTGGCTTATTTTCCAACCTACATACTGCCCAAGCTGCCAAGTAACCATCAGGGAATGCCCTGCTGGGTGAATTCCTCTATCCAACCAGCCAGCAGTGACAGAAAACACACAAGTTCACAGCCCCAGAGAGGAGAAATTCCACCCCAGGGGTCAGATTCCAAATTGGTGGGTTTCTCCTACTCTGTCCATACAGGAGACATAGGCAGGAAAAAATGGGTCACAGACAGTCCCAGCTTTTACCATTTATAGTCAAAGCAAGTGCAACGTTGTCACTGGGTCCCTGGAGAGCACAACTCCAGCCCCCAAATCTCCCAGCTCAGCCTGGCCTTCATTATTTTCCTTCCATACTCATTATCTCCAGAGTCATCTCATGCAGGGAAACTGGAGCCCTGTGGAATTTCTTCCAGGGTCCTGCGAGGACTGAGAACAGCCAGGAACGCTTTCTCCTCTTTACACCCTCCTTCCACCTCTGCACTCATGCCCCCCAGCCGAGAGGATACTGTTCAAAGCTTTGCAATCGGCTGTGGGGCTGGCCTGTGTTTAAAGAGCTGATGCTATTTTGCACGGAGGAGGTGAAGAAGGTGTGGCCTTTTCCTCAGCAATCTAAACCCAAGCACTTCCAAGCCTGTTCCAGGCTGTAGGTCCTTCCCAGATACACAACCCTGCATATCCCCTTACAGTGCAAGCAGCATGCACAGAGGGAACCAGGCCTGCAAGGAAAGGGGAAAAGTAACTCAGCCAGACCTGAAAAACCAGATGGGGAGGGGAACAACCAGGGCTTTAATGCAGCTGCTGCAGCACTGGCTGATACTGGGAGTTTTAGAGCCAGGCTAATATGCATGAATGCAGCACTTTTGTCTTCAGTTTGGGAAGGAGCAGTGACCTCAGAAAGCGACATCCAGAAATTATTTCACGTCATCGTAGCTGCCCTGGCTCCTTCACCTAAGCGCCCTGCACACCCAGGCATGAGGCCAGCTGCCCACTTCTCATCGTGACTGGGCTAACTCGGCAGATGTTCCCATCCCTCCTTGGGGACCCACAACAGCCCTGGGGGAGCACCAATGTAAGGAGACAGACCATTCTTGGCTTTCACTCTAGTTCAAGGGGTCCAGCCCCTGGAGAGAATTCTGGGTCACAGTGAATGACAGGGGTTCACTGCCTGGGGTTACCTGTGGGGTTGGGGGCTCTACCTTCCTCTTCTTCTTCTGGTTCTGCTTGTTTGTCCTTGGGTAGACGATCAACATCTCCAGCCACCTGCAAACAAACAAAGAGCTAGGGTGAGGCTCTCCTCAAGAAGCAAGAGAGGCAGCAAGAGCAAGGTGCTGGCAGGCAGCCTGGGACAGGGCTCACTCCCAGCAGAACTCAGTGCCCTCTGGTTCAGGATTCCCAGTCATTGAGGCTGGCTGGGGAAGTGCTTGGTTTTTAGATCTGCATTGCTTTACTTTGCCCCCTCTCGGCTGAACACAGAGCCATGACAAATGCAGTCTAAGCTCTCAGCTCCTAGAGTATCAATGCTTTATGCTTAGCTGCTATTGTAAAAGGATGTGGGGGAGCCAGAATATAGGTTTGGGGATAGCACAGAACACACCCAACTACACCCAAACCCGGCTAGAATTCAGAGTGCAAGCCCCTCGGGTACCATGGATATATGCCAATACATGTGGACACTTGGAGGTCTCTGGTCATGGGGTGATGATCACAGTCTAAGAATTTGACGGAGAACTCTTCAAACTAGCAAACAAGGTATAACGTGATCCAATGGCTAGAAGATAAAACTGGACAAATCCAGCCTGGAAATCAGGTGCAGTTTTTAGCAGCAAGGGTAATTAAGCATTGGAACACCCCAGCAAGGGTTGTGGTGCATTCTTCATCACTACATAAGAACATTTAAGTCAAGACTGGATGGTATGAGTTTGTTTGGGGTGTGGTTTTTTTTTTTAAATATATTCTAGCACACAGGTTCCCAAACTTTTTTGCTTCACCCCTCCACCCCCTTGAAAGATTCATGTCCCCATGTGTGCCCCCTCTATCTTCTCTCATCCCCAAGCCATTGGCTCAGCGCCCCTCCACCGCATTCTCCCAGCTAGTGGCCCCCTCCTCCAGCTCCAGCCAGCCCCTCTGCCCCCACAGCTGGGCTGCCTTCCCTATTGAACTGTGCCTGCTAACTCCACTCACTGGCTCCAGCCACTTCCTCCATGCAGCTGCTGCCACTGTCACATGGATCCAGGTCCCTGCACCACTGCCACCAGCCCAGCATTCAGAGCACAGGCAGGATGGGGGGCAGTAAAAGGCACTGCAGAAGCAGGTTTGGACTTCAAATCCAAATTCCACTCCCCCAAACACATGCCCATTGTCATTCCAGTGATCCCTTCCCTTGTGTACCAGCTGCTGCCACTGCACCTACCTCCAGAGAGGTGCTATCTGGGCCAGTTTCTGCTTCCTGGAAAGTAGCAAAGATGTAGGAATGTTCTACTTTACACCACCCTCCTGATAAACAAGGGGCACGCCCTCCAGTTAGAAAACCTATGCTCTAGATCAAACAGGAATTAACTCAGGGAAGACCTAGGGCCAGTGCTCCACCAGAGGTCAGACTAGATAACCAGAGATCCCGTCCAACTGTACAGTCCATGACTCTACATCGTAATGAGTGAGCCTATTCATCCTGATTGCGAGGTCAACTGCAGGGAAGGAGTGAACATTCAGAAAATGTCACAGCCACACGGAACGGCAAATGTTGACGGGAAAGATAGAACAGGGAGACAGACTAAATTAATTCAAACTTAAAGGCCCACGGATATAACTAAAAAAAGACTGTGTTAAGATCCTGCCTAGTAAACAAGCCAAGATTGGAAGTCAAGGTGCCATGGCGTCCAAAATTGGTGTGTTGGAAACTAGGCATAATGGGCTGTCCCACCCATCGCTCCCTTGTGGGGAGCTTACAAGAAAAGCTGTTGGGGAGAAACATTAGAAGACACAGGTGCTGGCTGACAAAGAAAGAACAGGAAGGAGCAAGGAGTAGTCCTATGGCACCTTAGAGACTGACAAAATATATAGAGTATCCATGGCTTTCGTGAGCAAAAACCCACTTCTTCAGATGAGATGAAGGGAGTTGCTCCAACAAAAGCTCACGATGTTCTATATCTTTGTTAGTCTCTAAGGTGCCACAGGACTATTCCTTGTTTTTAAAGTTACAGACTCACATGGCTACCCCTCTGAGACTTTTTAATAGGAAGGAGCAAGCTTCATCATCATTCATGGCTGACATTCCCATCATCTTCCATTGCCCTGGGATCCACCATGATGTTGCTGAATCTTCATCATCTTGAAAGATGTTCTGACCAAATCAGACCAAGAGGGGGAACAGAAGACACTGCCATCTCTACTGGCTCTGGCTAAATCTCAACCACCAACCAAAAGGTAAGATTTGGTTGTTCCTGCCCATCTTGTGAGTCCTTTTCCTCCCCCATCTTATTTCTTCCTCCTACCTCTCTCCTTTTGCCTTCTTTCTAATGTCAGCCACTGATATCAGCCTGCGACCAGGCAGGCAGCAAAAAGCAATGCCCTTAACAGCCCCAATGCTGGTCCCAGTTGCCGCCACCTCAGCCTGGCTAAGACAGCTGTGTGACTGCAAGCAATAGTCAACACCAGAGACAGAACCTGCATTTGCTCTTTGCTGTTCTCTCTTCCCTCATGTGTATTTGTTGTTTTGTCTTTTAGGAAACTGGAACAGATTAATAGGACCAGCCCAGCTCAACTCCCTTTACTCCTTTCCCCAAAAGGGCCATTATTACCATCAAAGAGCCTGTCAGAAAAAGGGGATGGTTTCCTTCCAAAGCCTCTCTCCAGTTTAAGGGAAAGGGAACAAGGGACATTGCTAAAATGAAACCTTAATCTACTAGGGTATGTCTACACTTGCACCCTAGTTCAAACTAGGGATGCAAATGTAGGCATTTGAAATAGTCAATGAAGCGGGGATTTAAATATCCCGCACTTCATTAGCATGATCTCGCCGGCGCCTTACTCCGATCAACAGCTGTTTCGAACCAGGAAGTGCGCGCCGGGACACGTTAGTTCAAACCAAATCCCTTGGTTCAAACTAACGTTACTCCTCATTTTTGAGTCCCGGCGCGCACTTCCTGGTTCGAAACAGCTGTTGATCAGAGTAAGGCGCCGGTGAGATCATGCTAATGAAGCGTGGGATATTTAAATCCCTGCTTCATTGACTATTTCGAATGCCTACATTTGCATCCCTAGTTTGAACTAGGGTGCAAGTGTAGACATACCCCTATATATTTGAGAAAGTCTGTTCAAGAACTCCCCCTCTACAGTAAGCGCTAGGACTACCAAAGTTAATATACAGCTTCCTCTTATCCTAACTTAAAGCAAGGTCAGGGTTTGGTTGTGCCAGGACAAAGGGATATGCCTGGAATGGGATTGCTTCTCATAAAACCACACAGAAAAAGAAACAGAATAATCAGGCAGTTGAAAGGGGCTGCGTGGGGGTGCACACCCTTCCCCCATCTGGGTCTGCCCTAAGCCAGGGCCTCCCACCCCCCCAGACCCCGTTTGGGAAGGGTGGAGAGGACTGAAGCTCCCCCCGCAACCCATGCAGGAACATTGCTGGCTGTTCCCCTTCATCAGGGATCGAGGGGAAAGTGCACAGTTTGCTGCATTCCTCACTCTGGCTGGGGAATGCAGTGGGCAAATGAACCTGGACCTGGCTCCAGCCAGGGAAATGTACCCCTACCCTGGCTGTGCCCACTAGAGCTGCAGCAGCCATGGACAAGCATTTCTCATCTAGCCACAAGCTACTGCGGTGAGAGGGGGCTGGGGTAGTCCTCTCTCCCCAGGGCAGCCTGTATACTGAACCCCACCCTCCTCCCCAGCCCCACCCTAGAGTAATGATTTAAATGAAGCGGGACATTTTCGTTTTATTTTCCAAAACACAAAAGTTAATTGAATTAAGGATCCAAGCAACACTGGGTAAATCTTCTAGTACTCTGTATTATAAAGACTTTAACTGTTTTCCCTTTTTTCCTGTGTGTTCAATAATAGGTTAAAAAGATTTTCAATTCTGTGTTTGCCAGAGTACTAAGCATGCTGAGGTCTTGTATACTGAACCTTTTAAACAAACATTGTTTAATGTTGGAAAGTGACCCAGTCACGCTAACACCTTTGCCTCCTTGGGCCCATATAGCCCATGTAAATTAACACAAGTGTCCCCTTCCTGGACCCATTCTTCCCTTCCCGACGAGCAGAGCACACCAGCTCATTCCAGCTCACGGGTGAGTTTGACGATGTTACCAGTTGGATGCTGTATCTGATCTCTCCCCTGAAGCCATATTGCTCTGCAAGTAACCTCTCCACTGCCTTCCAGCAATGCAGTGCATGTCATCAGAGCTTGGGTGGTGTCAGCATTTCCATTACTAACCCATATTTTCAGGGGTTTATAACTTGGCCATAAAAAGCTCACTCCACACAGGAACTTGGCATGCACAGAATCTCAACTTCTCAGAGCTGGTTAGGGACAACACAACAAACTATACCCAGAAGGTCTGCATCTTCCCAGTAACCCATAACCACAGCCTGAAGAGGGAGAGCTCTTTTTGCAAGGCTTGGAATTGGGGCCGGGGGAAGAGATCCAGCCTTACAAAGCTACATGCCACACAGAACTCCAGGATCACCCATCACTCCATCTGCCACCCCATCTCTGAATTCTGACCTACAGCCCCTCCAATAGAGCTGCAGTGCCAACTCCAAAAGGAACCAACATTGAGGTCAGAGGCAAAATGAGTTTACTAGATCTCATCCTAGCTTTTTCAAGTCAAGATCTGGCCTCATTGCAAAAATCCAACACACAATTTGGCACAGTCCCTGCCCAAGAGAGGCTGAAGACTAGAATGATCAGGGGGAAGGAACAAAAAAGAAGAGACTGGAGGACAGAATCGAAGTTCATCAGGGATACCTCACAGACCAACCTACAGACATGTATCTGCTAGACAGGGCTGGCTGTCTTCTGTTTTCAGAAATGCCAATGCTCACTCGACAATGCAATTCAATGGGAGCATGGAGTAATACACACGCACAAAACCAGAAAGGAAATCCAGCATTAAAAAGGACAGCCCTCGCAATGAGTCACTTGTGCTGTGGATTCCTTTACTGGCTCTTGTCACAGTCAGATAAGCAGCCCATACATCTCAATCAACCCAGCTGCAATCAGGATCCAATGGCTGCTCCAGATGTTTCATGCTTCACTTCCCCTAGTTCTCCCCTCCTCCTTTGTGTGTGCTGCTGTCGCAGGAGTTTAAGGACAACCACATCAAGGGGATCTTGGTTAGGCAATAAATATCAGAAGCACGCAATGGACACAAGGCAATGCTCCAAATACGGGAATCTTAGCAGCATGCTGTAATTGCAAAACAAAACTACCATGGCTTGAAACCAAATGGGACTTCTCAGGATGATTAATGCAAAACACACAGTTTCAAAATAAGATGCAGGGCCAATGCCCAATAAACCAGACCCGTCTTTGCCCTGCAGCATGAGTGTCTCTGGGCATTACCCACAGTAAGCAGATAGCTTCGTAGAGCAATGGAAGCTAGAGCTAGGCACTGGAGCATGGGAAAAGGGAGAACTCAGGAGACACTAGTAACAACAGAACTGCGTGAGTGGGCACAGCACAGGGATCAGGTAGAGACGGGAGGGGAACACAGAGGTACTTTTAAACAATATTTCAGGTCAGGACCAAGCGCAGCAGTAGAGCCCCAGGGGAAGCCTGAAAGCTGCTGTAACATTGTAGGGGCATGGCTTGGGAGAAGAGGACCCAAGGGGAGTTGGCAGGGGGTGTCCCCGTGATCCTGCAGAGGAGGAGAAGAGCTGGAAAGCAAAGGTAGGGGTGGATCCCAGCCTATATCCAGTCACCATCACCACATAAGGGAGAGAAAGAACCTCCAGTGGAGCAGGTGTTAGCTGAAGACCCAGAGAGGGTGAAGCAGCAGAGAGCCCTGTAGAACAAGTACAGACAAAGCACAGATGTCTAGCTACTGTGCCACCTGGATTACGGCTAGATCTTAGTGCAGACAAGGCTGCTGATTAGCCTCCCACCCCACCAAGCATAGGCCACAACTGGCAGCTCATCCAGATGCTTTGCTGGCCTCAGTGCCCCCTCCCTCAGGAAGAGATCCCAACCTCCCAAATTCCTGTCACTCCCCAGCCTAAGGAAGTGAGTTCTGAACTTGTTTGAAAATCAAAGTATCGGCCCATCTCTGCTGGGTGCCTCATTCGGTGCTGGGAACAGAAGTCCCACTGGTTGTGGCCTCTGGTAGGAAGACAGTGGCTGGGGCACAGGAGCCAGAGTGTGTCTGCAGAAGGGTTAAAAGCAAGGCCTGACACCAGTGAAAACAGGAGGGAGGAGAGGAAGGGGAGAAGTCGTTTTACACACAGACGGTCCCTAGACACAAGCCCCCTTCCCTTCTGGGATTCTGCCAGAGGAAATGGTAACCTGCTCCCTCTACCACCTGTTCAGACTTGGCATCCCCCACACATCCTTTCACCTTCCATATGGCCAGGGAGAGCATGAAAGCTGCCAGCACAGCTCTCAGCTAACTGCAGCCTTCAGAGATTCCTGATTTGGAAGAGTCAGATAAGACTCAGGGTTGAGAGAAAGATGAGATACCTTACCTTGTTTCTCTTGTGCTATGGAATCCTAGCACAAGATTCACAAGAGATCCCAAGCCCAGCATGAGATCCAGTTATTCCTTCTGATGTTCAAGGTACATGCCCCCCCGAAAACAAGGCTCTTAACCAGCCTATTTGCTCTGCTAATGTATGGCACTAGGGATGTGAAAGTGTAAACATGTAAACAGTTAACTGATGAGCCTGGGCTAATCAGTTAACCTTCAAAGTTACGCATATCAGAGGCAGCAGAGGGAAGGGAAGGAGAGAGAGGCAGGCAGAAGCCCGAGGGGAGCCAGCTTCTAAGCCAGCTCCCCATGCACACCAGCTCCCACACAGCCACAACCCCCAACCCCCACATGTAAACATGTAACTGCTGAAATTTTCAGTGGTTACAGGTTTGCCAAAATAAATGCATTTTAACATCCCTAGTCAGCATAGCATCAGCAGGCCAGGCGAGGGGTCCTGAACCAGGGAGCAAACTAAGGAGACAATGGAAAGAGGAGATGGGGAAATTCTGACCATGGGCTCAGATGGGGACTCTAGCATGAGATCGGCAGTCCCGTGAGCTTGGTTTCGATTTGGCGTTAGGTATGCAGTACTTCTGGCAATGGGGGGGGAGGAGCGGAGCAGCGCTTAGTGGTGGCGCATAAGATGAAGAAGGTACAGAGCACTGCCTGTAAAAGGAAGCCACGCAGAGGACAGACCGCGACAAGGAAAGATCTCCAGGCGTAGCTCTGCGCTGCCATGGCTCTTCCACGCCAGAGCTTTTCCCGGAGAAGACAGCTGACCATCCACTCTCAGTTGCCTTGCTCAGCAGCTCAGAGCCATAGGCTCAGCCTCCCTATTCAGACTAAACCTGGGCTTCTCTTTTCTTCTCACCCCAGCAGGGGAGCGGGAGCATTCCAAGATGGGGACACACACAAGGAATGCTCTCTATTTAGCAGATTAACCCTCTGCGTTGCTAAGCAACCGAGCACCAGCAGCGGGCACCAGAGAGAAGCGTTATTTCAATTCAGATTTCCTGCAAGGCCAGTAGCTCTGCTGGGAGCCTGGCAGCAAGCGAGCCAATTACAGGAGAAAGTGATCAACCAAACCTTTTCCACTTTCCTTCCCGCAAAGGATGGGCAGACTGTGGTACCCAGCTGTGGTGACATGAACAACACAGGAGAGTAAAACATGAGAGGGGGGAAGGGGCGCGGATGTGCCAGTCATCTTCTCCCTGGAGACGAGACAGTGCCCTGCTGTGGGGCCGCTAGACCAAAGCACTGTTCAGAATCATTAGGCCCAATGTTCGAGGGGGAAGTAGGGGGTGTTTAAAAACAACAAAATTAATAGAAACACCATGCAATCTAACAATACATCCAGTCCCCTGCATTCCAGTGACTACGAACTGCTCCCGACTCGTGGCCTAACGTGAACTTTAGCAGGTATCACAGCATCTCCTAGCAGGCCGGTGTCCACAGGATTGCCAGAGATTTTATCAATCAGAACTTTATGGGCAGCCTGTGAAAAAGCACGAAGGGTTGAGACACTGCCGAGAAGCAAGAGCGAGAACTGAACAGAGTGGGCGGTGGAGAAGAGCAAAGAGGCTCCGTCATGTGATGTCAAATGCATAAAGTAACCTGAAAAGAAAGACTGTTTCTGTGATTACTTTTAGTCACGGGGACTCTCTGTAGGCGGTCTCCTGTAACAACATAAGATATAGCAGTATTGGACGGCAGTCTAATATCAGGGACATGTCCCTTCTGACATTTCTTGGCAGGGTCTGTAGCTCTGTATGAGAAACCAACAGGGTACCAACAAAGTGAAAGTGACCACTTTTCTTTTACTGTCAGATCTGAGCAAAGAGCAAGCAGTGAACAAGCTGCACAAATGGTGGTATGGATAATAGGGGCTCTGTAGAAAACCAGAACATGTGTCATAAGCACCATCTGATCTGAAGGTGCACTGCACTGGGCAGGATTATTGCATTTTGTGCCACACGGCTTTTTAAGCCAACATGTTCCAAGAGAGCCGCCGGTCTGCAATGGGAACACAAAGAAGGGCCTCTCTGATTTGAATGTACAGTGCCACCGGTTTTCTGATGGGAGGTGCCTTGTCTCAATCCCTGCATAGAAACAGGGGAGAAAAGCCCTCTAGCAATTAAGCTAGGGGGCATATTAAATGGATGCCGAAGTGCCCTGAAGATGAAAAGCAGAAAGTGCCTGGCCTCAAGCCAGCCACCAATTCCAGATTACAACCAGCTCAACCTTCACCTGCTTATACAGGACATTGCCCCTCGCTCAAATACTTGGGAAGTGTTGGATGATGCTCGAAAGTAGCGGACACTTGTACACTACCAGCTTGTTGCCATGTTTCGGGCCCTTCACATCTTGAGGGGGTATCGGGACATCAAGTTTACTACAAAGCTGCAGATCTCTTAAACGAGTGGGCAAAGACTAAACCAACCCTCTTGGTTGTTCAGCAGTGAAACATGAGCATTGAAGATGGCTGAAGAGCACAGCAGATGGACATTTGGTTCTCATCATGTTTGTCAGGGAAGAGCAGAAAGTATTACTTAATATACCTCCTATTATTCTGTTCTCAGGACAACAGCAGCCATGTGGATTTGGTTATGAATATCTTCAACTGCTTCCATCAGCACTAGTTTAGTTTTGGTGGCTTGCATGGGATGTGCCTATTTTTAGGATGGAAGACCAATGAATTCCCAAGCAAGGAGAGCTGCTATACAGTTGACAACGTGTGGTCCCAAAAGCTTCAGTGGCATGGTAATCAACTGAATATTAACTGATGGATATCAACTGAATATTCAGGCAGACCTCTTAAGGACATCAACAGAGGTGGCCGTTTGGGAACCGCCACAATGCTCACAACGACTACTCCAAGATCCTGCAGTTATTAATGATGTGCTCCTGAGGGGAACTAGCCAGCTGCATCATAGATCAAGATACTGCGGTAGAAGCACAGACCACAGCAATATGCAATCTTCCCCTTACTTCCCCCTTTCCAGGCTCCCCGCCTTTCCCCCCCACGCCCAAACCCTCATTATCTTGACCAGGTATTTTTTTTAAACCACAAAGATACAATCCAGTGATGAGACAAACCAGGGACAGAGCTTCCCAAACACCCTGAGCCAGCTCCATTTTCAAAGCACTTTGCAAAAGCTACAGTGCATTTAAAGATTCTCCCTTTCCACAGGTGTCCTTGATGTATTCGATCAATAGGTAAGCTATGGGGCACAACACACACACAATCAGCCATCTGACCAAGAGTCTCAAAAGTAACTAGAGACTCTGTCTCAATTCTGGGGTACCACCCAAGACACCTTACATGGACCTGATTCTCCAAAGGCAGGGCCAGAGTTTCAGAAAGCACTGGACGTGAGCCCAGAAGGGGCCCCTCCCAACTCCAAGACTTAAATGCTCCATCATGGATCATATCCCTGCTGAAGTCATCCACGCTTCTCATGCAGCCAGTCCTCCACAGGCAACTGAGCTGCTCTCTGACAAGTGCCTGGTGGGATCTGGGGAGCAGAGAGACAAGAGGAAAACTAGCTCTGCCAAGTGAGAAAGGGCAAAAGTCTGCTGATGAGGGGGAATGACAAGCAGCCTGTGGTATCAAATCCAACCATTAGCAAGCAGTTGCCAGTGTATTTTCAGTCTCATTATAATCCTTCCAGCTTCATCCCCAGAGTGTGTGCTGATGCCCATCTGGCCCAGCTGTGCAGTGCACAGTCTGCCAGCACAGCCCCTGTGCTCCTTGTTGAACTTGGCTAACTGGGCTGTTTTGGCTTCCAATGCCAATGAGCACACTGCTGATAAAGGTGGGCTTTGCTCTCCACCCATCCCCAAGGGGCAGCCATCCAGCCTCTTGCACAGCATCAAACTGGACAGTGGCCAGGCTTGGCTGCCAGCCGGATTCAAGAGGCACCAATGCAATTAGAGCCCCTCTAATATTAGAGGTTTACGCTCTTCATAATACCCGTCATTAAAGCCACGCACATCACAGAGCTACCCTGCCGAACAGGCAAGTGCCAAATGGTACGGCACTTTGATACTGATGATAGGAAATGGCCCAGGCATGTGCTGCACACCCTCTCCTAACCCTCATTCAGGCTTCCTGGGTAAGGCAGGATTGGGACTCAGAACACAGAATCTATCCATGGCAGGATCTATCTTTCCCAAGGCAGGATCCAGCCTCACTTCCTCCCCCTCCCACCGCACCATGGTGGATGTTTCTGACACTGATCAGAGAGCAACTTCCATAGAACAGCCACTATACCCCACAGCATACGCTGCTCAAATCAGGACACGCTTGGGCCAAATTCTTACAACCCTTGTGTTCAGCGAGGTAACGGAGGGCAGAATTTGACCCTCTGCTTTTACAATGAAAAGGAAGAAACGTAAAGCTGTATTCGTTTATGGAGGCCTAGTTAGTGCTGCACCATTAGCCTGGGCAGTGGCTAGGGTTCTGTGCACACCTACCTACTAGGAACTGGGCAGAGAGAGGGTTCAGAGGAGTAGCAGTTAGCCTGTTTCAGCAAAAACAACAAGGAATCTGGTGGCACTTTAAAGACTAACAAATGTATTAGGGCATTAGGGCACTAGCTTTTGTGAGATACAACTTGCTTCCTCAGATGCTTGAAGAAAAGAGAGGGGAAAAAAGAGAAAGATACAGAGATGGGAGCGCGATATCAGTGCTAATTAAATCAGAGCGGATGTGGTTCATTTGCAACAGTGATGAGAAGGTGAGAGTAGCTGAAGGGGATATTAGCTACTGTAATGTGAGAACCGCTCCATGTGTCCATTTAAACCTTTTTTCAGAGTGTCAAATTTGCATATGAATTCCAGCTCACTGGTTTCTCCTTGCAGTCAGTTTTTGAAATAGCGGTGGGAGGGCAAACACACTCCCAGATTGAGCAGGAGCAGGACAAAGCAAGAGGCTCCATATCTCTTCACAAGTCCCTTGAGCCATCCAGCCCTCTCGTTTTCCAGTACTGCACCCATGCTTCAAACCCAAGCGGAGAGTCCAACCTGCCCTGCGGGAAGGTAGAGCCCAGGCTTTCACTCACCCGCTGATGATCTCCTTGTTCTCGGCTCGGATGAAGTGCTCCTTCTCAGGGGTCAGGATGCAGAGGGAGAACTTCTGCCCCGTCCGGCTCTCCCCATCCACAACATCCGTGCACTGGTTCATGTTGATGGTGCCCTGGGGAAGGGTCGTGGGCTGGAACAGAAGGAGGAAGGTTTGAAAAGGAGTAGCAGAATGCTGCATGGTAGACGTCCCAACCCCACCCTGGAGCACAGACCCCGGCTCTCTCCGCACATCCATTCATTCACAAGCTCAAGGGAGTCCACCTGACTGTGCCATCTGTGACTTCTCCCACTTCCCCACTCAGCATTTGCTTCTGGCTTTCCTATCCCACCATCCTTCACCCAAAGCAAAGCTTCAGTAAAGCCACTGGCTTAGTCTCCAACAGTTCACAGAGCTGACCACACACAGTCCCAGTTCCCACCCTGGACAAGCAGCCCTTCCCCTCCCTGACTAGGGAAACGCTACCCCCAGCAAGGTAGATTCCACGATCCCACAGGGATGGGGGTGGGTAATCCTGCTAGAAGAACCAACTCTGTTGCCTCAGGTTTACATCAATCACTGCTCACTGCCCCTAAGATCTAACAGGCAAATGGAGCTCCATGGGTTGCCCCAAATACTGCTCACCTCACCCTCACCAGTGTCTCTCACCCCCCAAAAGTAGAGCTATAAAATCCCGTTTAAAAAGTTAACCGGTTAACTGGGATCCCGCAGCACGATAGGCCCAGCTGGGCTGCTAGTTAACTGGTAAGGATGATGCATACTGGGTAACCAGTTAACCCTTTACATTCCTATTCCACAACTCATCCCTCCCCCACCCAAAAGCCCCATATACTCCCAGGCTCCAACACCCAGCCTCCACTACCTCATCCACCTCTCCCATGCTAGCAGCCTCCAATCCCCCGCCCCAATTTACTCTGGTAAAGTAACAGGCGCCTGCCTCCATGCACACCTGCTCCCAGGGCTGGGGGTCAAGCCGAGCAGGAAATAAGCATCTTGCTCTCAGTGGCAAGAAACATCGTGAGCCTGGGTGTCATGGTTTTCCCGCATGGGCCCTCAGGCCCCTGCTCCCCTGGACACTTTGCAAAAGGACTGCTGTGCAGAGACCCATGGCTAAGGGTTACAAAAGGACTTCTCTGCAGCACAGCCTGATCAGCTGGTAGGACAAACATCATATACCCACGCTCCCTATTAAAGGCAGCCTAATGATTCCAGCTCCAACTATAAAACTGCAGGAGGAAACAGAGCTGCCAGGGCTGACCTGCCCCCACACGGCAAAACACAAGAGAAACCAAATGGCAGGACCAATAACCACCACACACAAGCGCAGAGAGAGCAGCGTCCCCGGCTCTGAGCAGAGGCTTCTGGTTCAGACTTCCCAGAGCTGCCTGGCCACGCTCAGAATGCAGCCAATGGCGGTGATGGCAGGTGACATGATTCCTGGACCAGCCCAGACAAGACCATCCACAAGATGATTATGGATCATCATCTGCAGGCTCCCTTCCCTGTAAAACGGGGCTATTTTAACGAAGGGTGATAACATGTTGAGCATTAATTACTCAAGCAGGGGCTAGAGATGGGCAGGGTGAGGACTATGGACCTGGAGAGTCCCTGACCTTTAACACACAGCGTGGCCCTGCAGTGTACAGACAGCACCACTTCAGTGCTTTAACCTTATTCCTGCAACAAGCATCAGCCCTGCTAGAATCCGAGGCTGAGAATGATCAGAAGGGATGAGAGATTTTGGGCACTCAACTGAATTTCCTTTTAAAAGGGGCCTCTTTTTCAGAGGGTGGGCACTCAGCTCGCTCATCTCGAGCTGAGCACCCCAAGATTGAGGCAATGAAAAGCACCAGCCACGTCTGAAAAAAAATCTTGGCCCAAGGTTTAATAGGGCTCAAGGACACAGTTAACACACAGTTAGCCACGCACTAGCTGCTGGGTGCTGTTGTATGTAAGCAAATCGCTCCATGGGACAGCTAGTAGAGGAGCATGGGCAGCACAGCTGGCTGCAAGCCGAGCGAGGCTCCAGCTAGTCAAAATGCCCTCAGCTGATGCTGTGCCACAACTAAAAACCTGCACCTGACCCATGTCGGCTGACTCAGGCCCACCGGGCAAAGGGCTGTTTAACTGCAGTGTAAGCGTTTGGGCTAGAGAAGTGAAGGGCTCCCCCCAACCCCACCAGGAAGGCGCTCGTGCCCCACCTTCACAGCCACGACTGCGCTCCCTGGTCTTGCTCCATTTTGTGTTGTTTTGCTAACAGACGCATGGGCTAACGTCATGCTGCTCTGGGCCTGACCCCTGCTGGGGTGGGGGAAGAGGAGGAATCTGCTTTTTCATCTGGCTGGGCGGGCAGCCAGCCAAGCCTGAACACACACTCTGTAGGATTTCCCATTAAAGTTAATGAAACATCGAGTTCGCTGGTATCTGCACCTGCCAGCCTTGAGGCCCCGCATTAATCTGCCACGGCTGCCTAAGCAGGTGCCTGCGCCGCTCTGATGGGGTGTGGGGAGAAACAGGGGCACTAAGGAATTCAGTTCCCTGCTGTCTGAGAGACACTGAAGAGTCTGAGGCATCACCTGGACAGATTATTAAAGAGCCCGAGGTCTGTGTTGGGAGCTGAAGGGAGAGGGGAATTTCCACTGCCCTGGGCTCTCCAACACCTGCACGGCCATGCCATGTGAAGGCCAAGCAGATGCGGGAGTATTCCGGAGCTGTGGAGCCTGCAAGACCTTCTCCTCCAGCCGCAGAGAAACCAGCCAGTGGAAAGGATTTCTACAAGGGGTGAGCTCAACCCAGTCACCAGAGTGGGAGTTCAGGAGACGAAGGGAGTCTACTTCCACCTCTGCTACCGACATACTCAGTGGCATCTGCTTGGGCCTCAGTTTCCCCTAACTGACAAAACAGGAATAAAGCATTTCAATCTCTGGGAAGTGCATTGAGATCCAGGGACAAAGGTGCTGGCAGTGCCCAGCGATGACTCAGGCTATGTCTACACTATGACTTAGGGGTGTGATTCCCGTCCCATACTTGTGCTGCCTCTTATCAAACTAGAGAAGGTATAAACAGCAGCATAATCACTCTGCCAAGTGCACACCCACTGGCACAGCTAAGCCATGCCTCCACTGCCAATCCCCATGCTATCGCGGCTAAATCGGAGTGTCATGCAGAGGAAGACTAAGGGACGAGTGGTGTAAATCTAAACCCCTCTCTTGACCTCAGTGGGAAAACTCTGAGGATCTCTCCCTGTTACATCACAGCTGGCGTCTGCGGACATGCTTACAGGGGAAAGGAGAAGGTGCCCCTCTGTTCCCCTCTCTCAATTCCCAGAGCACCTGGCACTGCCCACTGTTGGAAGACAGGATACTGGGCTAGATGGACCTTTGGTCCGAGCCAGTATGGCCGTTCTTATGTTCTTATGCGTGCCCAGCCCGCATAGGTATAAATAGTGTACTTGACTTGAGTGAGCAGAGTAGCCTACATGCCTGAACCCCCTGGGTATATTCCCTGACGTGCTCTCTGCATGCCAAGCCATGCCTCCATGTTTACTCTGTTATTTTTAGCAGAGCAGCGTCCCACTGCCACAGCCTTTTCCAGCCGCAGTGAAAGGCTCTGGCAGTGGGGAAAGGTTCCGGCTATTCCTCACCACCAGAAATCTTCCCCACTTTCACTGCTGCCTGTAGCTACACGTGTAGTGCCTGAGCTCCACACACCACCACAAGTGTAGATTTCAGCAGTGCCTACTGCCTAGCACCTCCCATTCACACCAGTGAATGCTGGCCTTAAAGCAAGGACACAAGGAAGCAGATAGCTGGCCCTTTAATAGACAGCACCCAGCGTAGGACCCTGGGGTTACTTGCAAAAGCCAGAGAGGATCCAAGCTGGAAAGGGGTAAGCAAAAGGTGAAAGGGGATGAGACAAAGGGGAGAGGAAAAGAAGTAGCGGAGAGATAGTGAGGCAGGGAATGGGAATGGTGTCGGCGCAGCCAGGTCCACGTGGAACAGTCTGGCTTTCTCAACAGATGAGTACATCACCTCCAGCATGGGGCCCCATCTCTGCCACCCCTTCGCTCCTGTCACCACCTCCAGCTGCTTCAACTGGCAGCAGCCACGGCACCCTTTGAAACCCCCACTTCCTCCAGGACCCAAAGCAGCAGAGGCTGGAGGCTTAATATTCTCATATCAGCTAATCTGGCTGGGCTGCCCATGAAAAGCTTGTCTTGGCCACAGAGTCCTCTCCCCGCCAGACACTGGATCGCTACAAAGAGGAAGAGGAAGAGAAAGAGGCCACAAAGAAAGCATACAACCCAGCTCCGCTGGCACTTCCTCCTGCAGATGGTGAGCCTGGCAAGGAGAATTATTTTTGGCAACCACCGTAGAGTGCTTTGCCATGGAAACAAAACGCAGATGTCACTGAAACACCTTCAAGAGCAGCCTATGCAATTCAAAAATAAGCAGCAGCAGCCAGGAACCATGGATCAGCAGTTAGCACAGGGGGCAGGGAATCAGGTCCTCTGGGACTCAGTCCCTACTCTGCCACAGGCTACGCATGACCTTGGGCGAGTTACTTAACCCCACCATGCCTATGTTTATCCAGCTGTAAAATGTGGCACCCAGCTCTCCCCGTTCTGTATTTATACTGCAATTAGCATAACAGAGCCCAAGTCCGTGCTAGGTGCCATGGCAATACAAACGATAATAGACAAGACAGACGAAAGGGAAGGAAAAGGGACAGAACATACAAAGCTCCTGGCAGGATTACTAGATGCCCAGTGATTCTGGGGGGTGTCAATATTAAGGATCTTGGTTTCCAAAGGGCAGATGATCACCACTTTCTGAGAATCAGGCCTCTCTGGGGCATCTCAAGCTAGGCAGCCAAAAACTGGAAATTCCTAAAAATTGCAAGTCCCTTTGGAAAATCTTAGTCTTGATGTTTGCGAAGCATTTTGAGATCCCGAGGGGAGGGACTAAGTACACAGTTACCTTACGTTTCAGAAAGCACTGGCTCGCATTGGCATTTTATGCAGCAGGGAAGCCGATCCCTAAAAGGATTTTCTGTCTTGTACAACATAAAACAAAACTTTCCAGTAACTAAATATCCTGGAGTGGGGGGAGGCGGAGATGATGACGACTTTCCCTGACTCCAACAAGCACCACTGCTTCACTTTTCTTCAACATAACTGAACGTCCAGAACCATCAACGCCTCCGGATCGTTGTATAAATTCAATCCTGCCCCATGCCCGGATCATACCAGGGCTGAACCCGAGGCCAACTGAAAGAGGGGCTCAGACTTTCTCATGAAGAATTTGGTTATTTACCAACACAAAGGACACTCCGGGCCACTAATTCACTTACTCTTCCATTGTCTTTGCTCCTTAAAGGAGAGAAAGCAGAAGTGAGAGATGGTCTTCAAATGGCTACTCCTCCACTTTGCTGGGAGCACCCGGGGCAAAGTGATGGCTCAGCAGGAGGTTAGCGGTTGCTCACACTTCCTGCGATGGGTGGGTGGCCAGTCAAGTTCTCCCACAAACCAACGGCTAGAACGGCCATATTGCAGGAGGGCACCAGGAAGCCTGGGATATAGTTGGCTGGACTCAGGCCTGCGTACTCAAGTGGGGATGCTAGAGCCCCCCCACTCGGGTCCTGGGTCCAAAAATTCAAAACCTCGGGTCAGTGATCAGCAGGGTCCAGTGATTCAAGTTCCTCCCACCCTTGGCTTACACTGCAGTATGGACACACCCGAACGTTCCTGGGAGGAGTCTCAGGTAATAGAGTCCTGGCACATTCAAAGGGGACAGGACAGGAGGGACCCTGCAGGTTCCCCCCATTCCCCTCTCTCCTTTGCCAGCCATGAGTGGAAATATCCAAGCTCACCAGAGTAAGTGCTTGGTGGATTAGCAGGGCTGAGGATGCTGCTGAAAAGACAACGATTGTACCAGGTGGTTTGTCCCCTCGCCCATCCTGGAACCGGTAGGAGTGTGTCCCACACAACTTGGAGGATAGGTCTATCGGTGGGCATTAGCCAAGGTGGCTGCTACCCCGTCCTCTGGATGTCCCTAGCCTCTGACTGCTTGAAGGTGCAATTGTGCACCAGGGGATGGATCACCTGATTGCCTGGTCTGTTCATTCCCCCGAAGCACCAGGCATTGGCCGCTGTTGGAAGACAGGACACTGGGCTAGATGGACCTTTGTTCTGACCCAGTATGGCTGTTCTTATGGGGGTGGGCCAGTGACTCCAGACCCTGTCTACACTGCAGCTGACGACACACCTACTCAATGTTGTTACAAACTCTTCTCCCATGGATGAGGCCAGAGTGGGGATATGGCTTGGAAAGTGGATCGGCAGCATGGAGCATGCAGCATGGAGTGAACCCTCTGCTCATGCAGGCAGGGTTTCATACAGCCAGCCACCTCCCCCCACCCCATCAGCCAATTGGACGGAGCTGAAGCCAAAAGGTACAGGGCCAGGGTGAGGGCGATCACACGGTCTCCCACCCAGAGTGCAAACAAGCACATGCCTGGAGCAAGTGTGGGCACCGCCCTTCCACTACCGCTCTATAATCTGAGCCACAGGGTCCCAGCAAACAGACCTTGGGGAACGCAGGGCACAGCCAAGAGAAAGCAGTGGCAGAATGGGCCAGGTGAACGGACTCTTTAACAAAAAGTGGCAAAGGTAAACATCTGATGAGACAACCAGTGCCAGCCCAGGACAGGAACAAGCAGTCTCCAAACCAAACCTAGTGGCATGTCCAACAGAGCTAGGAGGGAGGAGAAACTGGGAATGGGGTTTATTTAACCAAATGAGAATACAGCTGGAGATGGAGATGCCTGTGCCACGCAGCTGGCAGGCCAGGACCATGCACCACCGAGAGAGAGGAAAGGGAAAACCACACGGACTAAACAGGTACACAAGAGATGTGACACCTTACCAGAAAATACGCAGTCCTCCTAGGCCTTTCCCAATTGGGAATAACCCTCACCCTACAGTTTTGCCCTCCTCTTGGGAGAAGATAAATGTTGGCACACCAACAGCCTCACCCAGCAGTTATTTAACCTAGCCCAAGAGTCAGAGTAGCCTTTTGAAGCTAGGTAAGTGGCTTTGCTCATTGCTAGCGAGTCACAACTGTACGATAGGGCGCAGATAGCACAGAAGTTCCTGAACTGTGGACTGCTAAGCAATGTTCCCTCTAATTTTTTCCATCCACATGTGGAATAAAATTTTGTTATGTGCACCAAGGCATATACAGATGTGCACCACCAACAGTATACATGCTGCCAGATGTGGACACTCTGCTCATCAGCTGGACGGTATTTGAATCTTTCCTAGGCGGCCACCAAAGCACTCAGCCTACAAAGAACACTACTGCTAAGCACTTGCTAGTTGTCTACAAAGTGCTGGCCAGTCACACGGCGTTGGCCCCTCTTTATCTCCACCTGCTAGACTGCACTGAAGGAAGTGGCAGATGCATTAGACGTCCATGCCAATGCTGAAGTTACCACCAGGATGTCAGGGCAGGGTGGCAGGGCCATGCTTGTGAATGGGAAGGTAGGTAACTGCCAGCCCCTATTAAAATGTGGGGCCCACTGCGGAAGAGTTTGAAGCCCTCCGAGATGGGGCTTGCCCAGCAGCGACCAGATGTTATTACTCTGGTGGGTTTTTCACTAGGACTGTGCAAGGGTCTCCCTCCATTTCCCAGGCAGGTGTCTGTCCCATGACAACTAGCATTAACTGGCCTCCAGGATCAGCAAAGGAGGGGAAGAATAGTTGGATGCTAGTGGCTGGAATCCAGCACAAGTCCCCCAGTCATACTAAAAACAGTCCTTTGGCCTGGTTCTAAAGTTGCTTTTTGTTGTTGTTGTTGTTTTTGTTTAATGGAAAAAGCAGAGGAGAAGTTAACAGAGGGAAGCCAGTCACACTTAACCCTTCAGACATGATAGATAAAGCCAGACACACAAATATTCATTGGGGGCTGGATCCCAAGCCTGCTGCAGTCCACAAAAGCCTTTGGGTCCAGCCCTTGACTAGCAGTCATGGGCCCAGGTTGATGCTCCAGCCTCAGCAAACTCTTCTATGCCTGTGCTCCTCCCCATTACACCCCCACAACAGATAAGAAAGGGGGCGTATCAGTTCCTACCATGAATGTCCCGTACCGGATTCAACCCCTGAGCCATGTGTGCGGTTCTCTCCACCCCGACGTGAACAGGAGTCTGTGCTAGGGATGTAAACAACTAGTTGACAGGCTAGTCAACTAGTCGCTCCCCCCTCCGATGCCTCTATCAGAAAGAGGCAGCAAGGCGGGGAGAAGAAGGGGTGTTTCAAAGCAGCAGCGCCGCATGGAGCCCAGATCACTCCCCCGATGACCCCAGACTCCATGCGGCGCTGCCGTTTTGAAATGCTGCAGGGAGCACGGGGCCAGCAGGGGACTGCTTAAGCCCCCCACCGGCCCTGTACTCCCTGCAGCGCTTTTGCCTGGGGCTGTTGCTACACTTCAAAGGCAGAAGCGCCCTTATCAACTAATCGAATAGTCGATACAAATTGCATCAACTATTCGATCAGCCAAATAATCAAAATTGTACATCCCTAGTCTGTGCATGGAGTGACTGCGCCGTGCCTCAAGAAAGCTTGAAGAGGTGGGAGATGGGGCAATCCAGCATGAGACAGGGCTCAGCCATGTCCTCTCTGCCGAGGCAGGGAGCAAAGCCACAGTCACTTTGCAGGGCCATCCCCCCTCCAGGGAAAATAGCAAGCACAAAAAGCTGCCCTCCATTCTATCAGTTTATAGAATGCTGGAGCTGGGAGAGGGTGCAGGAGAGCAAGTCCACAGCATGAGCAATTGCAGATCTAGATGCTAGTAGCATCTCTGGAGAGAAAGCCACGGAGGCATCGCGTTCGTTCTTCCCTTAGTTATGACAGATCCGTATTTACAAACACGTGCCCACAGCATGCATCCTGATTCCAACACGAAACCCACGGAATACACCCCTCCGCCGGGGTTACCAGACGTGCAAGACACGGTGTGCTGGACTTTCCACTTCTGTAAACTCATCACGTCTTCCAAGCGAACTTGGATTGGACCCGAGAGACCTTTCACGGAGACAGGCAGACAAGCATCACTGGAGAGAAGACATCTGCCTCTCCCCTACCTCCCTCCTCTCTTGTGCAAGCTCTGAATCATTTCCTGATGGGGTTCCATCTTCTACAGCGCCGAGAAGAGCTCAACGTCAGCGCCAACGGGAAAGGAATAAAGTGTTCCGATTTCTGTGCTCGACAGGAAATTAAACAAAGCAGCTTCGCTATCTGCCCACACACACAAAACGAATACCCAGACGCCCCACCGAGGAGTCTCTACAAGCCAGCTGGACGACAGCGAGATGAATCCGCCGTCCAGACCCAGCAGTACTCCGGGCTCAGCCTTCCACCACGGCAGTCAACAGGAGCAGAGCCAAGTCGTTAGACACCTTACAGAGCAGAACTTTAAGCAGAGACACTGCATAAAACAGCCCAAGTCCAAGCCTGGCCCAGAACAATCATCACCGTGAGGATGCTGCTCCTGGATCCCTGCTTCCTTCAGGAAGAATAGTCCATCTTCCGGCAACAACAATCACCCAATGGACTTCTGGGTTCCCGAGCTGCAGTCTGAGATGAGGAGTGAAATCTGCATTTTTGTCTGGTTCTGCTGCCAAGGACATCACAATCAGGGAACCTCTACGGTCCCCACCAAGTTACTTGCCTGGCTCATGGCCAAGGGCAGCCCATTCAAAGCACGCATGAAGGAAGAGGACCAAGTAACACTTCGCTGTGGCCTCAAGGCCCAAAGATCTGAAGCTTCAGTCTCAAGGATCAGCCTGACCTCACAGGTCTGTCGACTGAGAGAACAGCCTCTCCAGCCAACAGCCAGATGGGGTAGAGGCACACCTGAGCTTCTTCAGCCTTCTGCGACTTAGTCTGAGTTTGGGGCGATGCCAGGGAAAGTTCCCAGCAGAGCCCAGGACAGATCCTGCTTGAAGCAAACCTACTTCCCCTCCCCCCACCCAAGCCCCACCCAGGACAATGCACTGACACCTCAGGAAAGACCCTGGAATCCCAACAAGCCCCAGCGCCAGCCCAGCCTCTGTATTTAACATCCTGGCACAGGAACTGTTTTTTGGGCGGGGATACTGAGCTGTGTCCTCCCCTTACATCTGTTCACGCTGGGGTCACGCCTAGTCTTGCCAGCTCTCCCGGACTGGATGCCACTGCCACAAACGGCGTCTGGTCCAGGAGAGTTGACAAACTAACCAGCGGCTGCAGAGCCCCGGGCCAAGGCCAGGAGCGGAGCCCTCGTTCGCTGGCGGGGTCCTGAGTGGCAGCAGAGCCTCCGGAACCAGTGGCCTAGATCCTGGGGAACAGCGGGCAGCAGGACCCGGGAGGGTGGTGAAGCCGCCAGGGCTGGCGAGATCCCAGAGGGACTGTCTGGAGGCTGGGACCAGCGGAGCTGGCCCGTGGGTGCAAGGAAGCCGGGTGCAGCACCCCCTGTAGTCCTATTTCTTGCACCTCCGTCCTGGTGCTTAAGGGCTTCTAGCAGCCAGCACAGCTGCTCAGTGCGCTGGGCAGCTGCAGTACACTGGGCCCAGCACTGAACACAGGAGCTGCTAGTTCACAGTATGTTCCAGTCACTATGGAACAGCAGACGAAAGGGCTCGTGGCTGGGTCCCTTCTGGGCTACCCGGAGATACAAGCAGGGAGCACCATTCCATCTATCCAGGGACAGACAAGGAGACAGCAGGGTTGAAGGCCGAGCAAGGGCAGGGCCGGGGGGCTGGGACAAGGGGGCTCAGGGCCACCCTCCAAACATACAGCTCTCCAGAGCTCAATGCTCTGGAGAAGAGCACCAGCCAGGTGGCTCTGGGGCTACAGCCCAGTCTGACCCATACAGCAGGCACTGCTGGGGACACCAACACACGTCCCTTCTGCACTGCCTCAGCCCCAACCTGGAGTGAGCACTTCTAGGAGCCTTTTCAACTGCCGCCACCTATCTTCTCCTTTGCCTCCCTAGGCAAACCGCCAAGGGTGTTAAAAAACCGCTCCCAGAACAGGCACCCGTTGACTGGGCACCTGTCCCGTGGGAACTGGACTGAGACCCACCAATTCGTTTCAATTAGTCCTTTGAATTACTTCTGGCCACTGGGCTGGATTCCAAATGCTCCATGTCCCATTTCCAACCCTTCTCCCCCCTCAGCGTGCAAGTAAATAAAGCTTTGGGAGGAGAGGGGGGAGGAAAGAAAGGAACCCTTTTGAGATCCGTGGTGAGAGAGAAGTCACAGCCAGTATACAAGGTATTAAAGGGAGAGAGAGAGACAAAGAGGAAGAGACATTGACTGCTTTGTGTTTAATCTGTGGGATCCTGCAAGGAGAAGTTCATCTTTAGGATGCAGAGGGCCGAGCCTACAAATAAACAGGATTCATCTGTGTCAGACCCTGAACCTCTACATTTTCTAGATGGGGGGAGGGGAGGAAAGGACACAGGGTTACGAATGTTTTGAGGACTTCTCTGGTTTAAAATCCTTGTCTAGCAGCAATCACTAGCTGTCCCAAGCTCTCATCCTGGCCTGCGCGGGTGTCTCTCTCCTGGAGCTTCTGCCACTATTGCCAACACCAGCTCAGCTCTGACCATGGTAGCAATAGCAGGAGCCCTAGCACAGATCCACCAAGGGGGTATCCGAGTACCACGCCTCTAGATCTGCTCCAAGCAAGCAACATGGCACTGTGTGTGTTCCTTCTGACACGTTCCAGGCCTCTGCAGCAGCCAAGCTCCGTTACATAACCCAAGATGATTAAATCTGGAACACAACATTTCAAAAGGGGCAATTAAGGGAGAGAGGCTGAAGGCAAACAAAAGGGACTTTTTATTTTCTGCCAAGAACCAGAAAATTCATTCCTGCACCTCCCATGCTACACTGGTTCCCTTAGCGTCTGTGCCCAGCCACGCTGCTAGGAAGGGTCGAGGTGATCTTACACCAGAGGGCTGGCCTAATAGGGATGTAAGCGACTAGTCGAGTTACTACTTGACTACTTGCTTCCCCCCTGCTTGCTGCCTCTGTATCAGAGGCAGCAAGCAGGGGGAACAGGAGCCAATGTTGGGGGGAGCCGGCTTAAAAGCCGGTTCCCCCCAGCACCATCTCTGCAGGGGGAGGGCAGGGAAGGCAGAGACACAGCAGAGGACCTGGCAGTCCCAGCTTTAGTCGCTCCTCCCTTTGCTGCCTCTATCAGAAAGAAGCAGCAAGAGGGGAGGGGGAGGGGATACTTCAAAGTGGCAGCCCCCAGCTGATCCTAGGCGCCACGTGGCGCTTTCACCTTTAAAGTGCAGCAACAGCCCCAGGTGGTGGGGTGGGTTCTGGAGTGGACTAGGGGATAGGGCATTCGCCTGGGGAGGGGATAGGGCATTCACCTATTGACTAGTTGAAATAGTCGATGCAAAATGCATCGACTATTCGATTAGTCAGTTACTCACAATTTAACATCCCTATCCCAGACCACTGGCAGTTCTTACCACATTTAAAAAGCAGAGCCACAGCCACCTGGCGCTGGCATGAGCTGGGACTGCTCAGTCCTGGCTTGCACCGTCCTCGGGAGCTAACCCCCTTATCAACTAATCGAGTAGTTCTATCGACTACTTGACTAGCTTATTAACCACTACTTAACCTCCCTAAATGCTGCACAGCTTCGCTGGGATACAGGCTCTTGCACAGCTTTGCCTTAGAAAGGATCACAGTCAGAGGGTTTCTTACTCTGCTCTACGGGGTCAACAGGGCTGAAACAGCAGAAGGAGCAAACGAAAGAAAAAAAATTCGTGTCCCTGTAGTGAATATTTTACAATGAACATTAAAAAATTTCAAATATAAAATTCATTAAAAATAAAGTTGCAGCACGAGTCTCATCCTGAAGATCTCAGATACTCTGCAAAGTGCTCCACAAATTATGCAGAAGGCTCCAACTGTTCAGCCACTGCTGAAATGCAGCCACCTCAGGAGAGCAAAGCGCACACGTGTGCCCATTCACAGGCTAGAAGGGAAACACAGCAAGGGCACAGCACTGGAGCCAGCTTCTAGGAACCCTTAATAAGAGGCTACAGGATCATTGAGGGCCACTAGCAATCAGGATCTCTGTTTTCCATGAAAACCAGAATCCGCCACCTCCAACAGTTCCATGCAGAAGTATTGTTGGTGGCCTGTGCTATGCAGGTCAGACTAGATGAGCCAGGGATCCCTTCTAGCCTGAAACTCTGAGACTCTTGGTTCAGGAAAGAGAAGGGAAAGGAATAATATCTATTCATAGCTTCCAATTGAGAGACTCGTTGTCTTTTATGAACATTAATCAAGCCTCACGGCATTCCTGTGGGGCAGTTTCATCCCCACATTATCAGGTGTGAAAAACAAGGCATGAGGATATGTCTACACTACACATTAACCGTGGGCTCTGACTTGGCTTGGAGCCCAAACCTCACTTCCGTCCCCACACAAATCAGCCTGAGCTGGATCAGCAAGCACTCCGGATCCTGCGGGAGAGGAGGGAGTCTCCCTGGGACTCAGGTCCAAGTTCTGTCATTCTGCTGTGTGGACACTGGTTAAGCCACAGACCCGATTCAGAAGGGTCAGTGCAGTGCACTATGAATACATTAGCACAGCTAAGAGACCAGAGCGCAGGAATCGTGAAGTCAGATTTAAAATGCAGTCAGGTTTACTATGCTCAGATATAAACTTAGAAACCCCCAGCACGTCTACACTGCAATGTGAGCCCAAGGTTTGAACTTGGGCTCAAGCCTTACCCCCTTTCCATCTATACACAAATCAAGCTAACCCAGGGTGCCAGGACCCAGTTTGAGTCCATCCCATAAGCTAGGTTCAAGTGTAGATGAAACCCCACCTGATTTGAGCTCTAGGAGTCCTCCAAAAGTATCTCAGTTCCATGGGCTGACTTTCTGTCCACTGGAAAGCCAAGTTTGCTGGACAATCCAAGTTATCTCACTCTGAACAAAGTGGCCACATTCTAGGATGCTGCTAGGGAATCTGGGATAGGGGTGGGTGGACTGTGGCCCACATAATTCAGTGTTGATGCTGGGGACACAGTTTGGGATAAGGAGTTCAACAGTTCCTAACTTGGGGTTACAAGTGAGTATAGATGCTCAAGCCCTAGGTTAACAAACCCAGGGTCTGCTAACTTGAGTTCTATTAATCCTGATCTCATGCTATAGTGTAAACAAACCTACTGAATTCATATGTCTGCATCTCACAGACCCAAACATGTAAATGTAACATTATAACAACCTAATGCAAGGCCTAAACTTATTATAAAACAGCCAAGTAAATACCCACAAACGCATTTGTTGCTAGAATTTTAAAGAAAGTCACACCACTGTTCTGGTGAAAATCACTGGTTCAGCACACAAAATCTGGGTTTGTTGGTGTGTTAAAGATAGTATCTGACAGCAGTAGCTTCTTCTGCAAATGGAGAGAGAGAGAGAGAGAGAGAACACCTCACTCAGGTCAACTGAAGAAGTGGGCTGTGCCCATGAAAGCTCATGATGCCATCTACATGTTTTGTTAGTCTTTAAAGTGCTAGCAGACTGTTGTTTTTTAAGTTTATCCTGTACAGACTAACTCAACTATCTCTCTGAAGCTTTTCTTCATTTCAGTTTGTTCAACTAGTTCTGTGACTAGGTCATTCACATGAGGAGCTGAAAAAGCAAGGAAGTTTGCTTTCCTCTTTTAATCATTGAATGAAAACAAGGTGAGAGCATGAGATCTACCAGTTCTGAAATTCTGAAGGGCATGGTGAAAAAAAAAAGTCCAATTCATGAACTACAGAAGCTTCCTTTGTTTAATATCCAAGTTTAAATGCAAAACATGTTTTGCATTTAAACTTGGATATTTTCATCAACTTTTTTTTTAAAAAAAAAAAGCTTCTGTATCCAGCACATTTAATGCCATTTTTATTCAAAAACATTTAAAATTATGCTTTTGTGCTTTTTAATTGAATTCCAATTTCCATCCAAATATAGTTGGACACAAATCGCAACTAAAAAAAAGTCAATTGTGTAAATAAGAAATAGAACATAAATGATGTAACAAAAATTTAAACAGTAACAATCTGAATAAATACTTGGGTAGTAAGCTATATAATTGCTTAAATAAATGAATATAGTGTATATCCTCCTGGCTAATAAAAAACAACAAGTGATATGAGCCACCTTCCCACCTAGCCTCTTTTTAAAGTACAAATGCAAAATCAAGATTAAAACTGATTATTTAAACCAAGTTTTCCTGCATGCTGCTTTAATTCACAATTAAAACAAGCGATTACAATCTACTCATAGCATTTAAGCGCTGTGCTCCATATAGCATAGCTGCAACTTAGGTCGTTTGAAGGAATTGGTCATTTTGCTGCTCTTGTGGCACTCGAGGGAAACCTCAAGGAGCTTTGTGCTGCCCTTGCAATGAAATCCTCCATGATGCCATGTGATCAGCAGCAGGACAATGGTATGGCTTAATGAGCGCTTCAGACTGCCTCTCACTAGACACAATGCTGTCAATATGGCTACAATGAAACTGGTGCTCGCTATTGGGCAGATTTTATTACATTCTTATAGATCATCTAACAGGCTTAGCATCCTGGATTTATTCATTAGACAAAAGCCTCTTGAAAGTGACCTTAGCTGGCTCAATAAAAGAATGGACAGTAGCAGTGGGAAATCAACATGTCCCCATTCCTTGCCAGATAATTACAGTTAGACTCCTTACCCCTCTCCGGCTAGGTCTAGACTACAAGCTTCTTTCAGAAGAAGCTTTCCAGAAGACGACTTCCACAGAGAGCGTCCACAGAGCAAAAGCACAACGAAAAAGCGATGTGCTTTTTCAAAAGATAGCATCCACATTGATCGGCCGCTATCTCGCATGTAAGTTGTGATTACTCCGGACGGAGTGGCCACCAGGGCACCTGTGCTATTTCCTGGAGGCGTCTTCTTTCGAAAGAACTCCCTCTTCTGCATCCATGCGTGCCTTTTTCCAAAAAAGCTTTTTCCGAAAAAGGCTTTTTCCTCGTAGAATGAGGTTTACCGCCGTCGGAAAAAAACCCTCTGTTCTTTCAACTTTCTGTCAGAAGAACTCAATGGCAGTGTGGATGCAAGTATTGTTTTTCCGGAAAAATGCTCCAGTGTAGACGTACCCTCAGATCTCATTCCCCCATCTGCAACCCGTCAGCTCAAGCAACTGCTCTCCTGTACCACAACCAAGTGACTTGGCCTAGTAAAGTCACTGCTCCTTGCTCTCTCATCCTCCCCTTTCAGCAGCAAAATCCTAAAACATTCTCTTCCCAATCCACAAGCAGCTCCTAAACTGGTGTTCCCAGGCATTTAAATCCTTCTGTAGGGTTCACCTTAGATCCTCTCTAAGGGCATGCATTACCACAGAATCTGAGTGCCTTGACATCTTTACTGTATTTATCCTCAACACCCCTGTGAGGCAGAGTGTGGCTATAATTCCCATTGCACAGATGGGGAAACTGAGGCACTTTGGGTATAGCCTTTACCAACAGTGCTTGCCCCTCATCTCATTAGCTCCAGGCACCCTCCAGACATTCAGGATGTTTCCACCCTCTGTGAGCTGGCAATATCCTCATACTAGACAGGGAAACTGAGGCACAAGACTCCAGGGCCCTAAACAACAAACCCAGCTTTTGCAATTACAGTTGTGCACTCTGCAGTGAATGGGGGGGGTGGGGTGGGGGGAGGTGTAATTCATCAACAATTCCCACAGCAATTCACTGCTTGTACAAATCCCCAGGGGGGAAAGTCACTTTGATGCAAAGTGGTACCTGCAAAAGCAGTGGCCCAGTTTGAAGGAAGATCATACCTCATCTCCCAGGCTCAAGAAATCCATAGGTGGGTCAAGAGTCCTGGCTGCCCATCACAGAACAGCATGCCCATGTTGGTTTTCAGCCCTAGTGCTGCAAGTTGCTTTGCATGGACACAAGATACCTCTGAGTGGGCCCATGCCAGGATCAAGGCCTAACCCTGGGGTGGGGGGGAAAAAACCCTCATTGATGTGGCCCCGTCTGAGAAGGAGAAAGACACTAAGACAGCGGTTCCCAACCTCTTAATACCACAGACCGACAAACCCATTCACAAACTTTTGGCAGACTAGCAACATTGTATTTGCATACTCTATGCAAATAATTAATATGCAAATAAAATGTTGCCAGCCCGACAAAAGCCCTGGCTCTCAGAATTGCTGTGAACAGCTCTGACAGTCACCACATGGGGAGCGGCTGCAGCAGCTGAAGCCAGATGTTTGCCGTGGCTCTGGGCTGGGGGCCAGCGCAGGGGTACACCCCGACCCCCTGACCCCCCCTTCCCAGTGCCAGTCCTAACCCCTAGAGCCCCCCACCCCTTCACTGCCCCCCAGCGTCAGCCACTGACCGCAGTGTCCCCTGCACCCAACGTCCCAATGGATACAGAGGAATGAGCACGGGGTGGCAGCAGCCTGTCCGGGGTGGGTGGGAGTGTGAGCTCCCAGACCCAGTGCAAGCTGGAACTGAATAGGGCTGCCTGACCACTTGGCTCCTAAGACATTTTAAGCGCAGAGCCGCAGCAGGGATAGGTCCCGGACCTGGCACAAGCCAGGACTGAGTTGGGCTGCTGGCCAGCCTGCTAAAAATGTTACTGGCAAGGGGGTTGGGTTGGAGGGCTGGGGAGGAAATGCATGTAGTCTATAGCATGAACCAATAAGCTTTTGCTTATCGGTTAAACAACTATACCATTACATCCCTTCAGCGAACTGGTCTTCCACCTCTGGGAGGAGACCCCACCCCTGCCTGGCACTGGTTGGCTGACAGGCGGGGCAGGACATGCCTCTCTCAACAGCTGCAGCAGGAGGGGAGGTGCTGGGCAGTGTATCCCAGACTCAGCCCCCAGAGCCGCTGTGGCCCAGCAGCTGGTACCAGTCCGGGAAGCGGGGGTTGGAAACGGCTGCACTAAGAAACTCCCCACATTCCCCTCCCACACCAGACTCGGGGAGAGGAGGGGGCCAGCCTAGTAGATTTTGTGTGCTCCAGCCCTGCAGTGGAGGGGTTGGAGTGCCAGCACGGGCTCCCCAATGCTGGGGGGGGGGGGGGCGCGCCCAGAGCCTCGGGGGCCAGATCCAGGCAAGCCTCAGATTCCCCACCCCTGGATGGAGAAGATGATGGCTTCCGAAGGAGCAGGAAAACGTGACTAGAGAACAGAGGCAAACGCCGGTTATGTGCACACTGATCTCTGCATACCGGGCCCCAGCAGCAGATTTCCAGAGGCCTTAGCCAGGAGGTAAAAGCAGAAGTAAAAATAACTCCAGGCTCGCAGTCCTCAGGAGAAAAGGGATTAAAAAAAAAAAAAAAAAAAGTATTTAAGGTGGGGGTGTGAAACAGGAGTGCTGAGTCCAGCCTGGGGTCCTCTTTACGTTCCCTGCACAAGAGAGCAAGTCCAAACACAGAGCAGGGCTGGACACCTTTCCAGCGAGACCCACGCCAGCGGCTAGAGAGGTGACCAGTGTGCAGGACTGGGAGTCAGGCTCCATTCCTTGTGGCTTGTCCCAACTCGACGGCCCTCCAGCCATGTACAGATGGGGGATCTGAGGCACAAGACAAAAACCTCTGTGCCTCAGATCCCCCATCTGTGCAACAGGGACTAGAGATATCAACATGTACACAACTACATGGTTAACCGATAAGCCGGGGCTTATCGGTTAATCTTGTCAACTACACACACTCTCCACCCCCGCATGGGGCCTCTGTATCAGAGGCAGCAAGGAGGCAGAGAGCTGGTGCCCATGAGGAGCTGGCTTAAAAGCTGGCTCCCCACGAGTACCAGATCCGCCTGCTCCCCCCAACGCTGCGTTGCTAGCTCGGATAGAGGTGCAGCAGCAGCGCGGGGTGCCAGAGGACTCCCCGGGAGTGGGGCCAGGAGCGCATTGGCTGCCGGCCCCACCCCCCAGGGACTATCGAATAGTCGCGTAACCGCTAAAATGTCATGTGGTTACCCGACTACTCAATTACCAGATAGCGAACATCCGCAACAGGGCCAGTGCTCTGAAACAGGGGAATGTAGGTCACAAATACCACTCCCTCCCCCAACATCAATATCCTCTCAGGATCTGCAGGGTCTGGAACGATGGCCCAACTCCCTGGATGCTAGCCTGGGCTTCGGCGTCAGCGAGGTCCTCAACTGCACAGCACTTGGCTACAGGCAAAGCCCAGCTGGGGATGGGCGCGTTCCTCAGAGAGCTCAGCCGCTGGTGTTAGAACAGATTGTATCTGCAGCTGTCTTGGCCTTATATGGAGATCCTCACGTCAAGCACACAGCGTTCAGCTGTTATCCCCCTCAAAGCAGAGTCTGGCCTTGGATTCACAAGCTTTGCCTCCTGCTCTCCAGTTAACCTCTTTCCTGCTGAATGGTCTACAAGACACAGCAGCACAGCATGCGGGTGTACACACAGGCCTCAAGGCATCAGCCTACCTGGAGGCTTCCTGGCATTCCCATTCCAATAAATGGCTGCCCTATTTGAAATGGCTGCCGGCGGGGATAGAGAGGGGGACACACTGACAGCAGCGGATGAACCAAGCAGGTCCCTCGCCCCCTCACCAGCCTCCCAGCAGTAGGACCCAAGAGGTCTCTGTGATAGCCAGGACAAGGAGGGTTCCCACTCATAGACCACTCAGAAAGAAATATGGAGGAAAGAACAATTTGACATTTCCTCAGGGAGGAAACTGGGTGGGCCAGGGAGCTCTCAATCCCCGGCCTTTTGCCTCCACATACCCAGGTTTTAATCCTGACTTAGGTCGCAAATCCAGTGGGCCTAATGGGCCTCAGTCTAGTCTGTAGCCAACAGTATTGCTATTACAGAGGCCTACCTGCTAGGGATGTGATAGTACAGTTGATTAACCGATAAGCAAAAGCTTATAGGTTAATGCTATAGACTACATGCATTTCCTGTCCCTCCCCCCGTAAATTTTTTAGCAGGCTGACCAGCAGCCCAGCTCACTCATGGCTTGTACTGGGTCCAGGACCTACTCCCACTGTGGCTCTGCATTTAAAGTGTATTAGGAGCCAGGCTGACAGGCAGCCCAGCTCAGTTCCGGCTCGCACCGGGTCTGGGAGCTCAAAGCTTCCCCTGCCCCCCTCCCCGGACAGAGGCTGCTGCCACCCCACGCTGCTGCCTCTGTATCAGAAGCAGCAGTGCAGGGCAACAGGCAGACAGTCTGTGAGGGGAGCCAGTTTTTAAACTGGCTCCCCTTGCGGACCAGCTCCCACTGGGTACCCCATGCTGCTGCCTCTAGGGTTGCCAGATGGTTGAAACAAAAATGCCGACCCTCCCCCAAAAAAAAAAAAAAAAAACACCGGGAAAAAATTCTGTTGAAGGGGGAAAAAAAGGGGGGGGATGGAGGGGGAGAGACCAACGTTGTTGAGCAAAAAAAAAAGACTCCAAGGACTTATTAAGCCAAAAAAAAGATTTAAAATAAAACAGCATTAAAATAGCATGTTCCCTTTAAGTGAAGGGATAGGAACAGGGGAGTGGTTGAGCGCTAAGACCCAGGGGAAGCATTGCTTCCCCTAGGACTTTTGGCCAGCAGCCATTTTGTGCTGGCAGCCTTGCGAACCAGGTAAGCATGGGGGCTGGGGTCGGGGGGCTAGGGGTGTTGGGGGCCAGAAGGGAGTTGGGGGGCAGGGGAGGCCGGGCGCTGAGTGTTTGTAGGGTTGCCAGGTGCCCGGCATTTTCGCCTCCTGGCCGGGGAAATATTCAGAAAATACCCGACATTTTAGGTGTCCAGTATTCTCTGAATTTTTTTTTACCGGACAGGAGCCGAAAATACTGGACTGTCCGGGTGAATACAGGACACCTGGCAACCCTAGCTGCCTCTGATACAGAGGCAGCAGCGTGGAGTGGCAGGGGTCTCCTTGCACACTGGCTGCTGGCCCCGCCTCTGAAGACTGAAAGTAACCGATAACAATTAATGAGGTTAATCGACTATTCAATTAACTGATATTGAACATCCCTACTGCCTGCTCCAACTGAGATCAGAGCCCCATTGCACTTGGCACTAGTTCCAATCCAACACCCAATCTACTGGGACACAATGATCTCCCCACAGAGTTGCCTCCCATTCAGTCTGCTCCAACACCACACACCCTGCGCTTTCGGCTGAGCAGAGAACCGGGACTAAACCAAAGGCACGGGCTTGCCCAAAGCAGAAGCTTCCCTGGACCGTAGAGGGGAGTCTGGCCCAGGACTGGCTCACTCCAACGTTACACAAGCTGCACTTCCAACAGCGCGGAGACATGCCAATCAAAACCACCAAATGTTCAAAACATTCTCCATTCCCAGGGACAGCTGAGAAAAAAAAATTCCAGCCCCATCTGTGCCCAGCTGCCAGTATGGCATCTCCAGATCGCAGCACGTACACCAGAGTCAAAAGGGAGGAAAATGTCAGTGGCATGTACGTGGGTTGCCATGGTAATGAGCGGGTTATCAAGAGCCTATGGAGCTCACGCTGCTGTACTGAACCCAGGCGGGGACTTGAGCTCAGGAATCTCTTGGTCGTTAGCAGTTTGGGGAGGAAAATTCAGCTAGGGGTAGCAGGAGGGGAAGTCTGAATCATTTGGTTTGGATATTTAAATTCATATTGCCTGGTTCAAACAAAAATTGAGAAAGTGAACTCCCCTATGCCCCAGATAGTTCAGGAGGTGATTTTTAACCCCACAAACAGCTTCATACACTGAACATGCCTGGTTCCTCTGCACCACCAAGAAGCAGTTATTACGCCTCACATTACCAGGGAGGGAGAAGGGGCTGAGAACTCACTGTAAAAGAACAAAGAGCTCCCCATGCAAAAGGTCCCCCTGGCTGTGGGCACACAGCACCTGCTGCAGGCTTAAGGGTCATTCTTTTGGGCACAACCCAAATGACACGAGAAAACAGGGGAGAAAAAAAAAAAAAAAAAAAAAAGAATCTCATCACTAGGGCTGTCAATTAATTGCGGTCAACTCATGCAATTAACTCAAAAAATTAATCATGGTTAAAAAGTTAATCGCAGTTAATCACACTTACATAATAGAATGCCAATTTAAATTTATTAAATATTTTGGATATTTTTCTACAAATATATTGATTTATATTATAACACGGGATACAAACTGTACAGTGCTCCTTTTATATTATTTTATACCAAATATTTGCAATGTAAAAACGAAACAAAAGCAGTATTTTTCAATTCACCATGTAGGAGTACTGTGGTGCAATTTCTTTATTGCGTAAGTGTAACTTACCAATGTAGAACTTTGTTACATCCCTGCACTCAAAATCAAAACAATGTAAAACTTTAGAGCCTACAAGTCCAGTCTGTCTTACTTCTTGTTCAGACAATCACTGAGACAAACAAGTTTGTTTACATTTACGGGAATAAGCAGCTGCCTACTTCTTATTTACAATGTCACCTGAAAGTGAGAACAAGCATTTACACTTTTGTAGCCGGTGCTGCAAGGTATTGTGTGTCAGATATGCCAAACATTCGTACGCCCCTTTATGCTTCAGCCTTCATTCCAGAGGACAGACATTGCACTACAAGAGTCGTATGAAGTGAATTGAAAAATACTATTTCTTTTGAGGGTTTTTTGCAGTGCAAATGTGTGTCATAAAAAAATATTATAGAATGAGCGCTCTGCACTTTGTATTCTGTGCTATCGCTGAAATTAATATATCTGAAATTAATATATTTTGGAAAAATATCCAAAAATATTTAAAGAAATGACATTCAATTATTAATAGTGGAATCATGATTAAATTGTAAATCGCTTGACAGCCTTGGCTAGTAAACACCACCAGATCCTGCCACCAAGATATAGGGCTTCCAGATCCATGAGTGAGCATCAAAGACCTAAAGGGCTCAGCAAAAAAGGAAGTATCCACAATCTGGCCTGCAATAGCTGCACTGGCTCAGTGACTGGTAAGAAAGATGCAGGCCCATGGTGCAGCAATTCAGATTCGCGCGAAGGAGGAGCTACTCCATTTATGCCTGCTGATCGTGGCAGGATGGCCGCACACCAAGGCCCACCCTCAGTATGTGTGGAGTGCCAAGAGAATGCGCTGAGTAGTCCAGACATAAGCAGCCCAGCCAGCGTGAGGGGTAGGTGTTGGGGATGCTAACTGACCTGGATTAGGGATGTGAAGGACCAGTCGACTATCGGATAAGCAAATGATTATCGGATAGTCGACAGGACAGTTGACTAGTCGCTTCCTCCCCAGCTTGTTGCCTCTACCAGATAGAGGCAGCAATGGAGGGAGGGGGGAGAGAAGAAGGGGTACTTCCAAGCGGCGCTGCTGCTTTGAAAAACTGTGTGCAGCCCGGGGCCAGCTGGGATATCCCCAGGCTGCACGCGGCATTTCAAAGCGGCAGCACCACACGGAGCCCAGGACTCCCCCACTGACTCTGGGCTCCATGCGGCGTTGCTGCTTTGAAACACCATGGGGAGTCCAGAATCAGGCTCCTTGCGGGATTTCAAAGTGGCAACGCCGCATGGAGCCCAGGGTCAGCAGGGGAGTCGCTGGCGAGGGGGGAGTCCCTAGGGCTGTTGCTACACTTCAAAGGCAGAGGCGCCCTATCGACTAATCAAATAGTCGATGCAAAATGCATTGACTATTCAATTAGTCCTCTACCTGATACTTAACATCCTTACCCTGGATGCCGAAGTCCCACTATCTCCATGCAACCCTCTCAAACAGGGGGCATGTGCCCCATCAACATTTGCAATTTAAAGGTTCGTCTGCCCCCAAAAAGCTCAAGTCACAGTGTCCCAGTTCCCTACCCCAGGCACGTTTTCCCACTTACCCTCACAGCCTCCTTACCCAGAAAACAGCAGCCCCTCCCTGCAGCACCCAGCTGTTGCTCCTGCCACTCCCTGTGGGGTGCAGCTTGCCCAGCCTCTGAGGTCATTTGACAGGTTCGACTCCACCAGCTGCTGTGCAGGGAGGGGGTCCGGAGGCACCATCTGACTAAGTGGGACCAGCTCTGAGTCAACATGTGTGGGGGTGGGGCTGCAGCAGTCCCACTCAGCACCCCTGGAGTCTGGGTGGTTTCCAACCATGGCTTCTAAGGCACCCCACCCCAGTTAGGGACTACTGCACAGCAGCCACTCTGTGCTCCTGGTTAAATCCCCCCAGGTCCTTGTACAAGTCCCGAATACACACTTAGGGCAGTCACCCAGTCCCATGGGCCAGCAGTGACCCTACAGGGGCCTAGCCCTGCAAGCCTCAGGCAGGGATGGAGTTTGCCCCACCCCTGGCCTGGCTGCAGGGTTACAAAATGTTTATATATATAAAAAACTTGGCAGAAATTGGGGGGAGGAGGGGAACTCCTCCCCTCTCCTCCCCACCCATTGTCTCTGCCTTCAAATCAGGCACAGCTGCTCTACCAGCCTTAACAAGTACAGTTTGAGTGCCTACTTCCCTCACTACCATCCAGGCATGCACGCCCCCACAAAGACCATGCTCCATCACAGGCGATTTCGCTCTCGATTTGCAAAGGAATTCGAAGATGCGAACCGCTGCCTCAACACCGAAGAAAATCAACCACCACGCATGATACAATGGTCCCTGACAAGGCTACATTTTGGAGCCTCAGCCCCAGGCTGTGCATTTCTGGAAGTCAGGAGGTTGAGGCTCCCTTCCCCGCATTTGTTTCCATCATCTGATCATTGGGAGCCCGCTGGCATGGAGGAGGTAGGAGAGCAGAAAGGTGAAAACAATCCGCCAGCTCTGTGAGCCTTCCCATAGTCATTCCAGAATGGAGCGCCGATCTGTTCCAAGGTCAGTAGTGGCAATACAAAGAGGCCTGTAGTGGAGGAGGATCAGTCCCTGGGCTTTTGGCCATGTAAACAAGTCTCCAGGAGGATGTCCCAAATGTACCTGCACAAGTGTTTGCCAAACAGCAAGCGTACTTCCTCACAGAGCTAGCTGCAACAGCCTATCTGCTCAGAAAGGCCCACAGGGAACTTAGTGAGGGAGTCAATGAAGCTGCCAGCTCTCGTCTCCTCTTTGGAACGTAGGTCACCAGGAGCAACCATGAATTCTCATTGCAGACTGAAACAGGCTAAGCTCCCGGGTCTCAGGGCAACTTCCAGTCAAGACCCACAGAGAAAGTGTGCCAGGCTGACAGGGCCCATCAACAGCCCCACAATTCACTCTCACTGGGGGAACATCTTGTCTGCCTGCTCTCTCAATGCCACCGTTGAGACACCCAGAACTGTCCTGACATCCCATGGCTGTGGCTCTCGCAAACTCCAGCCAGATGCTAAGCCAGACCCATCTGGCCACGAGCTGCTTTCTGATCCATACCAGGCCACAGAGATACCAGCACCATCCCACTTCTCCTCCCACTCCCAATGCATTGCTTGGAAACCCCACTGCAAAAAAACAAACAAAACAAAAACAAAAAAACCACACACCCCACACACACACACACACACACACACACACACACACACACACACACACACACACACACACACACACACACACACACACACACACACACACACACACACACACACACACCTCGCTTCTTCCAAAGAGGTGGACTGGGAAAGACAATGAATGGTGCGGGGTGAAATCTCTCCAGATTTGTCGGAGCACAGCTGTGCACGTTAGGAAGCTGGATGAGTCCAAGTCAGGATTTGTCCCTGGTAGGCTCCTCTCCACACACAAGGGAGCGGATGGGAGAAGGGAATCCGAACTATTCAGCCCCCGCTTAACACCTGGACCTGGAATCAGCTCAGAACAAGCATAGCGCTCTGGATTGAGGAACCAACGTGCACATGCCAAGCAAACCTATCATTCCGGAGAGCCACACAAGTTCTGAACAGAACAACTGGCTGAGAGGGGCTGTTGGAATGTCATTGGGAGACTCCTCTTTCTTGCTCCACACCCCATCCCAACCGCCCAGAGTCAGCCGAGGACACGCTGACCCACACCAAGCATCAATCCTGCTGCGCCCCACAAGTACAACATGATTGTCTCCTGCCCCTCGCCTGGAGCTGCTCGGGGTGAGAATACGGAAGACCTGGGTTCTGTTCTGCCACTGGCTCACTGTGACCCTGGGCAAATCAGCCACTTTGCCTCTTTGTACCTCCCTTTCACCTCCAGGGGTAAGATTTACTGAGATGTAACACGGACAAAGCACGCTGCGATAACCTCAGCGGTGCGCCGGGTGAGGACAACAGCTTAGTTACTGGGGGACCTGTGCGTTCGTTACAGAGATGCACTGGGACCTAGCTTTCCCAAAGCCACCACTTTCTCACTGGCTTCTCCCTGCCTCAGGCTATCAACTTGCGGTTCACTCACCTGCCCATGGCCTCTCTCCTGACCCATCAACACCTTGGCAACACCACAAGAATAGGTCCTAGCTCACCTGATGCACCAACATTTCTGCTGCCAGCATGTCCAGGCTCCCCATGATGGACTGATGCATCACAAATGCAGGGTTCTCAACTTCCTCAAACAGTCGGCTGCTTCTGGCAAAGGGAAGCCCGATGAGATGGACCTGATTCAGCAGGGTAACGTCAGCCCTGCCAGGAGCACGTGCTGGCAGCTGTAATCCTGTAGCACAGCTGCTGTGCAAAAGGCTCCTGGGAAACATCTCTCCCTAGCCCAGAGATGCATTAGGATGGCTGCATTTTGGCCACTACTGCGCTAGGGGCAACCCTCTACTTGCAGCCTGGGGGATAAGGCTGCACTATATGCCCATAGAGGCAGCTGGCACCAGCATTAGCTCTCACCATAAGCATGGATGCTGGCACAAGGGCTGCTGCTGCTCCCACTGGCTGGAAGCCGATTCCCTCTCATACAGGGCTTAAAATTTGGCCCAGTGGCTCTCAGCACCTCTCTTGTACAAACTGGTCCAGCAGCCCTGACCACAGGTCTGGCTGCCTTAGGAGTTCAGTAACAAACCTGGCCTGGGGACTTCCCTGACTCAGAACTCTGAAGGCAGCTAAGCAAAGATGCAAAGGGCACTTCAATGAGAGAGTTTAATTCCAAGAAGCCAATAAAACCCAGAGGCAGACGCAAGCTCATTCAGTGAACACCTGACAGAATTCGCATTCAGCACCACAACGAACTGACACAAGTCCCCTAGGAGGAGGGGCATTCCACAACCACCACCTGCAGCGTTACAGACAGCCCCACAACACAGACAGGGGGCCAGGGAGCTCAGCCAGACTCCAGGGTGTGGTTGGATGGAGAGGACTTAAGGCTGAAGTAGCAGTCAGCCATTATAAGCGTAGAGGATGGGAGTCCACTATCGTCAATGGATCATCTTCCCTGCCATGCCCCACATGCCCCAGAGTTGTGTCACATTTGAGAAGCTCCATGGACCCAGATCCACGTAAGCCACAGGCTGTGTGTGGGTGCAAGCAGCCCTCTTACAATAGGACCACAAATACCATCACAGCTGAGGGTTCCATGACAGAGACCAAGGCTAGGCACAGGGGAGGTGGGCACAGACCCACAATGCCTCCTTTCCTCTCTGGCACCCTCTGCGTGGCACTGCCCTTCAGGATGACGGTGGGGGATTCTCTCTTTCGAATGTTGTGTTCAATGCTATATTTCTTTGTCAAAGTTGGACGTCCAAGCTCTCCAGCCAATGAACAGCGTCGCTGGTTAGATTGTGGATAACCTCCAATGAGCCAGTGAATTTTCGTGTTGGGCATTCCGCAACTATGTGATGCATAGTTTGCGGACTGCCACAATCACAAAGTGGAGATGGCAACAAATTCCACTTATGCAGTAGATAACCACACCTGCCCTGGCCAGTCCGAAGCCGGTTTAGAACACACCACAGTCTCCGGGGAAGATCGAAGCCTTTCTGCTCAGTGGTGGGATCCAACACAAGATGTTTGTTTGGGACGTCTACTTGCTGCCATTCAGCTCGCCATAGTTCCTTGACATTGACCGTGACTTCCTTCGCTCGCTGCCAGGGAGGCTTACGGGATTTTAGACGTGATGTTGGTGGCTGATCAATGTATTTCTGGATGGGAAGAGGTTGGCTGCCGTGGTTGATACATTGGTACCAACGTATACCAACGGCGGGGGATTGAGACTTGGACAGGGGCTTCCCGCTGCTCTAAAGTTTTGGTATGAAATTCATACTGGTCAACCTGCTCTTCCTTCACCTCCACCCCTCTCCACCTCCCAGCGCAGAGCCACAAACTAGAGCTACAATTATAACGGAGCTTGACGTGACTAGGAGCCAGAATCAAGCACCATAAGGTCAGCAGAGTAAGAGCAGAAAGCTGTACAGTAAGGCTAGGGGTGACACTTTCTGTATCCACTCCCAGACAGCGTTGTGCAGGACTCACACTCTGGCAAGTACTCTGGTTGAATTACACCATGTGGAGAAGCTGGTACTTCAGTGCATGTGTCTGTCTCCCACTCCCCAGCGAAAAAGGGGAGAAAGGCTCCTTAAATCTAGGTGGGGGGGAGCAGAAGAGGGAAGAGATAAGAGCTAACAAACTCCCTCAAACCAAGTATAGGCCACCTTGCAATTAACAGTAAAGCCTATACAGTTCTAGCTGTTTGGAGACATTTACAATGGGCCATCAACTGAGCTGCTCACAGTTTAAAGCAGGGATGGGGAACCTCAGGCCCAGGGGCCAGATGTGACCCCCGGCTTACCTGGATCTGGCCCCCAAAGCTCAGGACCCCCCTCCCACACTGGGGAGCCTGTGCTGGTGCTCCAGCTCCCCGCTCCCTCCCACTGCCCCACCACTGGGCTGGAGCACACAAAATCTACTATGCTGGGGCCCCCAGGCTCTGGTGTGCAAGGGGAATGTGAGGGCTGTGTCTCTGCTTCTCAGTCAGGCACCCACGTCAGTGAGGGTTCTGTGTGTATTTCCCCGACTGATTTTTCTGTGGCCCCCTACCCAAAAAGTTTCCCCACCCCTGGTTTAAAGCATCTAGATATACTGGGCCAGACACCATGATTACTGACCAGCAGAGTTAGCTGGAAAAGAGTGGAGATTACCTGCAAAAGGATAAAAAAAACCCCACAATATGCAGGGTTTCTGCTCGTTTGGTTGGCTAATTGGTGAGGTTCTCTGGTTTGGCCACAAAAGCCAGCATGTTCACATTTCACCCAATAAAAAGTTTTCACTTTTTCACTGGAAAGCCAGACATTTTGTAATGGAACAAACATTTTTCCCTAAATGAAAAATTTCCATGTGGAATAAAAACCACCAGTTCTGATCCAGACAAATCGGATGGGAAATTCTGACTAGCTTCTCCTCTGTATCAATGATACAGTTTTCAGCCAACTGAGGATAGCTCTGTTGGACCAGCTCGCTCAGCCTGGGCCAAATTCTGTTGAAAACAAAATGGAGAAACTGCCACTTAGTGGGTTCATTCCTGGTTTGGCTCTATCTGCAACCAGCCAGCCAAGCCACTTTTGAACAAAGTAAGTCTGAACCAGTCTGGCGCACATGCAGTTTTTGAGTCCCAGCCGTCGAGCGGATACCAAGGTTTCCTTCCTGCCAAAGGTTTTCCTTCCATCCACATTTTACTGAAAATTTTACTAGCAGAAGAGGGGGTGGGGACTGAATTAAAGATTTTGATGGGGATGATACAGGGGCTTTGTTCAGAAAGCGATGCGAGGATCTAACTGGATTATAGAAGTGGTAACCTCAGCTCTTGGTTTAGGACACTCACGCTATGCGCACCATGAAGTAGGAGGATGATCTGTCATACCTCTTATGAAATGCACAACCTCAAACACTTTTATGCTGCTAAGGGCTTGGGAGCACTGTTGTGTATTATTAGAGGTCATGTTAGTCTGTAATTGATAAAACTTAACACACAACCAATGGTCCTGCAGCACCTTAGAGACGAACAAATCATGTAGATGGTATCATGAGCATTCCATTCATCTGAAGAAGCAGGTTGTGCCCACGAGCTATCTACATTTTTTGTGAGTCTCTAAGGTGCTGCAGGACCATTCACTGTTTAAGTTATTTTTAATTAGAGGTCAGTTGCACCTCTCTGCCACCAGGAACTATTTGAACGTGCAACCTGGGTCTCCAGAATCGCATTTCCGTTTCAGATTTATGGCACCTCCCATCTTCACATGCAGCCTGCAGATTCCAGATTCAGGATCCCACCTATGGGCTAGGGATGTAAAAGTGTGGTTAAAAATGTAACCGTGTAACCACTGAAAATCAGAGTGGTTACACAATGCACTTAAATAAGCTTTATACTGCAGAGGCTGCAGGAGCAGGGGCTTCACTGCCATTGCAAAGCCGCCTCCCCAGGAGTGGGGCCAGGGCTGCTGCTGGCTTCACTCCCATGGGGGGGTGGGTGGGGCAGCATGTAACCTGTGGGGAAGGGGCAGACAGGACTCCCACAGACAGGGGCTACTCCAGCAGGCCCCACAGAGCTGGTGCAGCCCCCTACCCATTAAGAGTGAGGCTTACCCTTTTACATCCCTACTATGGGCCTATCATACCTGGAAGAGGAGGCAGAGACCATTCCCATATATGAGAGTAGGGGCAGGGTTGCTACTCGTCCTAGTAGTTGAGGGAATAGACATAATGGCCCATCAAAAGATTGCTGAAGTCCCAGTTTCAGGGACACTCCCGGGAATCCCGAATAGTTTTCTGTGCCCAGGAATTTTTCCAGTGGGATGCCGGATCTCAGAACAATGATATTTTAATGCCACGTGCGAACATTGCAGTACCACATCCTCCTCCTCCTGCACCATGACCTGCCAGACCTGCATAGGAGAGCAGCAGCAGCTTGCAGCCACAGAGCAGACAGGGAACATGCCCTCAGAGGGAATGAAGAGATGAATTAGTCACAGAGTCACTGGCTGCCCCGTGGCCAAACTTCAATGTGCCACGTCGGCTCTGTCAAGCACTTGCTCCTCTTTAGAGCAGGTCAGAAGTTTGGAGTTTTACTTCTGGCTCTGCCTTCAATTCCCTGGGGTGACTGGCTTCAGGGTCACACCTCTCAGACCCTCATAGGGATGCTGTGAGGCATCAGAGTGCTTGGCGAGCTTTGGTCGAGAGGTGCCATGGAATTGCCAAGTATTCACACGAGCAGAGGGGGAGAAGTCAGAAGGGGTCCAGGCAGTCCAGAAGTGAAACAACCACAGCAGAACACAGCTGATGGCCACCAACCCCTCTCAAGGAAGCAGCTTTCCATTTCATTCAGAAGGCTCCATCTAAAATGAACATTATCATGGGGCTGCCAACATAACAGCAGCTGCCATATCCTGGGCTTTGCCAGTCAAACATGGCTTAGAGCCCCTGGGCTTACCCCATCTCCCAAACTGCTGCATAGTCCCTAACCCCCTTCTGCCCGAAGGGCATCAGGTCTCATTTCCAGCACTGTCTGTGTGTTCTCTTTCACAAGTACTGCTTGCACTGTCCAGTGAGAAAAGCAACCATCTAAAATCCACATCTGTGCATATTAGCGAGAGGTTGTAGGTTCAGATACTCTCCCAGAAGCTCAGATGCTTAAAGAGAAAGCCCTTGCCTCTTCCAAATTAGACTGGAAAGCTCATTAATCCCAACAAAATTTCCAGTACTTCCTGCTGGGCTGGGAATACCATGTGGCCAGGCTGTCAGAATCAGGGTCCCCAGCTGGACCTGGAAAAAAGAAGAGGCGGTTCTCCTCTCTCACACACACACACACACACACACACACACACACACTTCCAGGCTCATGTCTGAGTTCTGGGTCGACAGGTTTTATTTTCTCCCAGTCACCTTCATTTTCTCACGCCCCAAAGTATCACAATGGCCCAATGGCGGACATGTGGATTGAGAGGCCCACTCTTGTAGGACTGCATCAAGTGGAAGGGAGCGGGGCCAGAATCTAATATGTGGGATTAAATGCTGGATGATCCATGGGACAAAAGGCAGCTCCACTCGTCAGTGGCCTGACAGGGAGGGATACAGCTCAGTCGATTACTTTAAATAGGATTAGAGTGTACACAACAAAAGTTCGTTTCTGGGCTTTGGGGCTAGGCTTACCTAATGCTTAAGTGGAAAAACACAAGACAGTATAGAGTGTGAGAAAAGGTAAGGAACAGGGATGTGAACGTGTAAACTGTTAACCAATAAGCCTGGATTTATCGATTAACGTTCACGGTTACACACAGGCTCCCGCCTCGCTCCTGAGGAGCCGGCTGCCATGCCACACTGCTGCCACTGTATCAGAGGCAGCAGCACAGGGTGGCAGCCACCTCCCTGGGAGCAGGGTGGTATACAGGAGCCAGCTTAAAAGCCAGCTCCCAGCACACACGGGCTGCTGCCCTGCGGGTAACAGTGTAACTGCTGAGATTTTCAGTGGTTACGTTTACCCAATTACCGCAGTTTAACATCCCTAGTAAGAAATCAGCTACAAGCAAAGTTACTTCCTGGCACCATCTAGAGAAGCTGGTAGACAATGCCCTGTCTTTACTCCCACTCCAAATCTTACTTTATTCTGCACATAAATCAACCCAGCATCCAGACAATTGCTCTTGGCTTTGTGTTTCCATGTAGCAACCTATGCCCTTTCTGGGGGACCCAGCACAAACGATTACACAAGGACATTGTCTAGAAGGAATTTTCTAACTTCAGACCCTCAGCACGACACGGAAGGATAAAAGTAGCAATTATGGGATGCTTTGGGCCAATCCGAATACACAGGGCAGCTCCCAGGAGCAAGTTAATTGGCTGACAACCAACCAGCACACAAGGCTATTGTCAGGTGGGGGACAACATGGAAACCAGGCTGAAACAATCAGCACTCTGTTGCACTACCATGCATTCTGAGTTGCCAGTCCCAGCTGGCAGGCCACACAAGACTAGTCTATGGCTGCAGGAAGGAGGGGGGGAAAAGAGAGGGGCTGGTTTTCTGTTCCAGTTGGTCTGAGTCATCGTTAGTTGGTGCACGAGGAACTAAGCGCAGAGTACTGGCAGAGGCCATGGTAGCCAAAGAACGCTGGGACAGCACCAGCTCTAAGGCACCTGAACTCCTTTCCCAGCACCACCCCCATTGCCAAAGGAGCGGCACACAGCGGACATCTGCTGCTCAGGCAGGGGAGCCTGAAGAAGGTGGCCACAAAGAGAAGCTAGAAAGATGATGGAAGAGACACACAACTAGAAGTGAGACATACAGATGGCTGGGAAGGTGGGGGGGAGACACAGATCAAGCCCCCTGGAAACAAGTACCGCATTTTAGCAAATAAAACCCATGGGTTATATGCGTTTTTACAAACCCCGCACCTCCCCTCCGTGGGGTATACTCGTGCACGGGGTATACAAAACTTTTTTTACTCACCTGGGGGTGAGTGCGGCTGTGCGGGAACCGGGTGGTGAGTGCTCCCCCGCCCGGAGGCTGGCTAAGTCCCCCCCGGCACCATAAATTAGCGAAGATACCCCCCGGCAGAGTATGAAATACAAGTCTCGTATACCCTGCGGGCTATACTCGTGCGCGGGGTATACAGGGGTTTTTTTTACTCAAATAGCAAAAACTGCAGGGTATATTCAGGTGCGGGGTATATTCGGGTGCAGGGTATATTCGCTAAAATACGGTACTGGGTGATGGGAAGACAATAGCAATAGAGATTTGGCTCCAGGGGGAAAACAGTCGCCTTGATTATGGTCCATTACCCAAAGGCCAAGAGAAACATCCCAGTTTCAGGAACTATCCCCTGTACCTGGGGTGGAATTTTCCTGCCATTAACCAGGAAGCCAGCCAGGATTTGCATCCCGGAGAGGTCAAGACAGCTCACAGAGGGGAAACAGCGTTGCAGGCCTTACTGTAAAATAAGGCCTCCATGATCTCTCAAGCAGGCAACTTGCACCGCTTAACATTGCATTTGTGGAAGGACCCTTTAGTAAAACAATTTCCTGAGACTCTTTGGAAGTTGATACTAATAGACACACTTAAACCTAACCTGGACATGCCTGGGAGAAAGATGGGGGCACAATCCTGCATTGGCAGGAAGATTAGACTAGAAATGACCCAACAAGGCCTTTCTGCCTTCAGTGTCTGTGAGAACATATGCATCCTACGATGTGAGCCTGCTAAACCAGTGGATTCCTCATGGTAGCATCAACCTGCATATTGCATTAACACAGCAATGCACGTGAGGCTTCCTCATCTTGTAGACATCTGCTCAGTCCATAATCCAGCAATGGGCAACCTAGGCTAGTGAGTGGGCCATGTGAGTGGCCCTGTCGTCTCAAGACTGTCGTAACCAAGACTGTCTCCCGGGACAGGGCAGTTTTTCTCACTGCACTTGCGTATCTACAATTTGCAGGGGGTGCACCGATTGAACTGTAGCAGCGCTTTGATTGGATGCAGAGGGAACGCACGGCTCTCACAATCAACGTTGTGTGCAATCACCATGCACCTCACTTCATGTGCCCTCACTTTATGTCCAGGTCACTTTAGTAACACCAGTAGGAAAAAAAAAAAAAAAAAAGCAGATGGAAACTAGCAGAATCTAGTAACCCTGCGCATGGGCAGCAGTAAACAACATTATCACAGGCCACACCTCTAACCCCGCTGGGCCACATCTCACCCATGGGCTGCCCACCACTGTCATAATCACTGGTGCCCCTTGCACAATGGGAGAGGGGGTGAAAAAGGGAATTGAAACCCTAACTAGATCTCTAGGCCCCCTGCCACCCGAAGGCTCTGCAATTACATGTTTTCTGGCAGCAAGTTGCAAGAAGATTAACAAACAGAAAAGGGTGCAACTGTCAAGACTGCGCTTGCTCCCGTCTCCACCCCCTCCATACACACGCCCCACATTCCTTTTCTCACCAGCAGCAAGCGTCCCAGCGAGTGGAAACCTTACATAAGCAGCTGCTGTCCTTGGCAGGACGCTGAGGGGACATCAGAGATAAATCTGTGGGACTGTCCCTTCCTGTTCCGCTCCGGCCTCTGTGATGCCTTGAGCCAGAGCGCCCCATGGCAAGTAAACACTATGAAAACCACTGGCAGCGCCAGGAAGGAGAGTAGAACCTGAAGATGGGGAGCCCAGGGACCTGCTGGCAGCCGCTCGCTCTGTCACACATCCTGCATCTCTTCCCTTGCCTTAATCCACTGGAGACAACAGCTTTGGTCTCCAAGGCAGGTCATGTGGTATTTGTTCCATAAGGTGACACCCCATAATACTGCTCTGGGAGGTGGCTTAAAGAGGCAAGCAGCATAGGCATTGGCCCTGCAGATCAAAGCACTGCTAACAGGGATGATAAAACAGTTAGCCATTTTAACCTAGGTCCTGACACCTGGCCCCCGCCACAGCTGGGGCTGCTCCGGCCAGGTGCAGCTGGCCGCTGCCAGAGTTAACGAGCAAGGGCCAGTTAGCCAGTAAGCATACCAGTAAGCCTCATGCCTTCCAGTTAACATCCCTACCTGCTAAACATACATGCCAGCACTGCTCCTACCTGGAGAGCCCCACAAGCTGCGGCAGACTGTGCTAAATGTTTTCCATTTGGTCCCACGTGATCCCCTCTTCTGTAAAGCAGACCTGGGCATGGGTTACATTAGCAAGCTCTACAGATGAAAAGCTCTTTCACAGTGGCCATCATTAGGTTTAGTTCCAGGGCAGCATGTGTATACACAAAGGCTACGTCTACATTGGCATGATCTTGCGCAAATACTCTTTAGTGCAAGAGTTCTTGCGTTAAAGTATTTGCGCAAGAGAGCATCTACACTGGCATGTGCCTTTGCACAAGAGATGTGCTTTTGCGCAAGAGCATTGGTGCCAGCATCTTCTCTTGCGCAAGAAAGCTCCGATAGCCATTTTAACCATCGGGCTTTCTTGCACAAGAAATTCATGTTGCCTGTCTACACCGGCCTCTTGCGCAAGAACAGTTGCGCAAGAGGGCTTATTCCTGAGCGGGATCATCATAGTTCTTGCACAAGAAGCACTGATTTCACACATTAGAACGTCAGTGTTCTTGCACAAGAACTCCCCCGCCAGTGTAGACAGGCAGCATGTTTTTGCGCAAAAGCGGCTGCTTTGGCGCAAGATCGCGCCAATGTAGACACAGCCCTGGAGGGATGGACTGAGGCATTAGACTAAGGTTCCAGCTCCCAGAGTCATGATTACATCACAATTCCGACTTTCATTCAAAAATACAGTTTAAGCCCTTATGGCTGCAAAAATAAATCTGAAGATGTAGCTTGACTGTAACTGATACAGTAGCCTCTGCCTGAGTCTGCAGAGAGCTGGAAACAATAGGTCCGAGAAAGGCGAACTGTCCCAAACATCTCCAAGGGGTCTCTGTAAAGAACAGACACATATAGATGAAGGCAATATGATGGGTAAGAGTCAACATCGCTTTTGTAAAGGGAAACCATGCCTCAGCGATCTACAGTAGAACCTCAGGGTTATAAACCTTGGAAACGAAGATTGTTCGTAATGCTGAATAAAACATTATGCTTGTTCTCTCAAAAGTTTACAACTGAACAGTGACATAAGACAGCTTTGAAACTTCACTATGCAGAAGAAAAATGCTGCTTTTAACCATCTTAAATGGAACAAGCACAAAGTTTCCTTACTTTGTCAAACTCTTAAGTTTCCCCTTTATTTTAGTAGTTGACATTTAACATGGTACTGCACTGTATTAGCTTTTTTGGGTCTCTGTTGTCCGATTGTGTGCTTTCAGTCCCAAATAAGAGGTGCGGTTGAACAGTTAGTTCACAGCTCTGGCATTTGTAAGTCTGAGGTACTGTGGTATTATAATTCTTTGAAAGTGGAGCAAACATGGGGACAAGGATGGTGCCGGCCATGCAGTGGATTTTCAGAAAGCCTTTGACAAGATCCCTCACCAAACGCACTTCAGCAAAGTAAGGAGCCATGGGATAAGAAAGGAAAGTCCTCTCATAGATCAGTGACTGACTGAAAGATAGGTCATAAGGGGTAACCATAAACTGTCAATTTTCAGAATGGAGACAGATAAGTAGCAGCGTTCCCCAGAGATCTTTACTGGGACCGGTGCTGTTCAACATACAGATAAATCATCTGGAAAAAGGAGTAAACAGATAGCGAGGCCAGGGAGCCTAAAGGACAATGCCAAGAGCATCAGGGAACAAATGCTGACACATCTGGAACGGCAGCACATCAGAAGAGAAAGCCAGGAGCCCTTTTTCATGGCTGCAGATGCATATGGCAACACAGAGACATGCGCCAATAAACTCTGTACATTCTCACCAATACTGGAGAGGACGTGACTTGCTAACGCCACATATGACACACTCGCCCACAGACTGTAGAGCAGAAAGACCAAGGCCCCATACACTGATCTCCTCACCCCACACTAACTCACTTGGCCTTATCCAGAAGAAAGGATCAGTGAGTAGCCCTTTGAAGGGAGAGGAGTTAAAGAGAGACAGAGTGGCCAGGTTTATATGCACACAGGGATTGATTATCCGACCATAACGGGACATGGGCCACTTACAGATCCAACCCACCCAGGAAGATAGTGTTGCCCAGTGAAGAGAGCGAAATGGACTGGGATTCAGGAGAGTTGAGTTCTAGTCACAACTCTGCCACTGGCTTGCTAGGTGACCTTGGGCAAGTCACTTCACCTATGTGCCTCAGTTTCTCCATCTAAAATGGGGGTAATGATATCAACCTCCTTTTTCAAGCACATATATAGCATTTGTCGTCGCTAGAGATCTAAGAGTTTGGTATGATCATCATCGGTCAATATCTAAAGACACTGAGGCTAAGGTGGGTCTTTAAAAAGACTCCCTGATGGGCAAACAATCCCCACACCAATACTACATGGATTCTGGAAACAGGAACAACATAAAAAGTCAGAAGATTCACCAATGTTAATTTTATTATCTTTCAACAATTTATAGGCGCTTTTATCTTCCACACATTTTAACATGTTTGGTTTTTACTTGCTGTGCTAAAGTGTAACTATCAAGTCAAATGTGGAAATACGCTTTAATAAAAAAATCTTAAATAAAAGTATACACACACACACACACACACACACACACACCTAGTTATTCCAAGACTATGTATATAATTTTAACCCACACTTTCAATAGAATCAAGGGGTTTTTTCATCTGAAGTGTTTGCAACCCAAACATTGTGACTTTCTGCAAGTTAATGAAAATCTAAAGGTAAATATAAAGCTAATATAATGTTTAAGTTTTTCCAATTTTTAATCCATTTGAATTTTCACATTTGTGCAAAATGTATTTAAAGCATTTGTAAATTTTTATTGTATTTTCCACTGTTGCAAGCAATTATGGAGAAGGGTCAGAAAATAGAAAATTATGGGGAAGAGTCAGAACAGACAGACAATTATTATAGCAGATGCTGAGATTCAAAAAGTTAAAGCTTTGTAAACCATTAAAAATTGTCGACATCACATGGTCAATGTATACAAAGTTACTTGAGTTTGATTTAAGGATATTAAGTCCCAGAGTTCTTTCTTTGCCTATTGGTAAATTTCAGGTTCTCAATGGAAATATTTTTCAACTGTTTGTGCTGACAGCAAAAGTAACACTGACATTTACCAATAATCTAATCCTTCCAAACTTATCCATAAAATAGAGGGGAGGCAAAAACATCTGTGTGTTAAAACCAGAGCACTGTTAACACAAACAAAATTTCTACCTTCCACAATCTGATGAATATTTATGCCTGGTAAACCAGAAATATAACAGTCACTAATGGTTACCATAACACAGAAGTGACAACTCTGAATAAGTAATTTATTAAACCCAAGCCATGCTGTAGCTTGACCAGAGTACACACTTGGGCTTTCCTGTCCAAAAGTGAGACTGAAATTTTTCATCAGTAAACTACAAAAAGAACCATAAGGAGTCGGAGATTTAATAAAAAAAAAAACCCCACAGCAATTTGAGCCAAGTTGACTTATTGGACAGACAGGGACAGAGGAAGTGTCTTGATCATTCTGGGCAGTCATTTCGCAATTCCACCTTCTATTTCTTACCACTTCCAAGCATCCAGCCTCCCCACCCCTACGGACACAGAAACTTTTCTGCACCACCCCCCCTTCTGTTCCTTCAACAGCAGCCACTCCACGTGAATAGTCGAGTCAGTCGAGAAATGGAGATGTTACCGATTAATATCTCCCTTTGAATAGGAAATAAAATGATACAGACAAATCACTGTTCTCTCGCTGGGCATCAGGCAGGGGGAAAAAAAAGGGATTTTGTTTCAAAAAGGCTCAGAACCAAGCAAAGAGTTTCCAAAGGGAAAAAGAGGGAGGGGGGCAAAACCCCCAAAACCCTGCCTTTGTTCAGCCTGGAGATCTGCCATCCTTCGTCTCCTCCCTTCTCCCCCCCACCCCAATAATTTAATGCAATAAATGTTGCTCTCTCCCCTGCTCAAAAAGAGACAGGGGGTCCATTCTTTATCCAAACGGACAGGATCTTTCCCCTTTCTTCAGGGAGGAGGACAAAGGATCAGAGGGGGAAGTGACTCCTTTGCCACATGTCCCTGCTGTCAGAGTTTTAGCTTCACATTATTAGCATTGAATGTGGGAATGTAGTTCAGCTCCCCGGCCTCTGGCCCTCCCCACTTAGCGTAGGCCTTAGAGTCTGTGGGAAGCCCACAACCTCAGCGCTTGCCTTAGGCTCCTGCAGTTTTCTCAAGCATTCCAAAATTTGGACATCCCCGCATGCTCGCCCTTCCCCCTACCCCTTCCCTGAATCTTGGACGTCAGCCTAATTGAGTATTTATTTATCTCTCTAGTTTCCCAGCCCTGTACACACACAGGCCCAGAGTGGTGGAGGCCTATACAGACTCCCAGCGCCTCCCAAAAAAGTTAAGGAGGCGGCCCCCCTTCTAGACCCAGGGGAAACAGAGAGGAAGTTGGAAAACGTGTGGCCGGGGGAGGAGCTGCATGGGGGCGAGAGGAAAGGGAGATGCAAAGGGAGCTGCATGGGGGTGAGAGGAAAGGGAGATGAACAGTCCACAGGGGGAATTAAAAATAGCTGTGTCAAATGAGCAGTTGTAAGTGCCGCAAACCTGGCTCTGAGAGGAGCCAGCTGCTCTATGATCTATTCACTATCCCTGCTAGTCAGCAGTTTGTCAGCAGATAAGTCCTCCCCTTACCCCAGTGCACACACTCCCCCTTTTCCCCTTCTTCCAGTCCCAAAAGACAGTCACATGTATCCAAATCATTTATATTGAGTGTCAGTGATGAGCAAACATGGCAGAGGAGTGGAGCAGAGTTTTCTCATTTATTTTATTCTCTTTCACCCCTTGATGCTGCAGTAGTGCCTAGAAGAAAACCAGGCCCGTGCCCCACTGCAGTCAATGCTGTGTAGGCCAACAGAAAACAACTGTCCTTTCCACCCACCCACCCAGTGAGCAATTACCATCAGTTCGGAAATCTCCCCTGGCAATAAATGCCTTGCAAGTGGCTTCAGTTCTTCGACGTAAAGGATATATATAGTCTTTGAAGCAAACGGCTGTTTAATTATCTCAGTGTCCCAGGGAGTCTGACAGGGACTTTGAAACCCTGAACTTTCCAAAGATTTTATTCAGTGAATCAAAGACCCACTTTTCCAATAAAAAAAAAATCCATATTCGGTCTCTTTGAACAGGCTTGCAAGGGAAACAAAAATATACCCCAGGTCACTCACAGACTTTTAAAAACCACTTTTAAATTTAAAATAAGGTTTGCCTTCCGATCAGCCCACTCCCTCTGAGGGATTAAAAGAGTAGTCAATTAGTCGACTACCCGATAAGCCTAGACTTATCAGGTAGTTGAGTTGACTACTCACATTTCTACACCCACCCCTTGCTGCCCCTATATCAGAGGCAGCAAGGGGGAGGGGGGGGGAAATCCGGCTTAAAAGCCTTATCCCCCCCAGCACTATCTCTGTGGTATTGCTTTCCCCCCCTTCCTGGCCACGCTGCTGCCTCCATCACAATCAGCAGTACAGGAAGAGCCAGGGGAGGCTGCTCCAGCAGCAGCCCCTGTCCATGGGAGCGGTCCCCAACTCCCCTCTGGTACACGCACACACACCACGAACAGAGGCTGTTATGGCAGCAGCCCCTGTCCACCGCAGCCTGTGCTGGCTGCAAACAGAGGCTGCTCCACAGCAGCCCCTGTCCGTGGGAGAGGAGGGGGTCCCAGCCCCCTGCTGTGAATCCCTCCAGACAGGGGCTGCTGGACCTGGCAGGAGCCGGGACCGAGCAAGCCCCACTGCGGCTCTGCAGTTTAAAGGTAAGAGGAGCCAGGCAGCCTGCGTGCCCAGCTCTTACTACATTTAAACTGCAGCGCCGCAGTGGGGGTAGTGCCTTCCCTTATCTACTAACCATAGTCAATACAAATTGTATGGACTACAAGATTACCTAACTACCCGCCTTTTAACATCCTTACTCCCTCCTCCTCCTCCTGGATCGATCACCGAAGACCACTGCATTTTGCAGCAGCAATTTCCATTATCCCAGCCACGATATTTATCATGGAATTACAACTCCCCAGCATTCTCCAGTGGAGACAGGACCCACAAGGCCAAAAACGACAGCACCGTGCTAGCAAAGAGAACATGGGCTCTTAAACGCTTACATTTGCAAGTGGGAAGCAGACAGTATAAACAGCAACAAGTCTCTGAAACAGCTGTAGCCGGAGGGTTGGCAGAGATGGAAGGCTAAGACAATGGCTGTTTCTGCACAGACGAGCTTCGCCTGCAGGAAGCAGTAGGGGGTGATGTAGAGGGGAAGCTCCCAAATACCCCGTTGGAATCTCATTTTCCACACTCACCCATCTGCCCCGTGGCCCAAGGGTCTGACCTTGAGGTTTTCAAAGCCATTTCAACACAGATTTTCTGCCACACGGATGGGAGTGCAGAGAGGCCAGGTAAAGTCACTCCAGCACTGGGTTTCTCAAAGTGCCAGCAGGTTGCTGAGAAACTGATAAACAACAAATGGGCCCTGTTGTTTCTCCCACCATTAGCGTACCCTAGTGAAACAGCCTCTCCTTAGCACAGCCTGGGGGCAGCACCCTTGCTCTACCATTGGGGTGGTCTGCTGCCCTAGCTAGGATGGGAGTGATTGTAAGGCACGGAAAAAAGGGAGAGCGGATGACTAGATCAGTCATGATCCGGCCAATGATCCGATTTTCTCCTGTATGAGCGTTTACTGTTCACAGAGGGAAGATGGCAAATCTCCAGGCTGAACAAAGGCAGGGTGTGTGTGTATGGGTGTGTGTGGGGGGGAGGGGGGGGAAGATACCCCTTCCCCAGATGTGAACACCAACCAACAGCTGGGCCATGCCCGTGTGACATCCTTCTCACAGAAGCCAGTTTGACCCCTCGTCAGTTGTGGCTCACTGTAGAAGCTGGAGGGCTGAGGAGTGGAGCAGAGTTTTCTCAGGTGCAGGCTGTGTCTACACTACAGAGTTTTTTTCGGAAAAAACCACCATTCTTCCGAAAAAGCTTCACTTAAGTCCACACTGCAATCACGTTCTTTTGAAAAAAAAAAACTAAAGAACAGAGGGGTTTTTCTGACATTGGTAATCCTCATTCTACGAAGAAGAAGCCTTTTTCCAAAAAAGCTCTTTCGGAAAAAGGCGTGTGTGGATGGGGAAGAAGGAGTTCTTTCGAAAGAAGAGGAAAGAGGAAAAAAAGCACAGGTGCCCTGGTGGCCACTCCAGCCATATAATCACAGCTTAAATGAGAGATAGCGTCCATTCAGTGTGGATGCTATCTTTTGAAAAAGCAGATTGCTTTTTCGATGCACTTTGGCAGCATGGACGTGCTCTTTTGGAAGACTTTTTTCGGAAGATCTCTCCCGGAAAAGCTTCGTCTGAAAGAAGCCTATAGTCTAGACGTAGCCCCATTTGCTTTATTCTCCCTTTCACCTATTGATGCTGCAGTAGTGCCTAGACTAGAGGAAAACCATGCCTGTGCCTCATCACAGTTGGTGCAGTACAGACTGACAGAAGACAACTGTCCTTGCCCCAAAGAGCTACACAAGAATAGCTGCACATACAATTAAGTGAGCAATTACTACAGCTCCAAAATCTCCACCAGCAATAGCTGCCTTATAAGCAATATTCCTTGAAAGCAGTGTGCTTGTGCGGCTGCTCAGGAGGCATTCAAATACTGTCCAGAGCGCCCACTGCTAGGTTTTTTGTTTATTGACGGTGCACATTCACACATGCCTCAGTGCACATAAAATTTATTCTGCACATGGATGGAAAAGACTAAAAGGAACATTACTTGTAAGTGGCTTCAATTCTTCCACATAAAAGGATTTATATAATGTTTTAAACAAATGGTTGCTTAATTATCCCAGTGTCCCAGGGAGTCTGATTGGAAAGTTCAGGTTTTCAAAATCCCTAAGACTTTATTCAGTGCATCAAAGACCCATTTTTCCAATCAAAATCAATACTTGATCTCCTTGAAAAGGCTTGCAATGGAAACAAAAATATACCCACTGTCGCTCACAGACTTTCCCTACTAAGCAAAAAGAGAAAAAGAAATAAAGAGAGGGCTATTTTAACCTGTTGCTATTCCTCCCACACTATAACAGTAAACTCCACTTTGAAACTTACCATATGGAAGAAAACAAAAGGTTGTTTTGTTTTCAGGAAGTAAGACTGGGCCAAATTGCCAAAGCACCCCATTAATTAGGAGGTGGTTAGATAAACTGCTCTCTCCCAATTCCAGACTTTTCCTGTAATCTGCAGTTAAACCACTGAAATCTCCTTCTATATAGATTAATTTGCAAAATACCCAACTTTCTAGATAGTGCTTCAAACACTAGATAATTCTTTTGTTCGGCAGAGAAGCGAAGAGTAACTATGAACTGAAGCCACAAAAGGAAAATTTGAGAAACTAAAAATGGAACTTCCCAAGAGGGAATTTAGCCAAAACATCAAGATGAATTCACCAACACTTACTACATTCCAAGGGATCTTTAAAGAGACTTCAGAAAGCTCAGTGCCTGGAATTAAATCTCACAATACAGATATAGGGTATCCAAGCAGATGCTTTGAAAGACAAAGAACAGCTGCAATGCCACAAGCATCTAGTAAATCCAGTCATGCTGGGTTTTGGGACTAGAAATTGACCTTCCTGAAATAGCTGTTTGCTGCTGAAGTTTTACCCATTGACTGGTAAGACAGGAATAATCAGAAATGGCGATTAGTGATCCATTTATTCCAGCATCTCTCGCCAAACGTGGTCAGCTCCAGATATTAGAGGAAAGTGCCAGGAATCCTGCAGTCAGCCGTTATGGGTTATCTGCTCCAGGTAGTCTTGTGTTAACTCCCAATAGCAAAAGAATGGCTTGCACCCTGAGACATGAATGTTTATAATCTTTCAAAGGCTTTTTTAAAATAATTGACTATAACAACTCTGAATATGCTCATTAGCCATATTAATGGCTAATCTTTTCTGATCATGATAAACTTTTAGCTTCTATTACATCTTGTGGCAATGAGTTCCACAGGCTAACTGTGCACTGTATGAAAAATATTTTCCTTCTGTATGTTTTGAGTGTCACTGAACATCCCTTTGTCCTTGTGTTAGGATACAAGGATAACAGATCCTCCCAATGTACTTTATCTCTAAACTGTTCATTATAATATTTTAGGTCCCCTCTTACTGCCCCCCCCAACCATTCTCAGTACATGTATTTTTGCTATATTATTTGAGATGAGTGACCACAACAGGCAGATCATATTATTCCATGTGAAGGCCTTAACATGGATTTGTATAATAGCATAATAGTTTCCATCTTATTCCTTATGCATTATAGCACTGAGCACTTCTGCACACAGAGTTGAAAATATTGGTCTGAAAGCGACCTCAACAAATTATCTAAGTCCATCCAGGCTGCTGGGAGGCAGGATTAAAATCCACCCCTTGAGCAAAGATCTTCAATAAAGGTCTCCATAATAACGACCAAGAATTTTTTGTTCTGAGTTGATACCGTTAACATAAAACCCAGTGGGATTGGAATCATTCAAGTTGTTGCGCATTACTCTCTATTTGAAATAGAGGCTGGTTGGCTGAAAGTTGCAGAGTCAGCTTAGTATAGGCAGAATTTGAAGTGACAAATCACTGCCGGACAGCAGCAGCCTCCTTTGCATACAGTGAAATATTTTCTCCATCCTTTGGATGGAGTGGAATTAAACTAGAGAAGCCTAGGAGTCCAGAAAGTGAGTCTAACCAACGCAAGCCATGAAACAAGAAGTAGGCAGTGGATAAAAGCCCCCAGGTTTTAGGGATCCTGGAGGGTCTAGTGAACTACTGTACAAAGGTCTGACCCTTTCTCACAGCCACTACCATCAAACCCTTTTGTTTCAGCTTGTTTTAAATGTGAAACATGCTTTGATTCAAGCCAAAAGATTTTATGCTAAACAGAAACTGAAAGTATGGAGATCTGGCAACTACAGGCAGCAGGAAAACCAAGCTGCAGTGGCAAAAGCAACTTACAAGGGAAACTCAGCGGTAGCAATTTTTGGACAAAGCTTTAAAGCTTTGTATTTCCTCAAAAGACCAAGAGAAGGGCACTTGGAAATGTTTAGATGGTGAAATGTCTGGAAAAAGTAAGGATGGACAGACTAAAACCTTTATGGCTAGATTTTAATCCCCTCCAAAGAGTTTCCTTTCTGTTCCAGGACTGAAGTAAATTGCTTTGATCTAAAAACTCAACATAAATTCTTGAGTTCTTAAAAGAAAAAATGTGGCCAAGGCATCATGACGCATAAGGGAATGATAATAAGAATTAACAGCACAGCCTGGCTTACAGTGACGTTTTAAAATCTGCCATGCTTTTGTAAATAAACTGGGTTTTTTTTCCATTAATTTTAGATAGAGATAGAGATAGAGATAGAGAGATATGCAGTATCTCTCAGGGTGTATTTAACTCCTGGGCATCATTGTTAGCCTCCTCTTTATATTCTCCAATTCTTCAGTATTCTTTCCGATGACATGATGCCCCAAAGAGCGAGCAGGACTCCAGATGTGACCCCCGCTAGCCCATTGATCATTGCCAGAACTCTCTCTTTCATGCTGGTCTCTGTTCTTCTATTTATACATCCATCCCAGTGGTGCATTTACTTTCCTAACTGCTGCCAGACACTGAGCTGGCCTGGATTTTCCCTCTGGGCCCTTCAGACCCAACGTTCCTCCTGCCCTCCCACTTTCAGGTCATCGGCAAACATGGGTAGAGAGGTTGGTTTGCTTGTACTTGTATTCACACTATTGAAGAAAGCAGCCTGAATTACCAGTTGAGCTACTGTGGGATACACATTCCATGAGCCTGAATGGCTAGAGATGGAAATCCTGCCCCTGGATTTGATCTGCATGTCAGAGGTATCCACCTCAGCAACAGCAGCCCTGTCTGCCCTAGGTACCCAAAGCTGCCCCCCACACACACACACAACCCTTGCACTGGGGCCCGTGGTGGCTGTCAGCGCCGCTGGACCTGGGCTTGAGTTCTACCTGCACCATGTCTCACTGCCAAAGCATCCTGTAGTAATTTTTGTGGTCAGAAGGGCAGGGGGTGTCGCACCAACCCCCTAAAGACAACCATGCTGGCAAGCCTCCACACATGCGGCTCAAAAGCCAGGCCTCCGTTTCCATGGAGCTGATCGACAGCCATTTTCACAGAACTCTGGTCCTACCAAACCACGCCCTGCATAAAAGGGTTCGGGAGTGGGGAGGGAGGAGGAGGGAACGTGTGTTGCTGGTGAATCTTTAATGTGGGGAAGAAACAAAAGGAAATGATCAACAGCTGCCATTCAGAGTGGCATGAGCATCTGGCTAAGGAATCGGGGAGAGACATTCACCCACAACCTCCTGATGCTACAAAGGGTCCTTTCCCCTGAAAAAAATCTCCCCCGTCATTCCAAGAGGCCTGATTTCACAAGCAGTAAGTCATTCATCTTCCCCCTCTCACTTCCCCCCCCTCCCACCAATGATTAATCTTTAGTGGTTTCCATCCTTTACATCATCTAGCCCAGCGTGTAGGCTTATAAATGGCATGAGCAAGCTAGCACCGAGGGATAATCGCTCCGGCTGCTTTAGCATGGGAACAGACTCTGTGCAATTGTTCGAGAACAAGCCCCCATCTCCCCTGCAGCTGCAGAAAGGGCGGGGTTTTTTTTTGGGGCGGGGAGGGGAAGTCAGCCCAACCTCGACATATGCCCAAGTTTTTGACCAAGGAATTTCTGCATGCCTGAACAAGCTCCATATACCATGGATTGTGGAGTCAGAGGCACTGTGCTGGCAAGCTCCCCGAATATATGTTTAGTTTAGGATAAAAAGGGAGGGGACCGAGTTGTGTTTCCCACAACCCACACAAGTTTTATTTGTACTGATCACTCAACGTGGCCGGCGTTCTTGGCAAGAGCAATATTCGGCTTTAATCGAAGAGTCACAGAACCCTGTTCAGTAAGCGTTGTGTTCTCAGCCCTGGTCCCCCCAGGACAGGTGGCTGAGTCCCCACAAAAGATAAAAAGGAAAAAGCATCCCCATGAAGAGCAAGCGCCTATCATCCCAGGATTGACTGGGGCATGGAGACCAAGCTCCACGCCCATATATCCAGGGCAAGGCAGCAGGGGAGGCGCGTGCTGTGCTCTAATCCGTGAGCAAGCGTTTTCAGAGCGGTTAACCACTGGCATTCATAATCACAGTCGGACAGAGTTTTCCTGACCAAGGTAGCTCGCAGGAGTTGCTCTGTGGCAAGGCAGCAGGGGAGCACAGAGGGGCATTTGCTCTGCTCCCCCTCTGCTGCATCAGCGGTCACCTGGCAAAAGGACTGCGTCTACACCAGTCCGTTGGCCCACCAAAAATAGAGAATACAACAGGGCATCGTTCCAAGGCACCACCGCGTCACATGTATTTAGTGCTAGTGCTGGGCCCCTCCAACAGTCCTGGAGACCAGTGCCTGCTATTTGTCCACAGCTTGGCAGTGGGGGGTGCACCTTTGTCAATACTGCACTAACGTTGGCCCTCCTTTATCCTGCCAGGCACCAGTCCTTTGTACGGGCGGGAGGAATTTGCACATGCCATCTGGGTCTCTCTAATGGTGGCAGCCAGCCTGAGTTAGGAACCTCTCCTGTTCAGAACATTTTGGCTTCCTCACAACGGGCCATTTCCCAAATGGGCCTCCAGGCAGTTCTCAAACAGCAGCCAGATCTCCTTCCACACATCACTCAATCACACCGGCGCTCTCCCTGCACCAGAAGCACCCTTTGTGGCCTGTCAAAATCCACATGGCAGTTTTTAGCCAGTTTACAGACTGGAGCTGCTGTCTTAGGGCTGCTTGAGGACAGGTCATCAGAATGGCCTACTACGCGGACAGCCATGCAGCAAACAAGCCAAGCAGGAGCTAACCAGAGCATAGTTGGAGTCTAGCCCAGGAGAAGTGCTTGGAGCAAACAAAAACAAAGAGCCCATACTGAGACAGGGCCATAAGAGATCTAGCAACCACGGGGTCAGACAGATGATGCTTCGAAAGATATATTGTGGCCCCATCACCCAATGTTGAGATGGCTACATAATCATTGGACTTTTAGCGCACAAACAGAATTGCCTCAAACCACTCAAGACACAGGATTTTTAAAACCCAGGCCTGCGTGCAAACCCATAAAGCCACTCCAATCTCAACTGGCTGTCTTCTACATGCTTTTCAGCTGAACTCCACACTTCAAGAGGAACAAGTTGCAATGCATACCTGGTTAATTTTCAAGAGTGCACTTAAAAAAAAAAAAAAAAAGTAATGGTATTGAAACTGAGGCCAGGGAATGTGTCCGATGAATCAGAAAAGCCCAAACATTCCAATTCCATACAGAAACCCCAACCAGAAGGTCACTGGCTCTGGTACCCATCTTGCCATGACACATGGCTAGAGATGCTGCAAGGGCCGGGGAATGACTCCAGAACTAAGCAATTTGCGATTAACTACCCAGATAACACACACAATCTCGGGTCTCCCCTCGCCAGCCCACCCTACATCACCAGCATTCTCGCTACTTGCTCTATTGAAGTCCATTATAAAACTCAACCTATAAAACAAAAACACATCCAGATCTCAGAAGGGGGCCTGATGGAGCGTGCATTACATCTGTCCAATCTTCCAGATACAGCAGTCATTCATCAGAGTAGTTCCTCAAGCCACTCGGAACCAGCAGCCATGGGAGATGTAGACTCTTGCAGTGAAAGGGGTGATGTATCAAATGGGCAAACACCAATTCAATGGTCATGGTGGATTCTCCATTGCGAATTTTCAAATCAATATTGGATGCTTTTCTAGAAGATCTGCTCTAGGAATTAACTGGAAGAAGTTTTGTGACCTCCGTTAGGCAGAAGGTCAGAGTAGAAGAGGATCACAATGATTCCTTCTGGTCTTGCAACCTATAAGGCTTGCTATTCTATTCACCCTTTGATAAAGGTGAAGCACCTAACCGCTCTAATCTCAAAAGGGTCAAACATAGCCAGTTTTCACTTCTGAGAACCTGGGGCACACGAAGGAAGGATTTTGATAGCTACATATCTGCCATTGGTTGTGTGATGAATAGGAAAGGTACTACCCTTTTCTGGACATCCCAGTCATTCAGTTAACTAACTTACCTTTAAGGGTTAAACCCACAGACAGTAGGTCTTAGAGAGTCTCCAGGAATGCTAGGGAAGCAGGAAGTGTTGGCAGGAAGCCAGGAGAGCCAAAGAAAACAGGGTGTGTATTTTTTAATATGAAGCAGTGATCTTCCTACTACAGACTGTGTGTGACCAGAGGAGAGCTGGAAGACATGGAATGAGCCAGGAACAAGGCTGGAAATATCCAGAGATATCCATAACTAGGGAAGAACTAAACCTTGGAACAACAGATATGTGAGTAGAACAGGGAATGCTTAGTCAGACGCAGTTAGGTTATTTTCTTTGTTTTGGGGTTTGTTGGACTTCTGTGTGCTGAGCCCATGTGACTTCCCCGCAAACACCCACATACACTGTAATTTTTTACCTGAATCCCACGGAATTAATTCTCTGTGTTTTTAATCTTTCTTTTTCAGTTGCTCTGCAACACCTAGCAACCAAGTAGGCTTTACCAAGAATGTCTTCTTTGTTTTGTTAATAAAAATGCCCTTTTTAAGACTATGATCTGACTCCTGTGTGCTAGAAAGCAGGAGATTCTGCATGCACATGAGACTGGAAGGTCAGCAATTAAGAAATTACAGTCTGTTTTCAGGCTCTCTCCAGAGGGAGGGTTAAAGAGTTTGAGGGTGCCCCACCAGCAGAAATTTCCAAGTGTGTCTTCCTGGGTTCTCAAAGGGGTTTTTGCATTTGGGTGCTGGCAGCTTATCATCCAAAGTCAGGGAAATCTGTGACCTTGGAGATTTTTTAAACAGAAGCTTTTAGTGGCAGGGTATTTTAAAGTCTTTTGCAGGCCCTCACCTTCTGCACTCAAAGTGTCAGATAAGGATGTTAAGAGGTGGGTAATTTGCTAACTGTGCAGTCGATAGAATTTTTAGTTGATAAGGGAAGGTGCTCAGTCCCGGTTTGCACAGGGGTCCAGGAGCTGCCCTCGCTTCAGCTCTGAAGTTTAAATGTAGTAAGAACCAGGCGCTCAGGCAGCCAAGCTCCTGCTACATTTAAACTGCAGAGGTGCAGCAGGGGTAGGTCCCAGACCCGGCACAAGCCAGGACTGAGCTGGGCTGCCTGCCCAGCCAGAACACCCGCTGTCCGCGGTGGCCCGGGCTGGCCACAGGCAGAGGCTGCTCTGGCAGCTGCCCCTATCCATGGGGTTCCCAGAGGGGAGCCCGGACCGCCCCTCCCCCCCCCCGACAGGGACTGCTGTTTTGCGGCAGCCTCCCCTCGCCCCCAGCCCCCGCTGCTGCCTCGGATAGAGGCAGCACCCTTGGGGAAGCAGGGGGCAGGCAGCACCACGGAAACAGTGCTGGGGAGAACCAGCTTTTAAGATGGCTCTCCCAGCACCAGCTCCTGCTTCCCGCTCCCCCGCTCCCGCTGCCTCTGATACAGAGGCAGCAAGGGGAGGGGGAATGCAAGTAGTTGCCTCGACTAACCAATAAGCGTAGGCTAGTCAACAACTCACTTACATCCCTAGTGTCAGAGCGGGGAACAGTCTTGACAGTCACCAGACTGTGTTACAAATCCAACGCAAAACTGAGCATGACTATTTCTGGAACAACTTAAACTAAGCCCGTGTCACCCAATCTCCAATCCCACTCACTAACCAGGATAACCACCATGCCTTTGGGTTTTGGTTGTGACCACGAGGGAAGAGAAGAACAAGTAGTAGTACCAGCCGAAGCGGCACACAGCAAGGTCAGGTGCCATGCTAGTGTTTCTCATGCAACCAAGTCAAAGCTCCTGGAAGCCCCATGCTCTTCTCGTCCTGAGCAGACACTGCCAACCAATGCTGAAACGGGGTGGTGGATTTTGTACAGAACCCAGAAAGCCATTGAGGCCCAAACCTGCAGGAGAGCCCCTGCCAAGCACACACTGTCCAACGGCAAATCTATTCCCCACTGGGCACTCACAAGAGACAAAGGATTGGGGGCCAGCCAGCCACCTCCAAGAGGATCAGACATTCTGCTCTTCAGTCAACTCCAATTACAATTTGGCCACCTGCCACTGCTGCTGCACGGCGGAGAATTTGCACTTGTTTTGCCTCCTCACTAGACCAGTTGTCAGAGCTTCGGAGCCAAGGAGCATAATCTCAAGACAACATTTCTAAAAGAAGTGCCTTCCTTCCCTAACACACACCCTGTCCTGTAGGCAGCGATCATACGGTATTTCGGTCTCTACATAGCGGAGAGTTTTAAGGCGAGGCTTGACAAAGCCCTGGCTGGAATGATTTAGCTGGGGTTGGTCCTGCTTTGAGAAGGCGGTTCGACTAGATGGTCTCCAGACGGCTCTTCCAACCCTAAACTTCTATGAAAAAGAAGATTCAGAAGGTAGTAGGCAGTTGGACAACCACCATTGTTTTTAACAAGCAGCCCAGCCTATTCACTGGACCATGAGAACTGCAGGACCATAGCTGAAATCCTAGCATGTACACTACCCACTCTCTCCCCACGCACTCCCTTCCCTTAAGGCAAAAGATCATTGTCAGCTACAGCCCCACACCCCATTCCGAATACAAGCGGATATCTCATTGACTGCTGACCCCAGCTCCGAAACAGATGCGACCTTTGCTACACGAAGGTCACTAGGATGTGTATTTTGCAAAAAGCTCCTCAGTCAAGACCTTGGATAAATAACTCAGCTCCCCAAGAACAAAAAGCGAGTGATTTAAAACAACACCATGGGGATTTCTTTCCCCCGAACCAAGCATGAGGTCAGCCGTCGCCTTCTGTAAGTAATGGCTTCTCTCGCACTGCCAGTCCTCCCCCGCCTTATCATGCTTCTAATAGGAGCAGAAGTTGCCAAACCCACAAAATTAACATCTAGCAAGTTCCAATTCGCACAAATGCAATACATTCCTGCAACTGCTCGGGAGGTCTCAGTCCAGCTGCTAGCAGGCTCCGTGCACCACAGCCGTGGCTCTCCTTGGGTGCCCCTCAGTGCCAGCCCAGCTATGAAAGCCCCAAAGGAATTGTAAATACCTACCGGGGCATAGTGGGGCAGATCAGCCCCTACGCAGAGGGCCTGGAGGTGTCAGACACACAGTGGCATGAGCAAGCTACCTCCACTATCCACCTACAAATCCCACCTGAAAACTCCCCTTTGCCGTGAGGCCTACAAAAAAACCTTGACAACGGTGAGGCAGCTGGTGTACGGAGAGCAGAGCCTATCGTGCTGATCAACACTGCCTTGTACCGGGTCTGTGTGGTCTCTTATCTCCTACTGCGATTGTAAGTCCCTTGGGGGCAGAGAGCATCTCTTCAGTCAGGGTTTGTACAGCACCCAGCAGCGTGGGGCCCAGAGCCATGACTAAGGGTGTCCAGGGGATGGGATATTGCAGACAGAAGCACCAGCCTCTCCCACAAAGGAGAGGCCCTGGTTGGAAACCCAGAGAGGGGACTCCAATGCACACCACCAGGTTTCTACCCACGTGCTTAGACACGCCAAGAGTAGCAGGGACACTCCATTATGTTACCCAGACACATGGGCCTAGGGAAGCAGCACAAGAGAGAAGGCAAATGGAGTCAGGCTGAAACAGCAGCTGTACTCACAGGAGCAAGAGAGAGTTACAGGTCCAAGAGCTGACGGAGTAGCAGATTCAGACTGGGAATGGGTGGGCTGATCAGAAGGGAGCTGGGGCAATGGGTTTCCAAATACAAATATATCAAGTAATACTTTCCAGTGCCTCCCTTTTACTGATGGCCTTTCACATACAGCACAGAGCTATCGGAGACCAGGCGACCCAGCAGGAGGGACCAGGCTAGGGGCTTGTGTGGCACCTTCCACACTCCAGGTTAAGCAGAGCCACGCTTCACGGCACTGACTTACCCAACTACGTCCGCAATGAGGGCTATCACCACCACAGTACCTCTCACGGCAACTGACGGCACTTACTCTGAGCATTCACGTGAGGGGAGCACTACCTCGCCCCAGGTTTGCGGCTCTCCTTCACTCTACAGCACCTGCGTGGGAAGCCGACCCCCCTCCCCAGAGCCCTATCCTAGGTCACTGCCACAGAGAAGAGGCAAACCCCCTTCCCCGCGAACGCGTCACGTTCCGGGGCTGCAACGCCACGACTCCGCCGCACGTACCTGCTTCTCTTGGCCAATGAGCCGCTCGCTTTCGGGTTCTTTTCCCTTCCTCCGGGAGCCTCATCTGGACTCGATTTCTTGCTCAATAGTCAGCAGCTACTTATTTGCTTCCTCCCACAGCACGCCGCTCCCACGGCCGAGTGAGCACCTCTGGGTTTGGAGGCTCACACCAGACCCCTCCATAACCCACAGGAGATCTGCCTGGAGCGAGGCAAAGGGTCCTGCTGAACAGGCAAGGGGGAACAGGTCTGACAATGCTAGCCCCCCTCCACGCACAGGGTTGACTGCAGCCAGGGTGCAAAATCACCGCCAGGGTATCACCGCAAACCAGTTCTGTGTTAACTACAGGGTGCACTTGGAGGGGGGAGGAGGGGGAAAAAGAAGGACGAGGTATTAGAAGGACCCAACCCTACCCACATGCACCCAATCCTTGGAAAAGCTTCAGGAGGGGATCTGTACAGGCCATTAACGAATCTAAGGGTATGTCTAGACTGCATCCCTCTGCCGACAGAGGGATGCAGATTAGGCAGGTCGACATTGCAAATGAGGCAGGGATTTAAATATCCTGCACCTAATTTGCATAACAATGGCTACCACGTTTTGCTGACTCAGCACTTTGTCTGCAAAAAGTGGCAGTCTAGAGGGGGATCTGTTAGAGAGAGAGAGCCTTTTCCGACAGATCCCTTATGCCTCCTGCAAGGAGGTTTACAGGATCTGTCGAAAAAGGCTTTCTTTCTTGATAGATCCCCCTCTAGACTGCCACTTTTTGCTGACAAAGTGCTGAGTCGGCAAAATGTGGTGGCCATATTTATGCAAATTAGGCACGGGATATTTAAATCCCTGCCTCATTTGCAATGTCAACCTGCCTAATCTGCATCCCCTCTGTCGGCAGAGGGATGCAGTCTAGACATACCCTAAATGACTTCTCGGGAGGATGGGAGGCTGAGACCAGAGGCCTCCACTGCCCCTGCAGCATCTGCCACGGCCAAGGGCAGCACAATCTCTGCTTTCTCCAGCAACAAGCATCTGAGGAGAACAACCCCATCCCCTCCTCCCTGCCTCAGCCCTGCAACAAGCAGGCCTGGCTCAGCACAGCTGCAATCCTGATAGACACAAGCTGCATTTGGAGGCCTCAGTGCAGCTCTGATCATTTACTCTGCTGGCTGCAGGGGGGGGGGAGGCAGGGACCTCATCTTTTGGAGGATTTGGTTTTTTGCAAGCAACTCTTGAGCCTTTAAAATGCTTGTCCTGCTTTGACTGACACACACACACCCCCCACCCCCCCCCGACCTGCGCCAAGCTCTGCTCAATGGAAGACGGCCCTCCGTGCTGCCGTCATTTCCTGCTTGGGCCCATTCCAAGCACGGCTGCTAAAGAGAGGAGCTGGAATCTTCAGCCACAGCTGCTGGCTGGGAAGCTGCTTCGGTTCCCTTCCTTCCCCCTGCAGCCAGGGAGAAGGTTGGGCCTGGGCTGAGCCGTGGGGAGCAAGGAGGAAACCTCCCCTTCCCCGACTAACGATGGAAGCTAGTTCTGCCCCCTCCTCACACTCAGAGCCGTCTCACTACATTGGGAGGGGGGTCAAAATCCTGCCCCAGGTAAGTGAGTTCCGGCTCCCCGTGCAGAACTCCGGGACCCAGCGGGGGATGGGAGTCTGGGAATCACCTGAGACTACACTACACTGATCAAGGAACTACAGCAAGTCTGACAGACTCACGCTCCTTGGGGACCCACCACGTCTGCCTTCTCCCCCCCCCGCAACGCCAGCCAAAGCATCGATAAAGCCAAGCTTTGAGAAGTACCAGTTCAGGCCCTGATTCACCAGAGCACTTACAGCAGGGGTGGGCAAGATACCACCTGACAAGCCACTTGATGCGGCCCATGGCCAGCCTCGCCACTCCCCCAACCCCAGGCCGATGGAGACCCTGGGGGCGGGGGAGTGCACAAACTGTTCAGAGCGGCTGACGGCTCTCCCCTTCTGTACCTAGAGGGAGCCACCAGCCACTTTAAACAGCAAATAACTTCACACACTTTCCCACCTGCAGACTCCGACTGGCCTGGGGTGGGGGAGCACGTGAAGTCCCCTCCCCTGCCAGGGGCAGGCTGCACATAGGGGAACAGCCCCTTTCTGCCCAAGGCCCCGCTCCTTCTGCCTAAGGCCCTGTCCCTTCCAGAGGGTGGGAGGCCACCCACAACCACTGCCAAAATTCCTCAAGGGCCCCCCTGCAAAAATTACTGTCCACCCCTGACTTACAGTAAAGCACTTGCTTGTGTGGTTTGCTGAATCGGGGCTTTATGCCTTGGCTCTCCACTTCCCATTTACACCCCCTCTCTCCAGCTCGCACCAACATTTTTCCTTGTTATTTGGAAGACAGGATTCACCCAGCTGAGCCTGCAATCCTGGCTCAAACACCAAGAGCGCTTGCATGGGCAAGGAGAGCTTATTTTCCTGGACACGGGTTTCACGGATAGGCATTAGCTAGTGGCCTTACAGTACTGTGATGGGCAACCAAAAATAGGGAGTGGGGCGCATGAGTGGCCCTCCTCCTCACGGTGAACAACCCACGGCCCACTGGGCTTCCACCTGTGGCACTGCAGTCCCCCGCCTATCCTCCTCCCCCACGCACTGGGGCACCAGAGCCTTGCATTTACCTGCTCCGCCCCCTTCCTTCTCAGACTTTCAGAGCGTGCAAATTGCCTGATTCGTGCGCCATCCACGCTCCTCCCTGAGCTTCAACAGCCACAAACAGCTGATTTGCGGGATTTCCGCTCTGGGAGGGAGAGGCAGTGGGGACAGAGCACAAATCAGTGGATTCGTGGCACCAAAAGTGCTGGGTGGGCGGGGGAGGAGTAGGAAGTGCAGGCTGCGGCGCCCCAGTGCACAAGAGCCGCATGGAGGAGGGGGGAAAGACAGGGGGTTCGTGGGCCTCAGGTGGAGCCCCACTGGGGTGCATGCAGCTAGCAGGTTGCCCCCCGCTGCTAGAGAGGAAGGGGAAACAGCCCAGGACAGAAGACACACAGCAAAACAAGTGACTGTCAGAAGTGGCAAGGAATAAAATAAGAAACCAGGAGAGTAAGGTGCTGGAAGCTCTATTCTGTGGCTTAGCCTCAGGTCTCCAAGGAATCCTTCACACTCCATGCCATGTGTCTCATCCAGAGGGAAGGGTTAGTGAGCTCCCCCACCCCAAAGCTTGTGTCCTCACAACCAAGCAAAGGTCCTTTTCTGGCAACATGCTGCCAGGAGGAGTTGTGCAGTGCAGGGGACTCAGTGGAAACTTCCACTGTGATGCACGGGATTTACCCAGAGCGACCTGCAGAAAATCCTTGCAGGAATTATCTGAGCCCACGGTAAACAGACCTCCCAGCACGCAAGACAGACAAAACCAGCCCAAGAGCTCAGCACATTCTGACTCCCTGATAACCCAGCTCGGCTGCACAGAGGATACATCGTGACCCTGGAGCCCTCGTTCCAGGGGCCATGAGCCCCCACAGCTTCCAGGATGGGCCAGCTCTGAACACACCACCGCCAAAGTGGGTTTGAGTGGAGCGGGAAGGGAAGGGGCGGCAGGGTCCCCCTGTTCCTCGGCATCCATGCACTAACAGATCTGGCGTTGGATCCCAAAGGTTCAGGGACTGGTTGTTCCGCAAACACAACTCCCCCAGGGTCACACAGAGGGTGCTCAGCATGAGGTTTTCCAAACTCTGCACAGGGAGACGGCTCACTCCCTTCTCCTGCATCTCCTCCCTGCCTTCAGTCCTTGGCATACCAGACAAATAACCCTTTGTCTCAAGACCGAGCAGAGGGAAGCTCTGAAGTCCCTGCAAAATATTCCCCAGCCAGGCCGTGAATCAAGCCCCAAACTACCTTCTCATCCTGGGATCTCCCACCAGGCCAGTGCATGCAGAGGTGCCATCTAACTGTAGGGGCTGCTGTGCAGCAGGCTGGGAGGCCGGATGGCCTAGCAGAGAAGAGCTAGTCAGCAGAGCTGCCTTTGCCCCATGGCTCCCTCCCTTACAGCTGTGCCCAGGAGTCATGGGCAGACCAGGCCAAGTGGTGATCACTGGGCTGCCAACCCCAGGCTCTTGCCTGGCAGGCATTTGGAATGACTTAATGCTAGCTCCTGGGCGCCAGGGCACAGAGGGACAGCGCTTTGGGAAAAGCTAGGAGCGGGGGAGGTGTATTTCGGCACAACAGGCAGAGTAAACTGCCGGGTGGGCTCTGAACCAGCCTGGGCAGTGGGAGGCAGAAAGGGAGAGGCAACTGCTTCCATCTGCTGACCTCAGTGGGTTTGGAATGTCACACCGCACATTCTGGGGCAAGACACCCCTTTCTCCCCCAGAGTCAAGGTCTCCCATTAAGGACCCCGACTGCAGGGCGCCCCCTCTCCGTGCTGCACGGCAGCTGAGAGCCTTGAGGAATAAAGCCCTCTGCATATGCCAGGAAGAGTCCGTTACAGGCCCCAGCATTTAGCAGGTGGCACCAGGACTGCTCATACCCCAGGGTAAGCGATGTTTCTCTTGCTATACCACCTCCTCTCCATGTGGCAGCAGCTCTCAGCCCACACGCTCGGACCACAGTGCACTAACTTCCTACAGCTCCCTGGGACACCTGCTCGTGACACTTCACACTCCATCAGACCTTTCCCTGCTGGCCAATGGTGGTGCTCCTGCTGCAAAGCCTAAAACTGAAGGCCGAGCCCCCAGACACGATAGGGGGAGATGTTGCACCCAGACTTCACCCGCATCACGTTGAGGCCAACAAGAAAGATGTGAAAATTCAGCATGAGAAAGCTCTTTCTCCTGTAGCACTTTTCAGCCATGGTGCCCCATGCAAAGGAATAGCTCCATCTGCAGATGAGGAAACTGAGGCACAGGGACAGGGTCTTGTCCAAGGTCACCCAAAAGAGTTGGAAGTAGACCCCAAGAGTCTAGTTCCTGAGATGCATTTTGTCAGGGGCTGGGAATGGAGGACGGGAGAGGGATCACTTGATTACCTGTTTCTGTTCACTCTCTCTGGGGCATTTGGTATTGGCCGCTGTTGGAAGACAGGACACTGGGCTAGATGGACCTTTGGTCTGACCCAGTTGGCCGTTCTTATGTTCCCAATCTGAAGGCGAAGGAAATCTTTCACAAACTTGGAGACTGCCCCCTGAGAGAAGAGACATCACATGCTCTGCAAGACTCAGGGTCCGAGACAAATTCCATTAGGCAGCATCGGTTACTTAAAAGGGACTTTGGGCCGAATCAGAGCAGGATCTGGAGTAGGGCCCTAAAATCCTGTTTAAAACGTTAACCGGTTAAACTATACGTTTAACCGGTTAACTGACCTGTGATGCTTACCCAGTGACTGGTTACCTGTTTGTATCCCTAAGCTGGAGTTCCCACCAAGGTGGCTCCTTCGCCTCTACCACACCCTCAGCCACATACTCTGCTCCTGCACAAGGGAGGTTTTAGAGGTGGCAGAGAGCAGTAAAGCCAACCAGCCACTTGCATGTGGGAAGCTGTTTTGGGTTTGTACAGACTGATCCACCTGACCCCTAGACACAGGCATTTACAACACACATTCCCATGCATTTCCTTCGCTTTCTAGTCATTTGCTTTTCAGCCATTTCCCTTTAAGCCTCACCAGCCCAGGAGGTGCCTAGAGAATTGCGGTCTGACCTGCTCGCCCTTCATATTTCATCAAGCACCGTTCCCCTGCAGCATAGAGCGTCCTGGGCCATTAGCACTTCCAGCCTGCAACAGCACACACACACCCCTCCCTTCAGCACCAACACACCGGGGCTCAGACCTACCCTCCTCCTGCACAAGTGCGAGAGGCAACGTGGCCCAGGACAGGGCACAGAGCTGGGAGTCTGCAGTTGTGCTCCTGACCAGTTGGGTGACCTTTGAGCGGGTCACACCAGCCCTGAGGTTGCAACCTACTGCCCTGACTAGACGCCAGTCACTTCCACAGATAAGGAACCTCATGCAGGCCTCAGCTACAGAGGACTAGGGATGTGAATGGGTAAATGGTTAACTATTAACCATTACTCAGGAGAAGCCCACAGGACTGCCAGCTCCCAACCCATGGTGGCTGGGAGTCAGGGGCCTCGCATAAGGCTGGAAACAGCGGTGAGGAGCCGCTCCTCCACCTGCCCCCGTTTAATAAGTTAACTGGTTAAATGTTAAGTTTAACCTGTTAACTGACTGAATGAGATTTGATATCCTGGCAGAGAACTTAAGGCAGAGGCACCCTTAGCAAAAATGCACTGCACTGTATAAACCAGGACATGCATTGGTACAAATTAGAGTAAGCTGCAGGGGTGCAAGTTATACCGGACCAGTATAAACCCCGTTTGCACCTGCACAATTAACACTGGGGCTACATCTACACTGCAGGCTTTTTGCGCAAGAACGGTTTTGCCCAAGAGTTCTTGCACAAAAGGTCTTGCACAAGAGCGCATCCACACTGCCATGTGCTTTTGTGCAAGAGCTTCCATGGCAGTGAGGATGCTCTCTTGCACAAGAAAGCTGATGGCCATTTTAGCCATAGGGGTTTCTTGAGCAAGAAACCCCTGTTGCCCGTCCACACTGCCTTCTTGCACAAGAGGGCTTCTTCCTCGTGGGGAGAGGAATAACTCTTGCGCAAGAAGCCCTCTGTTCCAACGCTTTACTGTAAATTTACTTGCGCAAGAACGCGCATGCAGTGTAGACGCTCCACAAGCTTTTGCGCAAGAACAGCCGTTCTTGCGCTAAAAGCCTGCAGTGTAGACGTAGCCTGGAGGTTGAAACCTTAATAAAGACAAAGCCTCAGTTATGCGGACTCATCCCAAGCATCCCAGAGAGCATGGGGCTGCATCTTTCTCCCAGGAGACCAGCATATGCTACCCTGAGCCCTACATGAGCTCTCGAGCCCCAGCAACAGCGAGGAAATCAGAGAATACACCCCTTGTGCCATAACCACTGGGCCATGCCACCACCCAGCATCAGGCCCATTGACCACAAATATACAGGGCCGATGGAAACAAGCCAGCCTTGATTCAGCTTTTAAAGGCCTTCGGAACAGGCCAGTGGAGCCACTAAGCAGGCAGAAGTTTTCCCGGCATCCTGCTAATCCTCCCATCTTGGCCCTCCTAGGATCTGGGTCTCTTGCCTGTAAGCCAGCCAAGCACAGCCTTCCTTTTGAATCCCCCTGAAATACTACCCCCGCGAGGAGCCAGGTTGCCGAGATACTAAAAATGTGTTGTAAGGCTCCGCTGCTTCTGCCTGAGCCACGTAAATTATTTAGGAGACTTGGATCAACCCTCAGAGGAAGAAATAAAAATAAAGGCGGGGGGGAGGGGGCAAATTGTGTCCTTTGTTTTCACATACAGGTTCACACTCTTGCAAATAATTGCCCAGGGGATATCCCTGCATGGAATGAAGGGGGGATTGGCAGGGAAGCCAGTCAAGGACAACTCTCCATGGGGTGGGAGGGTGACGCAACTGCAGAGAATGCAATGCCAGGACCATCCCCCAGAAAGGCAGGGGAACGCCGCCAGCTCAGAGCAATTGTTCCAGCTGGGAGCTGCCCACGAGGAGCGATTCGGGGAGAGCCCAGCATATGGAAGCTCCGAGCATGGATCCGCCACCTCTGGCTCCTCTGGGTACACGCCATTGTGTAACCACACATCACCCAGCCCACTCTACCCCAGGGCAGGGGAGCGCTGGGAAGCTAAAAGGTGCCCTCCGCCCCAGACACCTACAGCGTGACTGAGCCTCATGCACACTCCCCTAGACCCTGCCCCACGACATGCACGCACTTGCACACGCCGCCCCAACATGCATGCCTTTGCACAGCCCTTTCCCATCCCGTGTGCGTGCACAGATCCATGCCAGCACACCTCTCCCTCGGAGCAGGAAAGCGCTAAGCCCAGCACTGGGGGAGACACAAAACACAACAGGCATATTTAACTCGGGAGGATAAAAGCCACAGCCAATCATGCTGGAGCCAGCCAAAGGACTCAGATCGGCAGCCTGGAGAGGGGGAGAGGGTTTTCACGCAGAACGGAGCCTTGCCGCCCACGTCACGGGAATCCAGGGCCCGGGAAGGGAAGAGAAGCAGGAAAACACCCCAGCGCTGCTTCAGAAGGGCTCAACCCTCCGGACCCACCCGGCAAAGAAACCAAGAGACTCTCGGGAGCCAACGTTGCCCCAGTGCAGGCCTCCTGCGGTGCACCCATTCCCCTCCCGCCGGCTGGAGAGCAAGCGCTGCACATTTCCCACGTCTCCCCCAACACTTGGGATCACGGCGGAGGGGGGCGGGAGCGCAAGACGTGCCCTCCATTTCCCACTGCCTCGTGAGAACCTGAGCACTCAGCCTCCTCCCACACTTCCCCTCCACACACACCGCCGCCGTTCGACGCTCAGGGACTCCTTTCCGCCAACCCCGGCCCCCCACAGGCTGATGCAGGGTCCCCAGCACACAGTCCCCAGGAGAGGGCACTAGCGACCCCACCAAAGCCCAGCCCAGCCACTTTGCTCCTTAGATCCCTGGGCTTCCTGGCACAGGGCTGCTTGTCAAGCCACACAACACTCCAGCAAAGCCCTGCCTCACGCCAACCACCCCGGGCTTCACACACCCACCACAGGGCAGGCCGGGAGAGCCCATTTCCAGCCCTCCGTCTGGGCAGGGAGGCCCATCGCGGCACTCAACAGGCAGCCAGCACACCAGGGAGCAGGGGACGTCTGCCTCCAGGAGGCGCCGCTTACCATCTCGTCCAGGGCGTAGCGCAGGAGGCCATGTTCATAGAGGATGAAGAACCGGCGCTGCCATTTCTGGAAGAGAAGACACCGCGGCTGGTCAACAGAGCTCCTTTGCCAGAGAGCTGCTACAGGCCGAGTTCGCTTCCTCCCCTAGGTCTGGCCTATTGGACCCCTCGGCCTGCGGAGAGCTCAGCCGCGCGGCACAGCCCAGCAGCCTCCTCGTGCCACTGCACCCCCAGAAGGCTCTGCAGCTGGATGGCTACGAATCAGCAGCAAACGGGACCCAGCGTGGGCTGCAGGACCCCAACCAGCATGGGGTTTCCCAGGGAAGGAGAAGCCAGAGCACGGATACCACGGGTCACTGCGCTCCGGCCTAGCACTTGGGCAATTCTCGCACCACCCTGGACTTCAAAGAAATCCAGTTGGAGATGTGGAGGCAGGTCCCCCTAAAACCAACCCTGCCCAGAACAGCCATGTTAGAACCAACACACTCTCAGGCTTGCACACCAGGCGAGGGGAGCTGCCCGCCCTGCAGACGCTGCCCCGCACACGTTGGTGCGCGTTGCCTTTCGGCCCTGACCGGGATGGCAGTGTATCTTTAAAACAGGGGGAGGGAGATGGACAGCAGCAACTCTGGAAAGCCTGACTCCCCGTCGGGTGACCCTGCCAGGGCTCCGTGGGAGGCCCGCGCTTACACCAGTCTGAGTTTTCTAAAGCTGATTTACTGTCTGACTTCCTTACATGGGCATCCAAAGCAGTGCTGGGTTATTTGCAGCCAGATCCTGAGTTAGGTCAGCCGCGTCTCAGATAACACAGGAAGTGGCTCGGAAGGATAAGTGGTGGCATAGACTCGAGGAGCACGTGTTGGTACCAGGTGGACGTACAGAGAGCGGAGGCTAGAACTCCCCACTGCTGGGCCGAAAAACTGGAGCCTGAGGCAAACCTGGGCCCCTTAGACCAGAAACATGATTCTCTCCCCTAGCAGAACTCTTCCCCTAGGAAACCTGCCACCAGCTTCCACTCTGCCTAGGTGCATCATCCCAGCCAACCTGCCTTTCAGTCCCCACTTCCCCTCCCTTGCATTCATTCAAGAATGTCCTATGCCTGTAGCAATAGGGGGGGGACGCAGTGTGCCTAGGACCCAGACACACACTGGAGGACTCTCCCCACCTGGCCATTCTCAGCTTGCAGATCCCAGGCAGCCCCCTCCACTCCTCCTCCTCCCCCCATTATAATCTCACATTTCCTGTGCTCCAGCAAGGATGAGGCATGGGGCTGTCTCAGCCCCAGATCCCCAGCCTTCACGCAGCTGGAGAATCTCACTTGGGCTGTCTCTGGGCCATACTAAGCTGGTTCTTACAGTCACTTGGGATGCCTGACCAACCCCAGTTAGCCCACTGACCGGCATCGTTAGAACGCCCCCAGGTCTCCAGGCTGGGAAGGCAGAGGCAAGCACAAGCCACCTGCTCCAGCCAACATCTGCCACGATCCCAGGTGTCTGCAGGAAGCCTAGGTGGCTGTGTTCCCTCTAAGCTGTGCAGCAGCCCAGCTTCACAGGTGATTCATCAGCCCCATCCAGTCAGTCAGCTCCATGCATGGAGGCTAATTAATCACTGGGCGGGGCTAATTAATCACCTGTGAAGTTGTGCTGCCAGGCAGCTTAGAGGGAACACTGTTAGGCGGTCTAATGGTTTGGCACTGCCATTTGCCACCACACCTGCACCATTTGCCTGTAGACCGAGTGCCCCTTGGGGCCGGTGACTTACTTGGCATTGCGCTGCCCTGTGGTTTACAATGCTGCCTAAAGGGATCATTAGCGATGGGTCCCCAGCAACCCTCGAAGCCCCTCAAAGCTGCAGCAGGAGGCTTCTAAAATTGGGATCCAGGTTCTGCAGCTTGAACCCAACTCCTCCGGTCATTGATCATACCAGGTCACGTTACAAGCATAGCCTCGGAGACCATCCCACCCATGCTTCTGTGCATGAGACTACAGCATCGCACAAGCAACAAGGACCAGCTACCTAGAGAAGCGCTCTCAGGTCCGCGCTCAGAGCGCTCATGACAACCCTGCAGCGGGCAGGAAGGAAGCCAGCATCCGCTGGCCACCAGCAGAACAGCCTACACCATTCAGATTCTAGAGATGGGAGGGGGTCTTTTAACCCCTTCGCTGCTGGATCTCTCCCACCGACAGGAGTCTATTCCATTACTATTGACAGCACCCACAGGGGCCATTGCCCTTCTGCCTGATTGCCATGGGACATCGAGCATCGGCCAGTGTAACTCATAGCAAAGCAGGACACGTGCAACGGGACTGGAACATATGGGAGAGAGGAACTTGGACACCGAAGAAGCAGCCAACCTCTCAGAACCCCTCCCTGCACTTCCAGTCCACCTGCTCACCTCCCCCATCCCATGCTCCACCCCAAGCCACCCAGGTCCATTTGCCATGACAGCTAGACCAGGGAGAGAGAGATTTTGCTTTCCTTACCCGGGAACGGTGCACAGGGTTGTCAAAGTCCGTCCCTTCTGGTGCCAGCAGCAGCCAACCGCCATAGATGGGCTTCGCCTACGAAGAAGCAGAAGAGAACCAGTTAGCTGGAGTCCTAAGATGACAGACCCTCTAACGCCAATATGGTGAGGCCACAGTACCTAGAGAATTCTGGGTGGGATCTGGTGTATCTGCAGGACCAAGCACTGGACATGTTGGTTAAAGTTTTATATTGTAAACCCTGCTGTCTGGAGGCCAAGGACCGAAGCAGCTTTGAGATTCACACACCTTGGCTCTGGGTCAGCATAATCAAAGCAAGAAAGAGGAAATCGAGAAAGTTCCTGTCATGACACAGTTCTTGTGCAAGACACTCCTCGAGAAAGCCCACCTGGAGCCAGATGACACCAAGCTCCACTGAAGAGCTGGTTCTTATTCCCAGAAGAGAACATTCAGCATCAGCAGCTTTACTGGTGCGGCCAGGTACTACATAGAACAGGGTTTCCCAAACTCGCTCTGCTCCATCAGTTCCAACACCCACCAACCTGGCACAGAAGAGGGCCACTCCTACTCATTTCACACTGGGAAGCGGCTCGTTTAGCTGCTCATGCAAAAATGAAGGGAAGAAGAACTGGAAAAACTACCTGAACCATGACAGATATCAGCAGATGAACCTCTCAGCTGCCCTCCCATAATTTTTTTCTTTAAGGGAGGAACTATACGCAGCCCAAGGGAAGTCCTTGTTCCACTGCCTAAAGGACCTTAAGACTGGAAAGGGCCTCCTGCATCAGAGTCCAGGCCTTGGATATACAAGGCCAGTCAGCTGACTAGTGAATAGCCAGTGCGTCAGGCTGCAAATTCACATTCTTCCCCATCATCCTTTCCTCACTTTCCCTCCTACCAGCTTAAGACACTACTCCCGGACCATGAGCGCCTCACTAGACACGAAGATAGTGGAAGTCAGAACCATGCCGAGCAACATCGGGGCATCTCCACCACACAGCAAACCTGGTCTTGTTTACACAAACATTTCCTTCGCGACAAGGCGGAGTGTCAGTCTACCCCACGCTAACCTTCCGCCATGTACTAACTGTCCGGGGGAGACTCTGCCAACGTGCACTGACAGTCCCTGGTCTTCAGAGAGGATCTTAGGCCAAAATATATATCTAATATATCGAAGAATCAGTTCAAACCCTTTTCAAGTGGCACCAACATGAAGTCTAGACTAAGCTGTTTCAGGATCAACACCCTCCGGGGTCACTCCTGTCAGTTTTTGTGAGTTTGCAACACAAACATCCCCTCTGGAAAAATCCCCACAAATGACAGGAAAAATTGCCTGTCCACCTAAAGGTGCCAAATGCAGGACGTTCATAAAGTTTGCACACTGGAAACAAAATGAAAATGCCTCTTAATTGTTTATGAATGGGACAGATCATCTCATCTCCAATCTCTTTCAGTAGCACATTAAATATGAAATGCTGCTTGCACCGACAATAGGGAAAATAAGATCTCCTGACTGTTTGAAGAGAAGGTGACAGTCCCGTTAAGATTTTTTTGTTAATAAAAACAAAATACAAATAATAAATCATGTGCAGTTTGGTTTCAGGGACGAATTTAAAACAATCTTCTGCAGTAACCCGCTGCCTTCCCAAACTCTCCTAACCAACGTGCAGCAGCTCCCTCAAATTAAAAAGTGGAGACAGCTCCTGAATTTCCTTTCCACTTCTCTAGTCACAGCTTGCGAGTCTACACCTGTGGCTCCAGCATACAAGGACACCCTCCTTACAGAGGCAGTGCACTGCAGCAGTAGGGAAAAAAAGACTATCATTTTGTTCTGCATTTGTTCATTCAGCACTTAGCACGATCCCATCCTCTTGTCTCCCTTCCCCCTGCCCAAGACAAGACCTTCCATAAATCATTTCTCCTTTCTGCATCATTTGCCCTGTTCCTGAGGTGGGGCATGTACCCAGCTCTGGAAAGCACTTTGAAAACCTTGCCCGAAGTGCCAGGCTCTGACCAAATCCTTTACAGCCCGTCCCTTCCCTCAGCAGAATCCTGGGCCATACCTGGCAGCCCCTCACCTGGATTCCTGCACCCCCCTCCTGCAGCGCCTTCAAAGCTCTGGCGCTGAGACCACCTCTCCTTCCGATCATGTCTCCTGGCTTCCTAGGTCCTGTCACTGCAGCGCCTGCTCTCCTTCCACGGCAGGTACTCAACACGCACCCTCACCTCCAGGACTCTACCCGGCCACACCCCCAGCCTACACTTCTTTCCCAATCTCCTCCCACGCCCTAGATTCTTGTAACTCTCCTTCTTGCCACTCCTTACGCTTAGTAATAACTGGGAGGTGGCTCTGTCTGCCAGGCACCCTCCCCCAGAAATAGATCCTGACAATCCACCTGTTCTGATTCCAGGCTGCAGCCAGTCTATGAACCACATGTCCCCCCGCTTCTCCCAGTCTGCTTCCATCGGCAAGCATTGTGGGGCAGAGACTCCAATTTGTTCTACACCCATTGCCTCCAGCCCAGCTCTGGCACCCTAGAGGTAGAGCACGTTATCAACAGCAAGACGTGTCTGCAACCCAAACACTGCCTGCAGAGAGCACAAGAACCAGGGTGTGAAACTGAGCAGCCCCCTTTCTTTTTTGAATGTCTTCCAGTTCAGACGGAAAGGAGAATGTCACAGAACGGAAGCTAGAGTTTCAAATTGCACCCATTTGAAGCGTGCCTCAGTAGCAGAGTATGCAGCAGGCAGGGCACTAACATGGATCCTGAGACACCCAGATTTGATTCTTTGCTCTGCTGCTGATTTCCTGTGTAACCTCAAGCAAGGCACTTAATTCTGCGCCTCAGCTGCCCGCCTGCAAACTGTTGCAATCAGCGCTGCCCTGACTCACAGCATTGTTGGGTAGGTAAATACTAGGAAAGATTATGACACTGCAGTCACAGGGCCATGGAAGCACCCAAGACAGATGGACAGCAATAAGACAGTAGCATGTGGGTATTTGGGAAGAATTGTACCACACGTCACAGAACTCTCCTCTCTGAGGACAGCTGTAGCATCAGTCCACTGAGCTGCTTTAGGAAATGTAACACCTGTCCTTTTTAGATCAGGAACTGTTGCGCTAGGCGTAGGGATGTAATGGGTTAACCAGTTACCCAGTAAGCATTAGCCTTACTGGCATGCTTGCCCGGTAACTGGCGGCCCAGCCTGGCCAGAGCAGCCCCCGCACTTGCGGCATAGAAGACTCAGCACGGCCTGGCTGGAGCAACTCGCAGCGTGGTGGGCCCTGCTGAGCTGGAGCAGCCCCCACCCACGGCACCGCGGGGGCGGAGCTGCTCCAGGCTGGATGGGCCTGCTGCAGCTCAACATGGGTGGGGGGCTACTCCAGGGTTAACCGACAAAACATAGCCTGTAACTGGTTCACTTTTTCACTTTTTAACCAGGAATTTACATCCCCTAGCTAGGCGCACCATGATTCTATAAGTGCTTCCATATTGTAGCGCTAGACAAGTTTATCGGTCTCTTCCATTAAAAAAAAGTGAATTGAAAAAGGTGATTTTTTTAACCCAACTGCCTGTCATTCCTTCACTCTCACCAACAACACGATCCCATCACTGGAAGCTGAAGCTAGACAAATTCAGGCTGGAAATAAGGTGTACATTTTTAACGATGAGGGCAACGAACCATTGGAACTTACCAAGGGCCATGGGGGATTCTCCATCCTGGTCCATTTTTTAATGGAAGACGGGATGTTTTTTCCCTGAAAGTTCTGCTCTAGGGATTTTATTGGGACAGTTCTGGCCTGTAATCTGACCTCCTGTACAATATGTGATCACAATGGTACCTCCCCACTGTAGAATCTCTGCATCAGACGTTTTGCAGCAATATTGGTTCAGACAGACACTCCTGGCTGTAGGGCAATCACCTAGATCAGCATTTCCCAAATAGTGCTCCGTCAACCAGTTTCCCCCGGCTTTTTTTTTTTTTTTTTTTTTTTTAAAGGGTTCCATGGACAAACAAAATTGGGAAACACTGACCTAGAGCCATTTCTTCACTTTAACCAACACAGCAGGGAAGAGGGAAACAAAGGCTGGCAGGCGAAGAGCTTGCTTGGCAAAACCACCACACGTGGCCCCAGCCCATTTCTCCCCCCTTGCCAAGTATTTCCCAGTGAGGCCCTGATAGTTAAGTTCACAGCATCACACACCCATATGGGGCAACTTTGGACTGCATTAAACCTAAGCATAGAACCAATGTGGGGGGAAGAACCAGGACTGGGAGCAAGTAGGGGAAGAGCCTTTAGCCAAACACAAATGCCTTTGGTAGCAGCAGCCTGAAGACTGAAAGCAAATCTGCCAAGCAAATTAGCAGCAGCAGCCCCTTGGAAGAAAGGGACACTTGGATCTGTGCTGTGCTCTGCTCTACGGAGATCCCAGCCCGACTGCCCAGAAAAAACAATGGTATGTTCATCTGCCTGACACTTCCAGGACAATGTCGATTCACCTTGCACCCTACAGTTCACTATGGAGAGGAACCACATCTCCCCTCCGCTGAAACAAAGACACTGCCCAGTATTTCACAGTGCCCAGCAGCGCTGCATGCTAGTTACACTCTACAGTCCAACAAGGGGCTTTCACTGGCCGAAATCAAATGGATTTGCAAACATCAGCCCTCCCACTGCACCTGGGAAGGCGCCCTCTGCCTACCACTGAAATGCCATCAGCAGGGAGGTGGAATGCAGCAGCTGCTTAATAGATCACAACCAGGGGCAGCGGGTATCATAGGCAGGGGAAGGCAATGCCTTCCCAAACCGCCAGCCTGGTCCCACCCAGACTCCACCCCCAGAGCACCTATTGTAGGGGTACTGAGGGCAGAGTGTTGCTGCCCCTGAGTGCCTGCCCTTCCCATGCACCGCCCCATCTACCCACGGCACCCGGGGTGGGAGGAGGGGAGCTTGCCTCCCCTAGCCCTACCTTCACCCACCGCCCATGACCACAACAAAGGGTTAGGACAGGAAGCAAAGAATACCACATTTAACTGCAAGGCAGGGAGAGATTTAAAGTTAGCCAACAATATGCAGCAACCTATAAAACAAACAGATCTCTGCCTCGCCATAGAAGGGTTCCGTGTTGACACAAAGATGTTTCAAAAGGCCTTCACACTCAAGGTTTCAAGGGGTCACAACCAACCTCCCCAATCACAACTCAGGATAACTCAAAATACAGCCCCTAATGATGCACGTCTCCCATTGGTTGGCTGAATCTCTCAGAGGGGCTTGTGGTGGTTTCACCGATGTTGTGATTTTAAACCAGTTTAGTTCCATTGGCACAGAATGCCGTGTGGAAGCCAAAATCTGCTTAAACCAAGCTTATGCTGGTTTACCTTAAATCAGTTAGGACTTATCTACACAGTAAAGGGAAGCAAAACAACCGTGTCAGCAATCTTTCAGGCCTGTGAAATCTACGAGTGGGAACCCTGGTTTTGGTTTTTGAGTGCTCTATTTCAACAGAATTTTATCTAATAAGGAATTGATTTAAACTGAATCAAAGGCATTCAAACCCTGAAACCAGCATCCCCACACAGACTTAACCCAAACCGAGGAGTGGGAATTACAAAGAACTCTGGGAGGCTGCCCAGTGATCTCAAGTCCTTAGGTCTGTTTTTAAGCCAAACCAACACCAAGCAACTCTTAAAAGCAAATGGCCACCCAGGAACTTGTACCAGTTGAACGAGGCCTGCACAAGTGTGTGGGTGTAGACAAGGCCTCAGAGTTAAAACCAGCTCTGATGTTTTAATCCCCTCACAAGCTTTAAAATAAATGACACCCGACTCTACCATACCGGGAGGAGGGTTTCTGGAGGGGGCAGAAAACACTGGAAGGAAAGCAGAGACCAGCACAGACTTACGCATGTAGTTTGTTTTCTCTCACGTGGGGATTACCAAGAAACCCACAAGCGCCGAATGGCAGTTAATAATGCTCTTATTCCGCAATGGGATTTATTTGTGGATTTATTTGCGATTTATTTGGGATTTATTTGCGGCCCCTTGTGTTAGGCCATTCGACAGCAACACTGAGGTTCCCAGGATAGGTTTGTTTGGCCAAGCAGAGGCAGCTGATCTTAGGTGAATTATTTTTGGGGGTTCCCTGGGTTGTCCTTTGCAGCTTTCACCATGGGACTATGAAGAGTATTTAGCAGTCTTCTAGAACCTGTCACCCAGGAGTCTCAAAGCACTTTACAAACATTAAACCACACAACCATCAGGTCAGGCAGGTGTGGAAACATTAGCAGCAATCTCGGGGGGAGGGGAGTGCTCAGTACAGGGCGGGAAGTGAAAAACACCAGTCCTACTGGAAACTGTATGATGAACCAAGTCAGGAAAACATTATCCTGATTAGTTTTCACCTTCTTCTAACACTTCCCATCTTAAAAAAAAAGGTCACAAGCAAACCGGGCTTTGGTTTACATTCATTTCAAAGATGATTTCTCCAGGAGCCCAGCACCCTCAAACAACATGCTTGAGACACTGGTATAGACTGACTCAGAAGGAGGAATAACATCACTTCCTGCAACACCTTAGTATTCCCAAGAAGTCTCCCATCCAGATGCTGACTCAGCCGGATCCAGCTTAGCTTCAGTGACTGGACAAGAGCCCCAGTAAAATGTGATGCTCCTTTCATGCAACTGGATTAAAATATCAATCCAGATTAAAAACAGCTGCTAAGGGCCATCGGCTTGGGCAGAACGCACCTAGCCAGGGAGGCGCGAAACCCAGACCAAAGCCACGTTGAGAGAAAAAAAAACAAAAAACAAAAAAAAACCCCACACCTTTCCCAACGTTCAGCATTGAGATTTTGGGCCAATCCCAAAAAGCAGAGAATACAGCACTCTCTATGGGACTGGACAGTGTGTGTTCAGACTGGGGCATCTCCCTCAGCCTTTCCAGGATTCACCCCCACATTTAGTCAAAGAACTTTGTTTCGCAGAAAGAGCCTCGTTGCTTCCCACCCCTGTCCCAAGACTGACCCGAATAAGAAAGTCCTCCCTAGTGCTGCTTTATAGTGCTTCCCAGTCAGATACCTGCATTACGATTTCATGGGTTTTAAGGACATCTAGTTTGACCTGCACAATACAGGGAGGATTTCCCGGTTTCACCTCCTGCTTTGGGTTAACAGCTGCGCTTCAGCTAAAGCGTTTGTTCCCCCGGGGCGGAGGTTGGCAGGTAGCTTCTCTTCCCCCTGTAAATCACTTCACAAGCTGAGCCCAGTTAGTCCTACCTTCCCCGCATCCCCCTTCTGTTCTGAAATGTGATTTGTCCTTTTCATGTGTGTTCATTTTTTTAATTGTATCCTTTGGTATACATGGTTGTGACTATTTTCTTCCACTGTTTGATCTGAGGAAGTGGGTCTGGCCCACGAAAGCTCATCATCTAATAAACCATCTTGTTAGTCTTTAAAGTGCTGCATAGTCCTGTATTTTGTTTCAGCTACTCCATCCTGGGTTTTGTTTTCTTGGCTGGTAGGATCTGGGTTGAATGAGAGGAATGTGCTGCCTCCAGCCCCGCCAACTGGGCCAGTTAGCGGGGCTGGGGAAGGGAAGGAAGGAGGAAGTGGCCCCGGCGAGGTTTACATAAGGCTGTCAAGCTGCCACGCTGATACTACCCAGGAATCACCAGCCCCGGGACAGAAACCAGAGCCAGCCAATACTGGCTCCTAAGTCTAGAGCCAAGAGGCCTAGGGCTTCCATGCTGCTGGGCTGGAGAGGTGGGGAGCGGAGCTGGCAGAGCAGGGGATCCTCACCCGCCATGCAAGGAGTCTGGGAGGGGCAGAAGCTACCAGAGAACAGCATTAAAGAGGTGTTGAGGCGGGTACTGCGTTGGACGGACTGTGCTGGTAGAGCAGCACAACTATCCCCTATACAGCTCTGCCTGGGGGATCAGCCCAATACAGACCAGCCTCCTGCCGAACTGAGAGGGGAACACACTGACCATGGCCGTGCTCGGCCTCTCTACTCAGAGTGCGGAGGGAATCGATGGTGTTTGGGCTACGGCCACCACTCAGTTAGGAAACAGACCGAGCCTCACCCACCCATTACGTGTTGGGTGCCCACAACAGAAAGGCTCCCAGGAATGACAGACCGGGGCGAGACCTGAACCAGCAACCTCAAGGTGAATGTGACCTTGGCCCGTCCTCCCTAGAGCACGGGGGAGTGGGAGGACGGGCCAAGAGCAGGGATGTCTACAATCTGGTCACCTACACTCCAGGGGCAACCAGAGAGCCCTTTAACTGCTCGCTCCAGTTAAGAGCGAGCAGAACTTGTCGGCTGGGGTAAGAATGGTCCCCATCAGGGCATACCAGCTGAACAGCCTGGTTTGGACCACCTGCACCCGCCACTGGGGCATCTATATTGTCAGCCCACCAGGCAAAGGAACTGCAGCAAGAGTGCAAATCTAACCACCCCAAAGAATCACGCCACACTGAGGTAACTCTCCGTGGCACTTGCTGAATGCTTACCGTGGACAGGGGCTACGGAAGATACAGAGAATAAAGGCTGTGCTGTAGGCCAGGACATGCCACATCGAACCCCTCTGACTAAAGCATTCCCATCCTGGAGCTGTATGGAAAACACCTCCCTCGGGCTGTATCCTCTTGGGCAGGGGTCAGCCACTTATGGCTCTCCAGCCAAACATGGCTCAGTGCGGAACCAAATACGTCTCTTTTGTCATTCCCAAAATACACGCAACTTTTTCAATTTTAAACTGAAAAATGCATTCAAAATTTTTAAAATGCGTAATTACTCATGTCAAGATGGACTCCTCTGTCTATTTCACTTTAGCCAGAGGTGAAAGGAAGGCGGTGCGCCCGTAAGACCTGGCTGCGCTGCAGCAAGAGCCGGCTGGAGCACTCTGCTCCTTTAAAAGGCCAGCTGAGGGCGCGCCTTAGGGGACAAGCATGTGCTACCAGCCGGGATAGTGAGAGGGGCTGGCGGCAGCAGATGCCTCCATCTAGCCACAGCGGCCTGGCTCCAGCCCCCATCTGACTGCCACAGTCTGTCCCCAGCCACCATGCTCCTGGGGCAGACCCTGCAGCCCAACCCTGGCAGCCCCATGACTGCTGCAACAGCGCAGCCATGGTGGCCTGGCTTGGGCTCAAGGCCCCAATCAGGGACCAGCCCACATCTGGCCACAGCGTCCTGTCCCAGGCCCCGATCCTGGAGCAGGCCCCACGGTCCACCCCCATCTGGCAGCAAAAGAGCTAGTGGCGGCCCCCACCTGCGGCACAGGTAGGAGGGGAGGCCACGATCCGGCTGCAGTGATCCTGGCCTGGCCCCTCATCTAGCCACTGTTGCCCGGGTGCAGCAGCCCAGCCCCAGCCAGGTAAAGGTAATCCAGCCCCACACTCCCCCCCCGCCACCATTTGCACTATTTCCCACACCTCCCACACACCCCAACCCCTTCCCTGAGCCCTTCTTATACCCCAACCCTGATTCCTGCACCCCCACATCCACAAACTGCACCCCCAGCAGCAGAAGTCCCATTCAATGAAACATTGTACTCACAGACTTTATTTATGCTATTATTAATCATCATGTCAATTATCACCAATCTTAAGTTGTGTATTTTCAGTCATGCAAAGAGAGACAGTCTCATACTGGCTCTTTGTTGATCACTTCTCCTGAATTTTGATGTAGTTTGGCTCTTTGGTTTGAACAGGTTGCGGAGCCCTGCTCTTGGGAGTAGGGTAGGCCCTGTTGTCAATCAACACAGCATCCCCCCCGGCACGGAGCAGAAAACTCTAGGATTCCAGGCAAGCCAGGATCTTTTGACCAAGTCTTTTCCCCAAGCCATGTTTGCCACCTACCCAAACAGACCCGCCCCAGAAAACCCAGCCGACTGTGACACCGAAGGGATCTGGAGGAAGGGGGGAGGATTAAACGTTTGCAAAAACAATGACAAAGAATTCCCCGGGAGCTGTGTTTCTGACCCATCGCGGCGTACTCGGAGGGAAAGTTCAAATTAGTCACTGGGAAAGATTCCTGGCTCCGTGTACGCGCTGGGCTGGGATAATCTGTTTAGGCTGCCGGCAGACATAATCAGCCTGTCTCGGGCTGAGGGCAGGCGTTTTTCATTCTAAGTTGTCCTTGGCAAACGAAGGAAAAGAAAACAGGAGAGAGAAGCCCAGACAAGGCTCAGCCTCTGCCTCTCAGGTCTGAGCAGGCACAGGAGGGTCCGACCGACAGGTAGACTCTGCTTGTGGAAGCCAAAGCTAAAGATAACCCACCAGGTTGCAAAACGGACCCAATGGATGGAGGCCTTTAAGATAACGAAATTATAGTGGAACCTAGTGCTCTTCTCTCACCTCTCAGGCACTTCCTCATGAATCAGGGAGAACTGTTATCCTGTTTCAGCCCCGGATGTTAAAATGCTTGTAACTGGCTAACTCTGTAACCTCTGACAATTTCAGCAGTTATACTGTGTTACACACCGAGTGGCAGCCAGCTCCCCGGGAGCTGGTGCACTCCAGAAGCTGGCTTTTAAGCCGGTTCCCTGTGCATACCAGCTCCTGCCTGCTGCCCCACGCTGCTGCCTCTGTATCGGAGGCAGCAGCACAGGGTGGCAGGCAGCTCCTGGTGAGTACCAGCTCCCGCCTGCTGCCTTGCTCTCGCTTATCAGTTACCCATTTAAACACCTACACCTTACATCTCTAATTTCAGCTGGGGAAATGGAGACATACAGCAGCGAAGGGGTTACTCACAGTCACCTGGCTAGTCCACAGCAGAGCTAGGACCAGCATCAAGTTGTCAGGGCCCCAGGCATAGTCCACAGTGTACTCTTTCGGTGGTTTTTGGTTCCAAGTACCCTGAGCTGCACTGCCCAGATCTGGAACTACCCCACCTTCGGGGCTGTTTGGGCACAGGCTCTGGTGTAGGGATGTGAAAGTGTAAACATGTACACGGTTAACCGATAAGCCTGGACTCATCAGTTAATCTTCACGGTTACACGCAGGCTCCCAGTATGCGCAGGGAGCTGGTGGCTCTCCCCGTCCCCCATGTAACGGCTGAAAATTTCAGCGGTTACATAAACTCATTTTAACATCCCTACTCTGGTGAAAGCCACGTTGAACTCTGTGACCCCAACACAAGGCAAATCTGGGCCAACATTTTCAGCTCTTGGATGCACACGAGCCCAAGAGACTCCTGGTGCCAGGCTGGCCGGTCAGGAGGGGGGCAGCCCTCACTCAGAAGTACAAGGGAGCAGGGACACACTGCACTTCACTCCTAGGCCTTGCACACACAGGGGGTTCTCTGCAAACTCTTCACAAGAGCTGGGTGTTTGTTGCCTAATGCTCTGAATGCCGTAGAGCCACCTATCCAAAACAAGGGCCCCGAGCCAGCCACTCCACAGCTCTGCTGGCTGAGAGCTCGGCTCTGGGAAGTCCTGCGGAATCCAGTAAGAGCACGACACAGGTAGGAGGCAGATTCTCTGTATCCGACACCCACTAGGATCCCAGAGGCAGAAGTTCTATCCCCAGCCCAAGCCACTTCAGCTGCTTGAGTCTCAGTCTCCATAGCTGTCACGTGCAGGTTTATCCTCTTTACGCAGTACTTGGCCCTTCCCGTCCATAGCTTGCCCAGCATTATTGCCGCATGCTCCGTGCTGCCTATGTGCACGCACCGAATGCTGCCTGAAGTCACCCTCTCCATGGACAAGTAGGTGGGAGAGAGCTGTACGAGACTGTATGAGAAGCCACCTGGCAGCGGATCACCGCCTGAAGGTGGGCTCCTTAGGGCTGGCTGCAGGCCACACGCCCCACGTACAGACTGACACACGCTCACAGATCGGGTGGAACGGGACCCTGCTGGCTAGACAGGTGTCTTCCCGCAGAGCGAGAGGGGTGAGCCCAGAAACCTCGAGAGGCGAGGAGGCTCTGCAGGCTGCCCTCGGCTCCCTGCCACCCGTTCCTGGCCACCCCAAGCTCTCCACGGCCCTGGCCTGTCCTAACGGGTCACGGCCCCTCAGGACCAGGGTCCTATGGGCCTAGCCCCCCCACTCCAGCTGTTTCAAAACCTATCCCAGCCATATGCGCCATTTGACATGCTCCTGCCTGTGCCCGAGCCAGAGAGCCTCGGGGGCACTCAGTAACATGGTTGGAGCCGAAAGGGTAGCAGGTACCAGCCCCCCGGGAGCACAAACTGGGGGACACGCATTCTGGGCTGCCCTGCTCCACAGGCTCCACGAGGAGCCAAGCAACACACCAAGAGCTCCTCCGCCCCCGCCTCCCCGTGCCCTGCACCTCCCTGCAGGAGCCAGGTCACTAGATTTTATCCCACCACGCTGGCTCCAGGCCCAGAGGCTGCACTCACCTTGTCCCATGGGATGGAGGCCTTCACTCCACCTCAAGGCTGAGAGCAGCCAAGAAGCCACAGAAGATGGAACCCAGAGCGACCCTGAGGCCGGGATGGGGACCCGGGAGCATTTCCCTGTGGAAGTGCAGCCAGCAGGATGAGGCAAGTTTGGGGCAGAGACAGGCCTGTATTTCCAGGACTCCTTCCCCAAGGAGGTCTGAGGCAAACCCACACCTACATCTCACTCCCCTTGCCCGGCAGCAGCTGCCTCTCTCAGGGCCAGCTGGACTCCCCCCAAACGCAGGGGCAGAGAGAGATGGCGGTGAGGAAAGAAACCCTGAGGGAAGGGCAGAGCCAATTCTGAAGGGGGCCATGACTTCCCCCAGCATGCAGCCACGCTGCAGCAGCACCAGTGACCCTGGCAGGCCGCCAGCCTTGTACATCACCCACCACGGGCCTTGGAAACATCGCTGGGAGAGCCGCTGCCAGCTGCAGACAATGGACACGAATGAACAAAAGCTGAGCTATTAGCCCGCCCCCCCACCCCACCGCCCCCACACACACACACACGCACACCCACATCCCTGAGAGTCCTAAGGCAGCACCTGTTCCTGGGTCTCATAGGATCCAGGCAGACTTCGTTTCCACCCCAGCTACGCACTGGAATATAAATAGCAGGAACCTGGCCTGCCTGGATGAATACAGCCTCCCTCAAGGAGCAGCCCAAAGCAGAGTTATGTGCCGGTCCTTTCCTAGTGTCAAGAAGCATGGATCTTTCCCCTTTCAAAGCAACTCCCAGCAGCTGCTCACCTCTTGCCCACACACCGGTTTTGCCCTCCTGCAGAGACTGGGATTCACGTCATGGGGCCAACACAAGCCTGGTGACTCTCAACTTAGCAGCAAATGCTGCCCCACAGCACAAGCTGCAAGGAAGGCCAAGGGCAGATCCACAGGGCTTATGACAGACCAGGCATAAGCAGCTTTGACCCAGGTGTGTGGGGCTCCCAGAACAGAGACAGTAGGTAGCTCTGTGGCTGCAGGTTGGGATGAACAGTCAATGACTGTGACAGCATGACACAAAGTTCTCACAGGGCACCTCTCTGCTGTAGGTACCGGTAGCACTGGCCCGCTGTTATTGAGAACCCCGAACAAAAAAAGCATTTCCTCTCCCAAATTCGTTTCTTTCTGCGCAGTCCCCTGAGGAGGCAGGTGGGTTTGGGGGCCCAAAGGAATGAGAAAGGGTCTGTCCTCGGCCCAAATTTCCCCTGACACAGCCCCACCACTCCCCTACTGGGCCTGAGGGATGTGAATGAGTAACTGGGTGATGCTTAATCGCTGCCCAGGAAAGGCCCATTGCAGGTGGAGGGCTGCTCCAGCCCTACCTCGGTCAGGAGCTGGCTGTCCCATGTGCGGGGGGCCAGGAGCAGCAGCCGACAGCCCCTTCTACTGGCCTCCCTCAGCACACACGGCCTGTCATTCCAGCAGAACTGGGCAGAACAGGTTTGTTGGATCACCTAGTCCTGGCTGCGTCCTGTAGCTCACAGCAGGGCTCTGTAGCCAGTCTTGTTCCAAACGTCCCAAGGGACAGAATGTCCAATATGCCCCTGAGAGCCCACCAGGTCTCCCCTGGGCCCTGCTGATGGAGGACAACCATCCGCATGGAGGTCACACCACACAGTCACCTATGGTAAGAGGCATGCCCGTCCCCAATAAATGCAGCTAACTAGTCTGCGAATGGGAAGAGGCTGGGTTTCCAAAAACAGGAGTTGGTACAGGAAAAATCAACCAACTACTTTGCACGCACACATCTAATAACTGGGCATGCAGATGGATGGTTCTGCATCTAAGCAGTCTCACAGGATACACAAAACATGCTGATCTTTCTGTCGCAGCTAAGGGGGTGAAACAGTACAGGATGCAGGAAAAGCATGCCTGGCTGTAGCCCGTACAACATTTGGCCATGGGGTACAGAAAGAATTTTACTCTCCAGGAACTCAACTTGGGACAAGAAAGCAGGACGTACTTCAGGCAGAAAAACAACTGAAGAATGAATCCTGACCTTGTCTCCGGACTCAGCAGCAGGGAAAATGCAGACTGCAACCAACACGCATTTTATTCCTAAGCAGCGTCCCCTGTAGGCTGAGCGCTTGAGCAGGCAGGAGAGATTCAGGTGCTGCCCAACTGATTGGCAAAGTGCCCACAACTGCCCACAGCCAGCAGCATGTGTTTCTATTCACGGTGCACAGCTGCACACGCCTTGGTACACACCACAAAATTTATTCCACATGTGCATGGAAAAAGTTAGAGGGAACACTTCCTAACTTTGACTCTGCCAAGGGCCATCCAGTCATTTGTATTTCCACTACAGGCTTTCCCCCAGCTCCTTGCAATGCCCATGGCGTGCCACTCCCTCCCTCCTACTTCCTTCCTTGCTAAGCAACTCACTTAGGATGGTGCATAATTAGACAAGAAGTAATGGGCTTAAATTGGAGTGTGGAAGGGTCAGCTTGGACATTAGGAAAAACTTCCTCACTGGCAGGGTGGTTAAGCACTGGAATAAATTGCCTCAAGGGGTTGTGGAATCTCCATCATTAAAGGTATTTAAGAGCAGGTTAGACAAACATCTATCAGGGATGGTCTAGTCTAGATGGTGCTTGGTCCTGTCATGAGGGCAGGGGACTGAACTTGATGATCTCTCGAGGTCCCTTCCAGTTCTAGTGTTCTATGATTTTGTTCAGTATGCTGAGGTGGAAAGTGCATTTCTGGGACATTTTATTTTCTGTCTGTGGGGAAAGGCGGCTAGAAGGAAGCAGTCTTAAAAACGTTAGAAGAAATACATCCTTTTCCCTCAAGTCCTCCTCGCACGCCAGGCAAAGCTAGCTCCATAGTACCCCTCCAGCCCCCAAAACAAAATCCTACAGACCTCCACCCCTTCCCACTGCAGCAGCTGATGGAGGCGGGTTTGACATTTTCAGAGACTCTTCCCTGTTTGGTCCTAACAATTAGTCAATTACAGCTGGATTTTTGCAGCATGATGCAACTAGTCAGAGAGTCAGGAATGTGAAGCAAGTGAGCAGGGGCTGTTTTCCAGGGCTACAGCTTTTCAGGAAAGATTAGATCTTCCCAAGAAGAAAACAATGGGAAGCAGGGAGGAAAATAGATCATAGGTGCACCTCTCGGTCAGCCCCACTGCTTCTCTGGGATCAAGCACTTGGAAACAAGCGGTAAAGGAAGTACACAACACACTACCTAGTGTCTAGTGAACAGGAAAGCTGCCTTGATCCAGTGCCAGATGGCTCTATCAATGCAGTATTAACTAGGGGTGTTAAATTGTGTTTAATCAGCTAATCAAGTAGTCGATGGAATTTCCATCAACTACTCAATTAGTCGATGAACTGCAGAGCCACAGGGGGCTCAGCTCTGCCTTTTAAATGTGTTAAGAGCTGCCAGGCTCTCAATACATTTAAAAGGCAGAGGCGCAGTGGGGACCGGGCATGAGCCAGGAATCAGCTGTCCTGATTTGCGTCCAGTCCCAAATGCCGCACCTCTGCTTTTTAAATGCGTTAAGAGCTGCTAGGCTCTTAATACATTTAAAAAACAGAGGCACAGCATCTGGAACTGGGCGGGACCCAGGAATCAGCTGACTCCCAGCTCGCGAATCCCCGCTGTGCCTCTGCCTCCCCTTCCGAGACGGTGCCGGGGCGAACCAGCTTTTAAGCCGGCTATCTCCAGCACTGACTCCTGCTCTCCCCACCCTTGCTGCCTCTCTGACAGTGCAAGGGGGAAGAGGAGGGGAGCGACTAGTCACTTACATCCCTAGTATAAACAGCAGGAAAGGGTCTCCTTTCTGTTCTCATTACTTTTGTGCGAGGTCTCATTTCTCTGCTAGTCTATGTCCTGCCTGGCAAACCATGGCCAGGACTTGCAGAGCATTCCATCCAAACAGGTGCTGGAGGCCCGGGAAAAACTACTCAGAGCTTCTTGCCTGACTGACTGTGAGACACAAAAAACTCTGGTCTTCAAGGGAGATTGACCAAGCCAGTCCAGAGCAACGAGACTGGGGTCTGGTCCCAGTTACTAGACGGCAAAGGTTTTTACCAGGGAGAGGAGCTTGGCACATAACTCTCCTCAGAGATCCATGACAAGTTCCTTATGCTGTGCTTTCACTAAAGCCAAACCCAGCCCTTTACGATAGGAAAAGGTCTTCTCCCACTGAAGCGAGTGGTGAAACTCACAGTGACTTCAGTAGGAGCAAAGTTAAACCAGAGCCACTAGAAAATCCCACCCTAAATTTCCCCCGTTTCCCCCAAAGTAACTACCCACATGCACCACCTCATGTTCTCAGCTTCTCCATTCTCCTGTCCCAACACTGGCTACCCTTCTAACTAAGGATGTTAAGTATCGGGTAATGGACTAATCGAAGAGTCAATGCATTTTGCATTGACTATTTGATTAGTCGACAGGGCATCTCCGCCTCTGAAGTATAGCAACAGCCCTAGGGCTATTACTACACTTCAAAGACGAAAGCACAACATGGAGCCCGGGATCAGCTGGGGATTCTCCCACTGACCCCAGGCTCTGTGTGGCGCTGCCGCTTTGCAATGCCACAGCAGCCTTTCAAAGCAACAGAGCCGCCCAGAGCCCGGGGTCAGCTGAGGAGTCCCCAGCTGATCCCGGGCTCCACACGGCAATGCTGCTTTGAAATGCCACATGCAGCCCGGGGACACCTCAGCTGGCCTCGGGCTGCACGCAGCTTTTCAACGCGGCAGCACAGTGGGGAGCCGGGGGCTGGCCCCAGGCTTCAAGCGGCGCTGCCACTTTGAAGTGCCCCCTTTTCTTCCCCCCCTTTGCTGCCTCTATCCGATAGAGGCAGTGGGGGAGGGGGAGAAGAAAGCGACTAGTCGACTATCCTGTCAACTATCCAATAAGCATTTGCTTATCGGATAGTTGACTAGTCAACCAGTCCTTCACATCCCTACTTTCAAACCACGCTAGACCACAGTCCCATTTACTGATGTTATTATGAAAGCAAAAGATTAAGGTACCCATGCTGAACATTGTTCTTTGCAAGCCTGGGGCAGGTGAGAAGAATAAGGACGTGTCTTCACATCCCGCTGGATCAGCAGGCAAAGATCAACCCAGCGGGGGTCGATTTATCGCATCTAGTACAGATGCGATAAATCGAGCGCTTTCCCATCAACTCCAGTACTCTCCATCAGAACAAGCAGCACAGTGGAGTCAAAGGGAGAGCGTCAGCTATCGACTTGCCACTGTGGCAACACCGCAGTGAGTAGATCTAAGCACGTCGACTTCAGCTACATGATTCACTTAGATCAACAGCCCGCCGTCATGTAGAAGAGGCCTAAGTTACAACAGCGTAAGGAGTCACACGATTAACAAACAGAAACAACCTGGTACAACGTGTGCATGAATGAGATTTGCACACATTCCCAACACTTTAGCAATCACCTGAGCAGAGGCTGCTTGTGCGGAGTAAATGGGCAGACAGGTACACAGATGGCAAACCGACATGTTTAGCATCATCCAAAACATTTAAGATGAAGGTAAAAATGCCCAGAGGAACACAGATTAAAATTAAGCTATTCTTCCTGGGCAGGAAGGGAAGTCACAGAGGAAGGAGGAAGGCATCTGGGAAAGACTTTTTAAACTGGGTATTCTTGGAAATCAATGCCATGATCTGAAAGGATAGATTAAAATACATACATCTTTAACAAAATTCCTTAGCTGTGCTGTCTACCACTGATAGAACAATTCCCCTCTCCCGTGCCCGGAGATCAGACTTAATTTTATGACCTTATTTTATACTCTCTGTTTACGTTTTACACTTTCCCTCGCTTGTATGGGAGTCAGTTTCTAGTCAATTTCATTTTCAGGAGTAGCTTTCCTATTTCCTAGAGACCTAACTGATACACACATAAAATACAGCCAGTCCTAGTTGCATGAAGAGCTCCACTGCAGTCTAAGCTTCAAGGGGGAGAGGTGTCTGTAAATGGATCATTTCTCATGCCCTGCTGCAAAACATGTTTTCTCCTTGCAAAGAGCTTTTATTCAAATTAATTTAATTATTATGGCAACATTTAACTTTCCTGGCCTAGGGTTTTAAAAAGTTTCTATCCGCAAAACCTGATATTAAGGGTAAATCTGTCCTGACTCTGTACTATGACTATTCTAGGTAACGAGGGCGGTTTTAATGACATATGGCAGAAATAGTGGCAGCTCTGAAATGCTGATGTCCTCTGTATAAACACAGAGTAGCAGCAGCATCCTGTCCTGAAAAGACTTTTGCACCCAGAGTGAAGAACTTCCCAACCCCTTGGCCTCTCTACTGGCCAGAACAGGGCAGCTCCAGCCAACTGCAAAGGAAGTTGACACAATGGATTTTTTAAGTAGCTTTCTGGGCTTGCCCACTATGGATTTCTTCTGGTCCTAAAGTTTCAGAGATGGCGCTGTTCTTGAAAGCCAGCAGTTTCCATGTGGCATCTTGTCTGTCCGGGGCAACTGCTTACTTAGGCTATGTCTACACAGCAGTGTTATTTCAGATTAACTGACGTTTTTCCAAAATAACATAACCTGCATCTACGCGACAAGCAGTTATTTTGACATGTCGTCAAGCTGGAGGACTTCTTACTCAGACTCTTGTAACCCTCATCTTATGAGAAGTAAGAGTGCTCTACCTCAGACTTCCTGCTGGGTAGACAGCGCGCCAAAAGTCAAAATAAGCTATTTTGACTTGAGCTATGCAACTGACATAGCTGAAGCTGCATAGCTTATTTCAGCTTTAGCCCTGCTGTGTGGATGTGCCCTTATACCCTTTAAATCAAAACGGTCAGATTCTGCTCTCAGTTACACTGATGGAAGAGGTTTAGGTTTGGATATTAGGAAAAACTATTTCACTAGGAGGGTGGTGAAGCACTGGAATGGGTTACCTAGGGAGGTGGTGGAATCTCCATCCCTAGAGGTGTTTAAGTCTCGGGCTTGACAAAGCCCTGGCTGGGTTGATTTAGTTGGGATTGGTCCTGCCTTAGGCAGGAGGCTGGACTTGATGACCTCCTGAGGTCTCTTCCAGCTCTATGATTCTATAAGTATGGAGTAACACCACTGGCCACAATGGCACCACACCTGAATTCACACCATCGTACCAGAGAAGACTCTAGCACGGTTATCAGTGCACGAGGTGGAATTCACCTGTCCTCCATTCCGAGATGCACCAGGGACAGACCATGACACAAAAGGAACCATCAGTCTATAAAGCCCAAACAGCGACCTTGCTAAATCCACCCACCTCTTGCTTCCCTCCTCCCCCAAATACAGGGGGAATGTCGGGTGGGGGAAACAGCTTGTGTCTAAGACCTTTGCCATAACGTGTAGTGGGAGCTTTGAAACTTGACAGACTCATTTTATTGGAGGAGGGAGTGGCCATGAAGTCAGCCCAGCTGCGACCAGGCTTAGAAGTTAGGCATGTGCTTAAGTGCTTTGCCAGGCTAGTGCCTGAAGGAACCCTTGCCATAGGAAAGTCATCTTCTCCACAATGACTGCAAACTAACAAGAAAGAGCCAATTGTGTACCTCAATACAAAGACACACCCACATCCATATCTAGGAGAGGTTGTGTGGCATCTCTGTGCATTTAGTGAGCACAAGCAGTAAAGCCCCGGTCAACTGTAACAGCTCACTCCCAACACACACAGGCTCACACGGAAAAACAACTAGTGAACCTCAGCGTAGTACTCGGAGATTAACAGTTTAGCGTTCGTGCCGAGCTTTGAACCTGGATGCGCTAAGTACAATTAAGAGTGAAGGGCTCCGAGCGCGTTCGTCTGAATGTTTGATTTAACTATAAAAGCGACGAGGAGTCCTGTGGCACCTTATAGACTAACAGATTTATTGGAGCATAAGCTTTCATGACGAAATGGGTCTTTGCCCATGAAAGCTTATGCTCCAATAAACCTTTTAGTCTATAAGGTGCCACAGGACTCCTTGTCGCTTTTACAGATTCAGACTAACATGGCTACCCCTTTGATACTTGATTTAATTATAGGACTGAGAAACATCAACTCCTGTTAAATATCATTTTGTAGCAGTAACCAGGATATGGGTCACATTGTGCCAAGCGCTGGCCAAATACATCATAAGAGATAAGTCCTGTCCCAAAGAGCTTACAATATCAGAGGACACGTGACATACAGAGGGTGGAAGAAATGGACACAGTTGAGTGCATACCGTTGTATGTAAAATCAGAAAGAAATGTGAGTGTTTCAGTGCCAAGTGTCCTCATTTTCCCCTTGAGCCAAGCAGCCAAAGGTCAGGCTGGATGAATGAAAAAGACTTTTCTAGCCTGGCTACCGATAGGCCCATCAACGTGATGGCAGCAGCTTTGTTCCCAGACAATATGGGTAAAGCACAGGTTCCATTCTGCGGTCCAAATGGGACCAGCCAAGGCAACAGCACCATAAGCACAATACAGACTCATTCAAAGCACTGCTTAGGATTCAGGGATGTCCTGTCACCCCCACTCCCCAAAAAAAAGTGGTGCTGCAAAAACAAAAACAAAAACCCTAACCTCAGCATAGATGCCAATGGAGCAGCTATTCAGGTATACATTTTGGTGCTCTCCCAATACACACACTGGCTGCTTTTTTAAGAGCAAAGCCTCTAGGTCACAAAGGTTTCTCTAACCTTAACTACTAGCCAGCGTATGACTGGAATGCCATGAAAACAGAACTTCCTCACTGTAAGGTTCACTACACGGAGCAGGCTGTTAACGGATCCATTTAATGGGATTCGCCAGTTTAGGGCATGGGGCAAGAGAAAACAGTTACAGAAGCGGAGGCCACCAAGTAAACTACTTTATAAAAGGGTATCTCTCATGTCCCCCACACACACACACACTTCCTTATCTAGAAAGTGGAATTACTTCTCCCCTGCCAAGAATGAGATCTCAGTCTATAAACTAACTTATTCCACAAGGTGGGGTAAAGGGGTTGGGAATCATACCCTTCCCAAACTCCTGTAAGTGCCTGGTTACTCCTTACTGCACCCACTTTTCCAGAAGAAACCCCTCACCACATTCAAATCAAACCCAGGGCGCAGCGGTGAAACTGACATTGAAATTCACCCAAGGAAAGGGGAGGAGGGCGTGGAAGAGACTGAACAGCATAAAGCAAAGGAGGGCTTGTCTTAGAAGGGTTAAAGTCAAGCTCTCCACATAGATACTGGCCTGGCTGGACCCCAAACACACACAGGCACGCACGCACAGTTTTCTCCTAAGCCATCAGGCATTTTTGAGTCACAAAACACCATGAATCACATTGTTCAGCTGTGGGAACAGAGAAGGATGCTTGAGTGGGTGGGGGCAAACTTTAGGATGTTTCCCTTTCTCCAAGCACGGTCTCTATCAATTACACTCCCCCCCACACACACACACACACGCGCGCTTTCCTAGTTACATTTTTTCCATATTAGCCTTCAGATTTCATTATCTCTCCCCCCAAGCAATATGTCTGATCTCATTTCCATAATAGGATTGCAAGCACAGATGTCAGAAGTAGTCTTCCCCTCCCACTGCACATGAGAGAATGGTGCTAAATTATCGCTACTTCTATTCCTCCCTTCCCCCTCCGCGAAAACATACACACCCCATCCAACCCTGGATGCATGTTTGGAGACATGTTTATACTAACTCCAAGCGCTCGCGCGGGAACACAGATGAAAGGCGTGCAAAGCAAGACGCCTCCCGGAAAACTTCAATGTAAAACTTGCAGAGCAGCCAGGAATGCAGTACGGACCCCCGGCCATCCATTTACAAAGGGTTTGCTGAAGAAAAGCAACTCTCCCAGGCGCCTGGAGTGCCTTTGATTTGGCAGAATTTGCCTTTGAAATCTCTGTATTTTACATGTTAAGATTGCAGAGCTGGAGGGTTGGTTCCCTGAAGGGAAGCAAAGAGAAAGCCATGCCCTAGTTTACAAGAAGGAATTTAAAATCCAAATGATTTTTTTCCCCTGCGATCTCCATTTTTTCCTTTTAAAACTTCACTTCTCCCTCAACACACCCCACCCTCCCAAATCCTCGCCGTGCGATATCTCCCACTTGGGCTAATTAAAAAAAAGTGGTTTAAAACAGTAACACGCATAATCGGTTGTGTAACATACCCAGGACCTAACGCATCCATGAGAACGGGGAACTATTTCTTAAACAAAAAAATCCCATTGTTTCTAAATCAAAGAGCCACTAAATCCACGAGAAGTGGCCCATTTAAGATACACCGTTGACCTAAGAACAGATATGAAAACAGTTCATTTGAAAACCCAAAAGGTGGATAGAAGGGGGGGGGGAGGATAAAACCGGAAGACGACTCACCTGGTTTAAATCTTCATCATTGAGCAAATGGGATTCTCGGGGGTTTAAAGCAATTCTGACATTTGCTTTTATTAAAAATGTTGGCTTGAAATTTCCGGCAGGGATTATCTTTAGCAGACATGGTGTTGTGGCCCTGCACTCCTAGGCAGTTCGTCCCCACTTTTCTTTAGATCCCAGGCTCCTGGTCTTTGAAAAGGGGGAGGGTAGAACTGACAATTCCTTCAAGGTGAATTGTTGCAGCGACGTCTTCAGTCCACTTCCAGGATCACGAGCCCACGGAGCCAAAAGTCAGCGTCGCCCGAAACTCGGTTGGTAGCATCCCAATTTCCAAAAGGGGGGGGGATGGGGCAATGAAGAAGGCACACTCAAGCCGGACTGGGACTCCAAACAATAATGCAAAGCCAAGCCAAACAGTTCTTCACAGGCTATTGGCTTCTCCCCCCACCATGCAAACAGAGACAATCCAGCGGCCGGGGCAAGCTTGACTTGCAGGAGGTGGAAATCCCAGATGATCCGTTTCCCCTCCAAAGAAAAGAAGAAGGGGGAATCAAACGCAAGAAAAACAGCTCAGCTCCCCTCCCCCCGCGCCAGCGCAAGTTAAGGCACAATTGCAAGCAAGCGCCAGGGCTGGCTGCCCGCACGGGTTGGCTCCTTAGAGGGAGGGGGCGACTTTCCGTGCATAATAATCCAGGTTTTCAAACCGCCTCGGCGTGTGGGAATCCGGGAAAGCGGAGCAGCAGCGAAAATAATCAATGCAACTTCCTCCCTTCTCCTCCCCCCCTCCCCCGACAGCGCCGCTGGGAAGAGGGACCGCCCGGGAGACCCTCAAATCAGGCACAAATCCCATCGGCTGCCAAGGGGTCTTCTTGCAACGCCGACCCTGCCGCCGCCGCCTCCCGGCCTCAGGGCTGCATGCTCCGAGGGAAACGCCTCTCTCCCCCCGGCGGGGGATTGTTTATTGCATGCACTGGGGGCCGTGCAGCCGGGGCTCCCCTGCACGCACCCACCGCCGCGTCCCTGCGCCCCGTGCACGAGGCGAGGGGCTGCAAAAAAAAAAATAACCCACCCCCAAAACCTCTCGCGCTCCCAGGGTCCGGGCCAAGAGAGGGGGGCTGGGAAGGGGAGGGGGGGCTGCTCCAGAGTGTGATGGACATGGCTCCCTGGCCAATCACAGGCTCGCTGAGCTGCTAACAAAAGAAACCCCAGGCCAATCAGAGGGGGAAAAGGGGGTGGGCATTGGTGGTTGATGCGGGGGGGGGAGAAAGCAGGCTCGGTGGACGCGTGCACCCAGCTGGGGCTGCGGGACTCTGCCGGGGGAAGATGCCTCCGGTCTAGTTGCCTCCTGCAGCGGGTCTGATTGCAACTGTTTCCAGGTGGGCGCACCCCCTTTCCGGAAGGAGCTGGAGGGCTGCGCCTGGCCTGGCTGGGTGGGGAGCGCTTGCAGTCGGTGCCTGCCCCGGATTGTTTCCCCGCTTCGCCTTGGTGCAGGCCGCTCGCCTCCTGGCAGGGAGGCGGGATTTCTGTGTGCAAAGGATAGGGTGGAAGCAATGAGGCGTCTGTGGCATGACCATTAGATCCAGCCTGCAACCTGCTTAAACACCCAGCGCCACAACTCCACTAGCTGGCGGGAATCTGTATGTAATACCAGGGTGGGTTTGCCCCAGGGGCCTTGGCCATAGTTACTCCTCCTCCCCACCAATGTGCTTTCTGATTATTTTTTTTTCCGTCCATGCGTGGAATAAATTTTGTTCTGTGGCATGTGCGGAAGGACACCACCAGCAGAATCACATGCTGCTGGCAGTGGGTGCAATCTGCTAATCAACTGGGCAGCATTTGAATCCCTCCTGCGTGGCCACATAAGTGCTCACCTCCCAAGGAACACAGCCGCCACGTGTGGAGTTGTGTGAAACTTAGCTGCTGCTGTGCCCTCCACCCCAGAGGTGGCTGCATGTCAGTGGTACTTGTGGTCGACCCTACAACTGTAATTCCTGTTCTAGTCAATGAGAATAATCATGGGAGGAAAGGCTGCCGGTTGCTGGGTCAGACCTATTGTTTGCAAAGCACTTAGGAAATTAAATATGGTATGTGCATGTCAAGTACCATGACTTATTACTGTTGGAACTGTTTTTATTGTCCACTCTATAACATCATAGATGGAGACTTTTTTTTTTAAATATTTATAGTCCTTCAGAATAAGAAATTGATCCAGATTTCATCATAGAAGATTACAGCCAGATCCAGCCCTGGTGTAAGTGGGAGAGAAAGCAAATGAATACAGGGAAGGCCTCTGTGTTCTGTTTGGATCTTACTTCCCTGCACAAATCCCAGAGTCCAACCTGCACTGCATTGGATTGCTGCAGAACACTAACAAAATGGCACTGTAGAGTGTGTGTCAAAATGTGCAGTGGTAAGAGAAAAATATGCAGGGCTCAGCAATAATAAAATTGTTCTGTGAGTCTTGACAGCCAGGCGCTACTCCTGAGCCAGAGAAACCTCCATAATGCCTGACAGAGACAGGAGGCAGCACCCCATATACCTGGCAGAGAGAAGATCCCTTTTTTTAAAACATGAAGTCTACGGGCACCTGCCCCCGACGTATACTGAAGCCAAAAGGCTGTGCTTGCAGATACACAGGACAGGAACCAAATAAAATCATTGGCTTAGGAAGGCAGTGTTGCCTAATGCATAGAGCATTGGACGGGACTTCAGGAGAGCTCAGGTCTTTGTGAAATGCTGCTTTGGCCCCCGTTGTCTGGTAAACCATTGAATTTAGTGGAAGTGAGGAGCATTGGTACCTTTGAGGATCTTGGCCTTTCTCTCTCTGCTCCTCATTCTGTTTTCCCATTTGCAAGTTGGGGATAATGCTACTGCCCTTCCTTGTGTTTTGTGCTGCAAAGTGCCTCATAGCAGCTAGGTGTAAGTATTAGGAAGATGTTTGTAAACACAACAGATTCAGTCCACAAGATGTTATCTTGTACATTGCAATACTAAACCTCAATATAATGTCCATGCACCCAAGTCATTACCTCAATCCCTTAGTTAGTCTGCCATTTAGTCTGTTCTTTACAAAGGTGAAGGTGTTTCTACCATCTTGATAGCATTCTGTTTGCAGTACACCAAGGTGCACACACATTTCCTTTATTCATTAGAATAGATATTTTAGGTATAATGGCCCACAGTATATACTATCGAGTCCAAGAAGGAAACAATCCAAAAAGCACAGAAACATTCCAGCTTTAAAGACCACACCCTCCCTGTGTTTGTTCCATGCTGTGTTACAACCCCTCTGGACTTAGATTATAAACTCCTTGGGGGAGAACAACTTTGTGTTTGTTCAGCACATTTTTACTCCGTGGAAAGCACCAGCTGTATCTACAGAGTAAATATAATCTACAGGAGGTACCATAAATCTACAGCATACATACTCATGAATATAAAGATTGGGTTATTGAGGGTCCCCTCCCAAAAAACACCCTACAGGGTTTTTATTATTTATATGACATTAGCAGCTAAAAGCCCACCCTGAAATCAGGGCCCCATTGTGTTAGGCACTGTACAAACACAGTGGGGGGAACAGTCTCTACCCTGAAAAGCTGTCAATCTCAACAGAAGGGTAACAGGACTTACCCAGAGTTCCACACCGGGTAGAACACAAGTGCCCTGACATCTAATCCAGTGGGATCTGAGTTTTAAAGGGGTGATTTTTCCAAGCCCAAACATTCATTTTCTCATTCATACAAGTTATGTGGTGAGACCACCCCAATCCTGCCCATATCAACGGGGATTGTCATTGACTGATTGGTCCAGCCAAAAGGAAATTTACATTAGATGAGTGGCTAAGCCTTAGGGGTCGACTGACTAGGGAAAAGTCCATGCAGGATAGGGGTCGGTGCACTGGTCAACAGTCCCCTCCCACGAGAAGCAATGGTATCATCTCCATGTCCTTGGAAATGAGAGCTGCAGTGATGGGACTGACTTCACTGGCCCTGTGTCGCACTGGAGGAATGAAGCAGGATGCACTAGCCCAGTAACAGGCAACCTAGGCGAGTGAATGAACCACAGGAGTGGCCTTCCTTCATCTCAGTGGGTCCCAAGATTGTTGTAACCAAGACGGTCTCCCGGGATAGGGTAGTTTGCTAACTGCACTTATAGGATCATAGAATCCTAGAACACTAGAACTGGAAGGGACCTCGAGAGGTCATCAAGTCCAATCCCCTGCCCTCACGGCAGGACCCAGCACCATCTAGACCAGGGGTTCCCAACCTTTTTCAGTCCCCATACGCCCTTGACTTTTAGTAAATCTTCCCGTACTCCCTATTCAATATGAAAGGAAATAAATTCTAGACTCTAGAATCCACAACTTTTTTCACTAACACTACTACTTTTGGAATATTTCAATTAGGATAATCTAGTTATTTACCAAATATTCCCCGTACCCCCTTGACAAGCTTCTCGTGCCCCCTTGGGGTACGCGTACCCAGGTTGGGAACCCCTGATCTAGACCATCTCTGATAGATGTTTATGCAACCTGCTTTTAAATATCTCCACTGATGGAGATTCCACAACCTCCTTAGGCAATTTATTCCAGTGTTTAACCACCCTGACAAGAAGTTTTTCCTAATGGCCAACCTAAACCTCCCTTGCTGCAATTTAAGCCCATTGCTTCTTGTCCTATCATAAGGGGTCAAGGATATCAATTTTTCTTTCTCCCCCTTGTAACACCCTTTTAGGTACTTGGAAGCTGCTATCATGTCCCCTCTCAGTCTTCTCTTTTCCATAAGAACATAAGAATGGCCATACTGGGTCAGACCAAAGGTCCATCTAGCCCAGTATCCTGTCTGCCAACAGTGGCCAGTACCAGGTGCGCCAGAGGGGGTGGACCAAAGACAATGATCAAGCAATTTGTCTCCTGCCATCCTTCTCCAGCCTTTGACAAATAGAGGCTGGGGCACCATTCCTACCCCCTGGCTAATAGCCTTTTATGGACCTAACTCCATGAATTTATCTAGCTCTTTTTTAAACTCTGTTATAGTCCTAGCCTTCACAGCCTCCTCTGGCAATGAGTTCCACAGGTTGACTGTGCGCTGTGTGAAGAAGAACTTTCTTTTATTAGTTTTAAACCTGCTACTCATTAATTTCATTTGGTGTCCTCTAGTTCTTATATTATGGGAACAAGTAAATAACTTTTCTTTATTCACCCTCTCCACACCACTCATGATTTTATATACCTCTATCATATCCCCCCGTCAGTCTCCTCTTATCTAGACTGAAAAGTCCCAGTCTCTTTAGCTTCTCCTCATATGGGATCCGTTCCAAACCCCTAATCATTTTAGTTGCTCTTTTCTGAACCTTTTCTAATGCCAAAATATCTTTTTTGAGGTGAGCAAACCACATCTGTATGCAGTATTCAAGATGTGTGCGTACTATAGTTTTTATATAGGGGCAGTAAGATATTCTTCGTCTTATTTTCTATCCCTTTTTTAATAATTCCAAACATCCTATTTGCTATTTTGACAGCTGCTGCACGCTGCATGGACGTTTTCAGAGAACTATCCACGATAACTCTAAGATCTCTTTCCTGATTAGTTGTAGCTAAATTAGCCCCCATCATATTGTATGTATAGTTGTGGTTATTTTTTCCAATGTGCATTACTTTACACTTGTCCACATTAAATTTCATTTGCCATTTTGTTGCCCAATCACTCAGTTTGGTGAGATCTTTTTGAAGTTCTTCACAGTCTGCTTTGGTCTTGACTATCTTAAACAGTTTAGTATCGTCCGCAAACTTTGCCACCTCACTGCTTACCCCTTTCTCTAGATCGTTTCTCTAGATCGTTAAGTTGAATAGGATTGGTCATAGGACTGACCCTTGGGGAACACCACTAGTTACCCCTCTCCATTCTGAAAATTCACCATTTATTCCTACCCTTTGTTTCCTGTCTTTTAACCACTTCTCAATCCATGAAAGGATCTTCCCTCTTATCCGATGACAACCTGATTTAAACAAGAGCCTTTGGTGAGGGACCTTGTCAAAGGCTTTCTGGAAATCTAAGTATACTGTATCTACTGGATCCCCCTTGTCCACATATTTGTTAACCCCTTCAAAGAACTCTAATAGATTAGTAAAACATGATTTCCCTTTACAGAAACCATGTTGACTTTTGCCCAACAAATTGGCTACGTCTAGACTGGCATGATTTTCCGCAAATGCTTTTAACGGAAAAGTTTTTCCGTTAAAAGCATTTATGAAAAGAGCGCCTAGATTAGCACGGATGCTTTGCGCAAAAAGTGCTTTTGGCGCAAAAGCATCCGTGGCCAATCTAGACGCTTTTGTGTAAAAAAAGCCCGATCGCCATTTTAGCCATCGGGGCTTTTTTGCGCAAAACAATTCTGGGTTGTCTACACTGGCCCTCTTGCGCAAAAGCATTTGCGCAAGAGGGCTTTTGCCCAAGTGGGAGCGTCATTGTATTTGTGCAAGAAGCACTGATTTTGTACAGTACAAAGTCAGTGCTCTTGCACAAATTCAAGCGGCCAGTGTAGACCGCTGGCAAGTTTTTGCACAAAAACTTGCCAGTCTAGACACAGCCATTATGTTCTTCTACGTGTCTGACAATTTTATTCTTTACTATTGTTTCAACTAATTTGCCCGGTACTGACGTTAGACTTACTGGTCTGTAATTGCCAGGGTCGCCTCTAGAGCCCTTTTTAAATATTGGCGTTATGTTAGCTGTCTTCCAGTCCTTGAGTACAGAAGCTGATTTAAAGGATAGGTTACAAACCACAGCTAATAGTGCCGCAATTTCACATTTGAGTTCTTTCAGAACCCTTGGGTGAATGCCATCCAATCCCGGTGATTTGTTACTGTTAAGTTTTTCAATTTGTTCCAAAACCTCCTCTAATGACACTTCAATCCGGGACAGTTCCTCAGATTCATCACCCACAAAGGACGGTGCAGGTTTGGGAATCTCCCTAACATCCTCAGCCGTGAAGACTGAAGCATAGAAATCATTTAGTCTCTCCGCAATGGCTTTATCATCCTTGATTGCTCCTTTTGTATCTCAGTTGTCCAGGGGCCCCACTGGTTTTTTAGCAGGCTTCCTGCTTCTAATGTACTTAAAAAACATTTTGCTATTACTTTTTTAGTTTTTGGCTAGCTGTTCCTCAAAATCTTTTTTGGCTTTTCTTATTACATTTTTACACTTAATTTGGCAGTGTTTATGTTCCTTTCTATTTACCTCACTAGGATTGGACTTCCACTTTTTAAAATATGCTGTTTTATCTCTCACTGCTTCTTTTTTCCAAACAAAAACCTCAGTTCTTTCAGTCTTCCTTCGTAGGTCATGTTTTCTAGCCTTTTAATCATTTTTGTTGCTCTTCTCTGGACCCTCTCCCATTTCTTCACCTCTTTCTTGAAGTGTGGAGCCCAGAACTGGACACAGTACTCCAACTGAGGCCTAATCAGCACAGGGCAGAGCAGAAGAATTACTTCTCGTGTCTTTCTTGCATACCTAGAATTTGTAGGATGTGCCGATTGAACCGTAGCAGCGCTTTGATTAGACACAGAGGCAGCACATGGCTCTCACAATCAATGTTATGTGCAATCAGCACGCACCTCACTTCTTGTGTCCTTGTTTTACGTGTGTGACTTTAGTAATACTGATGGAAACCAGCAGAATCGCAGTTCTGTGCATGGGCAACAGTGAACAAAATGTCTCGCAGGCCACACCTAGAACCCCAGTGGACTGCATGTTGCCCATCACTGCATTAGCCTGTTGTCTACAATGGACAAATTCAGCATCTACGTATTGCCATTTCGTTGGACTATTGCTGCTTACTTCGAGAATCTGAGTGGCACCAATCTGCCTTGCACCAGTGGCAAGGGCTGTGCCATCGCTAACAGAAGAGGAAGGAACTGACAGTCCTCACAAATATCACTTGCTCCTTTGAACAGTCACATGCAAAAACGTCCTGGTTCATTAGAGCAGAGCTAGGGGATTTGGATGCCATTGATTTTAAAGCAAGATGGATGCTTAAAAACCTGAGGCAGCCCAGAAAAGCTCAGCCTAGCCATTCAGTTGAACCCGAAAATACTGCAAAGCTCCAATTTGACCTCCCAGATTGAATTTACAACCTTGAACAAGGAACAGAAGCTCTTCCCAGGTGTTGAGAGTCGTTCCGCGTGTCCAAAGTGCAGAAACACGCCCTGGCTCGCAGCAGCCAGCTGTCTGTCCCTTAGGGCCGTCCTGCTGGAGAATCTGGGTGTTCTTTCGTTAGTTTAGTCTGTCTGGTCAAGAATTGGTTTACGGCTTAAATTAAAAATGGCGCAAAGAAGTTGAGTCAGGTTTCAAAGGGAAATGGATCAGAACCAGCAGGAGTAGCTGAGCAATGCAGGCTCATTGAGCTGTTTTGTTTCATTCATAAGAAGCTGATGGGCAGCGCCTGGGAAGGGACCATCTCACCTCCCTAGCAACTGCTAGTGGAAAGAACAAACTGGGCAGCGAGGCCCACATCTTCAAGGTACGTAGCCCCCAGCTGGCTGGGAAGATCTGAGCCCTAGATCCTACTCAGCCGCAGCTTCTCTCTACCGTACATCTCTCACTTGGCTGCCAGTCATCCAGCACGGCTGCCCTGACTGATGCAGGGTCCAGATCTTGTCAGACACCCACAGTCTGCTTCCAAATTGTCCTCCTGCTAATAAATAAAGAGTGCTGGGACTGCTGTTAGTTTACGGGGAGAGGAGCGCCACCGCAACAAAGCTCCTTGTGACGGACGCAGCTGCCACTTGAAAAACGAACCTCGGGCTCATAGATTCAAAGCCAATCTCTGTAACGAAAGAAAAACAGGCCCGCAAAGGTTGCAGCCCTTCCCGGGAGGGCTGTCTACACATCAAATGAATCCGGACTAAGGGAGGGCAGAATCTGACCCTAAACATAAGGCCTAATCTATGGCCTTTTGGATCCTAGCTTGAGTCGAAGGCTACGTCTACACTGCAGGCTTTTTGCGCAAGAACAACTGTTCTTGCGCAAAAACTTGTGGAGCATCTACACTGAACGCGCGTTCTTGCGCAAGTAAATTTACAGTAAAGCGTCAGAACAGAGGGCTTCTTGTGCAAGAGTTATTCCTCTCCCCACAAGGAATAAGCCCTCTTATGCAAGAGCTCTTGCGCAGGAAGGCAGTGTGGACGGGCAACAGGAGTTTCTTGCGCAAGAAACCCCTATGGCTAAAATGGCCATCAGAGCTTTCTTGAGCAAGAGAGCGTCCACACTGCCATGGATGCTCTTGCGCAAAAGCACATGGCAGTGTGGACGTGCTCTTGCACAAGACCTTTTGCACAAGAACTCTTGCGCAAAACAGTTCTTGCGCAAGACGCCTGCAGTGTAGACGTAGCCCCTAATGTTTGCAGCCTGAATCAGGTACATAGGGAGTGTCCACCCAGCCTTCACAAGGGTGTACTAGCTTTAAGTTTATTGGCAATCAAAGTAAAACATCCTAGTGTAGACAAGGCCTTTGTCTGTCTGAGGGGTAAGGGGAGAATGCAAGAGACAGGCCCAGACAGAACAGCATCCTGGGAAATGCTCTGACGGGGGCCTGAGGGGAAGCAGCCTGTTGGGATATCCCCGGGGCCATGATAAGTGGCAGCTTTCATCCTAGGATCTGGACAAGCCTCCGAGATATTGAAGCCCTGTGGCACAGCTTGAAACTCCCAGCTGGGTGCTGAGTGTCTCTGCACACCGGAGCAGAAAGAAATCGTCCCACACAGGCACCAGAGCTGCCCTGTAACCTGGACTCTGTGGCTACTGCACGCCTTCTCCATGGGAGAGACTGCCCGGGCGGGGGATCAGCACAGCTCCGCCTCTCTCACTGTATCATATTACAGGGGAAACTGAGGCAGGGAGCGGTGAAGGGACATGCCCAAGAAGTCAGTGGCACAGCCAGCAGGAGAACTTAGGAATTCTGGCACCCACTCACACTGCTACAAGCACTGCACCCCACTTCTCCCCAGAGCTCCGGCCGGAACCCAGGCATCCTGCCTCCCAGGCATATGGTCAAGTCTCTTGAAAGGTACTCTGCCAGTCAGCTCGCAGCCAGGCAGGCAGTCAAGGCTCACAGTGCAGTGAATAGATACTGACAAGGCCAGTCCCAAATCACAAGGGTTTGCAAGCCACCCGCCTTTTATTACCTTAATCGTGTGGGCTGCAAGTATGGCTACCGTGGGAGATGTTGGCCCTCCAGCAGATCCCTGGCTGGGTGAGCAGACGGGCAGGACAGGCCAGCCGGCAAGCTGCAGCCCCTGGAGCCCTAAGCCAAAGTCAGGAGCTGGTCAAGGGAAAAGGCAAAGGTTGCTGCTGCTGCTACGTGGGGGCAGGAAATAAGGAATGTTCCCTGGAGTGAGCCTGTTGGGAGACAGAGCCCAGACACTGGGAATGAGAGGGGCAAGGGGCAGGGGAGCCTGGCTCATCCCGCCCCACACACCTGCAGCAAGAGCTGGGGTGGCTGCAGAGGCGGTTTGCTCATGCTCCCTAAGGGACAAACAACATGGCTTCTACTGACTCCAGAGTCCCGCTCACTGCCTTGCCGTGAGGGGGCCTTGCAGCCCATGAAGCCGCTGGGTCAGCTGGGTCCGGCCGGCGAGGCCTAGGCACCCTCCTGCTGCAGGCACACTACGCTCCTGCCCTACGGGCCCTTCCCCAGAACTGGTCCAGCCCCACTCCCTAGTGCCTGCCCATCTCCTGGCAGCTCTGCAACACGAGCTGCACTGCCTCAGGCCCTGGGAGTCAGTGACACATGGCAGAGGCCAGTGACAGGGCTCTGAGTCACAGGCTTCCACGCAGTAAATGCGCTGGGCTGCTGGGGCCATGGCGCCTGCTGCTGCCTCCGTTGGCACCGCTTTGGCTTTGATGTGGGGATGTCAGACCCAGACACCCCCGAGCCCCGCCCCTTTCTGTTTCAACAGCCCTTTAAAAACTGGGAACTCCGGGGGGGGCAGGTCCCTGCCACAGAGCTGAGGTGGCTTTAGTTTATGACCAGGGCTCAGCCACTGCGTCCCTCAGCCTCCCTGTTCACACCCCACCCAGTCTCTGCTGCTCCCCAGCTGCCTGGCCAGCGGACGGCTAGCTGCTCCAGTGGAGTCATAACCTCAGGGGCCCCCTGCCAGTGTTCACGATGGCATAATGCATGGAGGAGTCGTCCCCACCACCCCTGTTCTGCCTCATTCAGCATTGCTCGGTGTCTTCAAGCCCATTTTACAGCAGGGAAACTGAGTCACCGAATGGCACAGCCTCACACAGCAGTGCTGATATTAAAACGCAGGTGTTCCTGGCTCCCTGTTCACTCTACTCCCTGGGGAGGCCTGTGGGAGGTCCAGGTTGTGCCGTATTCCTCTAGGAGGGAAGCAAGGTCTCAAGTGGTGATACAGGGCGTTAGAATTCTCTCTATGCCCAGTGTCAGCGATACCTGGCAGCTCGCTGAACTATCAGCTGCTCCCCGTGCGTGTAAAAGGGGGGAGCGCTTCATGGCAAAGGCTGCTTTCTCCCTCTCTTCTTGGTGGGTGCCATAGGGCTACCCCATTGCCCCCTGAGTGTTTGACTAGCCCCTCTGGATTAGGCTAGGCCAGGCCAAGCCAGCTCCGTGTCCCCACAGCCGTGGCTCATGTGCCACAAGCAGATGCTTGCGGGAGGGTGACAGAAGCAGGCTGTTGGGAGGCAGCAGCCGGCCTGCGTTGCATTGCAGCGCAAATTCCTGTGCCCCCATGGATTGCTCCGACCTGGGGGTCTCACTTTCTTCTTGCCTCAAGGGACAAACTCTTTGCTCCTCGTCAGCAATGGGCTTCGTGGCCACGATCCTGAGCTCAGTGTTCTCTGGCGACGTCATTCCACATCCACGCTGCTGGAGGTGGGGGGCTAGGGAGGTGCTTTTGGCCCTTCTCCGATTGGCCAGTTTTCTTTTACTCAGCTGCTGGCCACAGCTTCTTCCGGATTTATAGTGCCGTGACAGCGCAGTAGCTGGGCTGGTGTTTGGGGCTGGTACAGGCACATCCCCATAATCCGCTCATCGCTTTCCTTCTCCAGCAGTCACACCGAGCGCATGGCATTGACCTCTGCCCCCACAGAATTCACGTAGCATCACCTGTTTTGCTCTTGTAAAGCTCCCCCTTCCAAAGAGCATCCACTGTTACCTCTAAGTACAGCTTGGCAGGTACCTGTCTCCAGCAAAGGAGCCCAGCCACCCCTCCACAACCTCAGTGAGGTTTGTGCACTGCCATGTCGGCTGCCCCTCTCCAGCCATTTGGCCTTCAGAGTCCAACTGAGCCCACTGAAATGTGCTGGTGGTGAAAGCAAGAGCCGGCCTCGTTACAAAACCCATAGACATTAAATGCAATTTGTGGTACCGCTATCATAAAGCACATGAAATGCAAGAGCTCCTACCGGGAGCTTAACTCCACCGTGGTGCACTTCCTGGGAATTGCAGGGGCTGCCCTTTAAACCCAAAAGGCCTTGTCTACACTAAACTAGTGTACCTTGATTGCCAATTAACTTAAAGTTAACATACCCTTGTAAAAGGGTGGACACTCCCTGGCTATGTCCACACTGGATGGTGCTTGCACAAGAACCCGCAGAGCGTCCACACAGCCCACCTGCTCTTGCGCAAGAAGATTTACAGTAAAGCATGGGAAGAGAGGACTTCTTGCACAAGAGCTACGCTCTTTTCTAACAAGTGTAAGCCCTCTTGCTCATGAGCTCTTGCACAAGAGGGCAGTGTGGACGCGCGGCAGGGGTTTCTTGAGCAAGAAAGCCCTATGGCTAAAATGGCCATCAGAGCTTTCTTGTGCAAGAGAGTGTTCACACTGCCATGGATGCTCTTGCACAAAAGCACATGGCCGTGTGGACGTGTTCTTGTGCAAGAGTTTTTGCGGAGGAACTCTTGCGCAAGATGTTCTTGCGCAAGAACCTGCCAGTGTAGACATAGCTCCTGTGTAAGGGATCAAGGCTGCAAACCTTAGGGCTTAGGCAAGGTCATAGGTTAGGCCTTATGTTTAAGGCCAAATTTTGCCCACCCTTAGTCTGGATTTATTTTATGTGTAGACAAGTCCTTGCTCTGAATAAGTAGTAAATAGTGTCACTGGTATGAATATGACTGCGTGAGGAGTCAGGCGCTGTTCAGAAAGATGTAGGAGTGAGGAAGCGTCTAAGTGCAGCAGGGTAGGTGCTCTGTCCCCTATTTGTGACTGGCTTTTTAAAAATAATGAATGTGTAGGGTGGTCTTTGTATTTGCTTCCTGCTGTTTCCACCATTTTTGAGGGGAGGTCACATGAGAGGCAGGATTGCCTTGTGGATAGAGCACTGGAGTAGGGCTTAGGAGATCAGGGCTTGATTCCTAGCTCTCCCACTGGCTTGCTAGGATGACTGTGGGCAAGTTGTGTCACTGTGCCTCAGTTTCTCCATCTGTAAAATGGGGCTCTACTGATGCTACGGAGTAGCTAAGTGTTATTCTTACCTTCAAGCTTTTCTCTACAACCATGAAACATTATTGTTAAAGTGACCGTCATAATCACGGGAATCCAGGAGCTGGCCCTTTAAGGAACCTGAATGCATATAAGATTGGGCAGAGCTGCCATAGAAAATTTTGAGTTTGCTGGCGCGTCTCAGAACAGCCCCCCCCGAATAGTGCAGCAGCATGGCTGTCTGCATGTAATTTCAGACACGTATTTATCCAGTGTAACCCGCCTGAGACAAGGCCGGAGAGAGGAGGAATATGCCCAGGAGCCTGGGTGCGCCAAGCCTGCTCCCTCCCCTCAGCAGCAGAGGGAGTTTAAATTGAGAACTGGTCAGATAACGGGCTCTTGGTCCAGGCATCCTCAGCTAAACCTCCCCAGTGGCTGCAGGACAAACGAGAACGGCCAACCACACCCTGCACGGCACAGCCCACTCTACCTGCACTTATGATGTAGTCACCTCTGAAATATCCTTACATCAAGGAAAGTAGTCCCTTTTCCTACTTGGCATTGGAGCCAAGGTGCCTTAGAAGCTAGGCGACAAAGGGTCTGATGGTGCTTCCGTGGAACAAGGGAAGAGTGGGTTTAGATCAGTGTTTCTTGACCTTTTTAAGACTGAAAAACACCAAACTATTTTTTTTTATAGGGAACACCAAGGATTTTTTTTGTTGAGGAAAAAAAAAGACCCCCAGAGAAAAGTTGTTGAGCAAAAAAAAAAAAAAAAGGAGGCTTGTCCCTTTAAGGGTGGCCATTTTGAATTCTGTTCTCTCCGCAGCACACCTCTGACTTCCAGTGTGCCATGGAACACACTTTTACAAACGCTGGTTTAGATAGATCATAAACATTTTTTGGGGCGGGGGAATTATTCCGATGACCACAATTGGCTGTCGCCTGGCAGGCCTTGACCAGCGTGCACAGCAGGAGCATCTGGGCTATGTCTACACTACATGTTTTTGTGGCAGAAAATATGCTAATGAGGGACTCATTAGCATAAGTCACAACATCATTAGCAGATTTTCTGCCATTTCTTTTTGCGCAGAAACCCCTCTGCAGATCTGGAGCTGGGGTGAGAGGTCGGGGAGGGGCTGCAGGTTGGGTGTGGAGTAGGGAGGTTAAATATGGTTTAATTGACTAGTCCCCAGACCCAGCGCAAGCCGGAACTGAGCCGGACTGTCTGTCTGCCCGGCTCCTAATACACTTTAAATGCAGAGCCACAGCTGGGGTAGTTCTGGGCCTGCTAAAAATTTTACTTGTTGGGGCGGAATGCATATAGTGTAGAGCTATAAGCTTTTGCTTATCGGCTAATCGGTTAATCGACTTCACTATTACATCCGTAGAGTGGAGATCACCGGCAAAGCTGCATGGGAGATGCCTTCCCACACGCAGCTCCAAACCCTTGGTTTTGAGGAGCACTAAACATTCCCCTCATCCAGCACCCGCTGCACAGAGAAACTCAGAACAACTCAGCCCCTCCCCTCCCAGTGGAGCAGTGACTTTGGGTTCCCCTGGCATGTCCCTGCCTTCTGGGTGGAATCCCTGGCCCCTAACCCAGCTGCGCAGCTTTGAATGGTCCTGGGCTCTTGGCTCAGATGCAGCCTCTCCTGCCTCCCTCTTATGGCCAGGAGATATAGTCAGGGGGAGACCTCCCCCTTCACCCCATTCTGCTTCTCTCCATTCCACCCTGCCTGGACCCAAGGCAGGACACAACCGGCCCCACTCCAGCAGTTTCAGTGGCACTGCTGAATGCAGCCGGACAGGTTTGCAGAGAGGCCCTTCTCGTTCAGCTGGATTGCTGAGCACGCCCAGGCTGAACGCTGCATCGATCCACACCCCAGGAGTGCCCACGGGCTCCGGCCAGGGCGGAGGCTGGCACAGAATCGCACCCTCCAGCTTTCTGCTGAAAGCACCAGGTGCTTGCTCGGCCGCTGGGGGGGGGGAGGAATAGCTGGCGGCCGGGGAGTCACACAGCGATGTTTCATGCTGCGCTCACGGGGTATGTCTACACTAGCCCCCTACTTCGAACTAGGGAGGCTAATGTAGGCATTCGAACTTGCAAATGAAGCCTGGGATTTAAATATCCCGGGCTTTATTTGCATCTTCCCGTCCGGTCGCCATTTTGAAATCCCACTAGTCTGAACTAACTGCTCATGTTACACGCGCAGTCAAGCGTTAATTCCAACTAAGTCCTTAGTTCGAATTAACTGTTACACCTCATTCCACGAGGAGTAACAGTTAATTCGAACCAAGGACTTAGTTCGAATTAATGTTTGACTGCCGCGTGTAGCCGCATGGCGACCGGACGGGAACATGCAAATAAAGCCCGGGATATTTAAATCCCGGGCTTCATTTGCAAGTTCGAATGCCTACATTAGCCTCCCTAGTTCAAACTAGGGGGCTAGTGTAGACATACCCATGCTGACCCTGGGGCGAGCCGGGCAGGTCCAGCGCTAAGCTCCACGCATGCGCCAAACCCTAGTCTTTTAGGCAGCAATAAACCGGGTTAGCCATCTGGAGGGCAAACTCAGCGAGGTTCACGCTGCTCTCAGCTAGGCTAGTTGTAATGTCTGGACAACTCACTAGCTTGTTACCAGGGGGTAGCTGGGGGCCAGCCTGCGGCCAGCAGTGTGGAGGCACCAGACTTTTTTTTACTAATCGCCCCCTCCCCAGCCCCCAGGTGCTCCTGCTCCTCCATGTAAGTGTCACCTGGAGAGGTGTGACATCTGGGAAGGACACGGGGCCTGCCTGGCTCTAGCGCCTCTAGGCATGATCACTGCCCCTAGACACGTCCAATGGCATCCAGTCTCCCTGCCTCACTCATACAGGGGGCTAGGGGCCGAGCAGGGCCTTGGTACGCAGGGTTTCCATTGCAACCTCTGCGGGGGTCACACCTAACCCCTAAGTCCCCAGCCTGAGCTCAGCGTGGGGCCTGCTGCCTGCCGTGCAGAGGCTGGGCTGGGACTGGGTGATTCCCGTGAGGGAGCCGCTGGGGCTGCTGATGGAGCTTTCACCCTTGGCCTGGTCTGACAGCCGGGGATGACTCATCCTGGGAGTGGAAGTCAGGGTCAGACTCCTGGCTCCTGGGGTAGAGCAGGAAATCACCCGCAGGGCTGCCTTGGCCTCCTGCCAGCCACAGGAGACCCACTGTCCTGAGTGGGGTTGAGCAGCACCGCCAGGGAGATCCCTGCTGCAGTTGGGGGTCTTGGCCGGGCTAGCTCCAGCCCACGCTGGGCTTCCTGCTAGCAGCACTACGGGCCTCTTTGCACTGCGGATCTGCCACCGGAGTCACTGCACAAGCATGGGGGAGGGCAGATCCCAGGGCCCTTACTCAGCCTGTACTCAACAGAAATCAATAGTTTCACCAGGAAGGGCTGAGCCGGGAGTCTGGGATTTGGCCCTAGACAATCAGGAAAGATCCATTGCTGCAGGGTTGTTTATTTACAGACCTCCCCCCGGCCCCCAACATACATACACACACACAGCTGCTGCTGCCGGAAGTGCCCTACCTCAGAGACGGACAGAGGGTGGGAGAACAGGTACTGTGTGTGCGTCTCAGATGGGTCTGGGGGGGAAGCCGCACAGCAGGAGCTGGGCTTCTCTGCTGAATCTCCTTTTGCAAAGGAGAGGGATGTCCACTGAGCTTCTGGTCTTTGTCACTGGAGCTGCCTGGCTCTCAGCTGGCAGAGTCTCTGGCCTTTGGCCAAGGCACAAAGCCCTGGTAGGCAAATTGCTGCAAGGCCACACAGACCCTCGACCCATGTTCCCTCTGGGGCTAAAGAAGGATACAGTGATTGGCTTCATTCCTTGCTCTGCTGGGAAGCCTCCACAATGTTCTACTCCTGCCTTATTACAGGCTGTAGGAGGCGCGTAGGACAGTTGGGTCACCCCCCAAGGGAACCTCTCCCTGGGCTGATGTATCCGCCGGAGGAGGTGGGGGCAGTGTTGGAAAGAAGGAGAGATGTTCTTGCAAAGGAGTCGCCAGCTGACAGCTAGTTCTGTGCCAGTATGTGTAACAAGGGCAATTAAAGTAATGGTACAACAGCAGGTATTTGTCAGGGAGGTGACACAGCAAGAACGTGACGCCAGCGCCGGGCAAGATGACTCAGCCAACCACCCAAAGCCAAAAATGCTGGGAAAACAGCCACAAAATCCAGAGCATCAGGCAGCAGGGCGTCCGTGTCTGGGAATGCTCCACTGAGCTGGGGGATGGGAGGGGGAGATGTGCCACGTCAGGGAGCCCCCAGCTACATTCGCAGGCGGGGGAAGCGGATCGTAAGTGGAAAAATCAATGATCACAGAGAAGCAGGGACTCCCCCCAATCCCCGGTCATTGCTATTGCAGCCTAGACACAGGCTGTGACAAGGCAGTGGCAGGAGACACTAGGGATAAAAAGCCAACCCAGGTATGTGACACGAATAGACAGGTACCAAGGTCTGAGCCGGGGTATGAGAGTAGATGCAGTGGAGATCGGCCAGGATCGGGGCCTCTGGTTTTATGCCTCTCCATCAGTTCAGACTTCACTAGAGGGAGGGCCACGTGTCGGCCGACTCAAAGCAGCTGGGGGGTGGGTCCGACCTGGCTGAATCCAAACCCTGTTGTATGCGAACCCCCCAAGGTTTGAAGAAAGGGCTCTGTCAAAGGGTTCTGAGTTTGCCCTGACACTGACCCAAAAAGACAACAGGCTAAGTGATCGCAGGCGTCCGGGCTGGCCTAACACACAACAGGAGCCCACGAGGGGAAATCGTCACAGCAACGGGATGTGGTGACTGTCATCGCCCTTGTACCGGGTGCCCCAGGGAGCCAGCATTGCCGTAAAAGTGGGTGGAGCTGACTGGGGAGGAGGCGGAGATAAGGTGCTAGGAGATCACCCTGATTTATCATCTCCTGATGATCAGGCTTCTGACAGACGTCCAAGGGGTGCCCTGGTGGAAACCCCTGTCCTCCGGGTACCAGAGCCTGGCCTGGGCTAGAGTCGCTTACACCTCCCCACACTAGCCTATCAGCATCCGGCCTGGCGGGGAACCAGCCAATCCAAAGGGAAGGATGTTTTGCTCCCGAGTCTCTAGGGATTGTCTACACGGCACACTCCCTGCCCTGCGACAGCGAGGCTCAGAGCCCCAGGTAGAGCAGATGTTCCCCCTCAGGCTGGTGCCTGGGCTCTGACACCCAGCGAGGGGGTGAGGCTCAGAGCCTGAGTAGGAACGTCTACACTGCTCTTTTCAGTGCCAGAGCGTGAGCCCCCCGAACCCCAGTCAGTTGCCCCAGACTCTGACTCACTGACGTGGGTTGGGTTTTTTTCAGGGTCGATGCGCCACTCTCCCAGGCGGGTGGGATGGACGTGGCTTCCACAGCAGGGCACATGGGGCTGACTTAGTGCCATGGGGGTGGGCAGGTCACACACGCCCGGGTGTTGCTGGGAACAGCTGCTCTGGGCCTCTGAGCACTCAAACACCAAAGGGTGGCTGGTTGTACATTGATTGGCTGCTGTTGACACCAGCTCCCTTGAGATCAGCTGTCTGGGTGGCTGAACATTAACCTGGCTACTGGGAGCGGGGAGCCCTGCAGTAGGTAGGTGTCAGGCCCATTTCCGTAAGGTGTTTGCGGCTTGGGTTGTGCCAGGAACACCCAGTTATTCAAACACACAGCAAGGGTCTGGCATTCGCGATGCATTCCCAGGGAGCCCTTTGTGCATGCTGGAAATGGATCGTCGCAGGCCTTGGGAGAGGCAACCATGCATGTATGTATGCATGTATGTATGTGCACCTGCTGCCCTCTCCTGGCTGGCATCAGAACTGCTCATCTTTGTGTCATAGGCCGGGTACTGCTGACCACTGATCAGGATTCCCCTTCGTTCCCCTGTCCTTTTGGGGAAGAGATTCCGAGTTTTCTCCTCGCTCGTCCCATGAATTCCAAGTGGCCACAGAGCACAGCACAATGACTGTCACTGGCCACAGATGAGTTAAACTATTGAGACTTTCTCAAGTTACAAGCTAGGACTTCTCCATTATTTGTGTGCTTTACAATCAGTCAGCCCCTTTTCTGGTGGCCATCGCATCTCTAGTTTGCACCAGTAGGGCTGTCCTACACAGCTCCACTTCCAAGTAGCCCCCGGGCCAAGGGAGCCTCCAGTGGCATGGCACGCCCTAGCCACTCACTATGGCAGGACTCAGACGAAAGAGGAATGTCTCCCGGCTCCCCAGTATTACTTCTTGCAAAGCCCTGGACTGCTTGGAAGTCTCCTAACAAGTGAAAAGGTGGCTGGGACCCCGTGTAGCAAGTGACAACAAGCTGGCAGCCTGAGAGAGCCTGGCTGCAAACCGGCATGCAAAGCCATGCTCTGCTGAACCTGTTACAGAATGGGCTGGGGCTGGGGGTGGGGTGGGGGTTGGAGGGAAGGGAGAATCTGCCTGACACTCCATGCCATGCGTTGCCCGAGCAGGGCCTGCTGCTGTCAGCAGGAGTGTCCTAGGGTGGAGTGAGGGCAAAGCTCTGCAGGAGGACTATCAGCTGGGCTAGCTACAGTCTACTCCTGGCTTCTTTGACAGAGGCTCTTGGGTGCCAAGCTAGGCAGAGCCAGTCAGCTCTCTGCCCAGCTGCTAGAGGAGCGGCTCTAAGGAGGGAGTCTCAGAGGCGTGTCCATTGCAGGACACCAGGACATAGAGGTAGGCACTTGCTGAGTGGGTACACTGCTGCAAATGGGCGTGGCAACGGGTGATTTTGCAAGCATCCCAGCTGGCCGGGCCCTGAAGAAAACAAAAGACATCTTCCGCCTGGCTCTGTGCTGAGAGGGGAGCCCTGGCCAAAGCCCAACTCAACCCAGTGAGATCAGGATTCCCCACTCCCATGTATAAGCCCTGAGGATCCCACTGCTGGCTCCCAGCTGGCCAGACTAGGAGCAGCAAGTGCAGGCAGATTGCTGCTGGTGCAGACCAATTGCCCCCCAGCCTAGCAGTGGCTGGAGCTCGCCCCTCCTCCGTCCAGCTCACCTGGCAGCAGCTGCTGCTCAGCCATCCCTTCCTGTTGAGCCAAGGGGTGTGGGCTGTTCTAGGAAGCTGAGAGGCCGATGTGCACCTGCTGTGTCACCCTGCTGAAAGGAGACAAGGACCCCCAAGGGGGCCAGCAGCCTCCACAGGCCCCTGGGCAAGTGTGTGTGTGTGTGTGTGTGGGGGTCCTAACTCTGCACTCCCAGAAGGGGTGGGGCCGGGGGCCCTCTGCACAGCCCAGAGTGCGGCTCTCTCCCCAGCACTCAGAGCTGCAACAAGCACGTGGCACAGTGCTCTAGCACCAATTTAAAGGGCCCAGGGCCCTGGCTGCCACAGTAGCAGCCACAGCGGCTGGAGCTCCAAGCACCTTTGAATCGCAGGGCCCCAAAGCAACCGCCTTTCCTCTCCCCATCAGCAGGCCCGATGACCCCTAACTGCCTGCTGAATTTGGCCTCGCTGGTTTGGATTTTGTTCTTTCCAGTGATTGACTGGAAGGCCAAGGAAGCAGAATCTTGTCCCTTGCCAGCTGTTTGCACAGGTGAGGCCTGGCTTGGCGCTCCCTGCGGGCTGGGGCACAGCAAGCTTCTGGCAGAGCAGCCAAGATCTGTGCATGGGAAAGGCTGCAGCCTCCCATGGCTCCAAGCTCGGATCCCTAGAGAACCCCCGTCCCCAGGGCCAGGCCTGCCTATGCCCTTGTAGCCAGGACAGGCTGTAAGGAGAGGCTGCCTTAGTCAATGGTGCCACCTGCTGGTGAGACTGAAGAACAACCAGTCCCCGGGGTGATAGACAAGGAGCACCCTACGTCCCCCGGCGCAAAGTCCCTGCGTGCATCAGACAGCAGGGTTGCCCAGGGCCAGCCTAGCCTCAGCACAACCATGCTCCTGAGACACAGTCTGGGACACGCTCATCCTGGCCCAAGCATGCTGACTTGTGTCCCTCCAGCAGCTTTCCCACACCACCAGCATCTCCACGTGACACAGTACATTCGGGGAGGGGGAGGGGGAGAGGCGGGGATTAGGCAGCTCTCCCCTACAGCCTCAGCATGGGTCCAGGTCCCACCTTGCAGAGAGCTGGGAGGAAGGCACCACACAAAGCCCAGACGGAGATGCTGTCCTGGCCCACAGCGTTTGCCATTGAAATGAGCAGAGACCCGGAAAGGCAGGGGGTGGGGGGAGCACTGCAAGCGATTTCTTTCTGGGGCATGCACTAGCCTGTCTCATTTGGGCTGGTCAGCAGGGAGAGGGGTGGCTGCAGTGGTGAATTAGAGAGACTCGACTGACGCTTGGTACCATTGTGATCGTCTTGGACGGCCAGTAGAACCCAGGCCATAGGACTTGCCCTGTTTGAAGCAGAGCAGCGTGCTGGGGCAGGAGAGTGTGAGCATTTCCCAAGTCACTGGGGGCACTCTATCTGCCCAGCCTTGTGATTCCAGGAGAAGAGCTGCGGACACTACTGTGACTATTTAGGCGTATGTGAACGCATGGCCATGCTTGCTCTGGTGGCTGGGCTGGAGGCTCCCAGCCCCAGCTCTGCTTCTGGTCCAGCCCATAGGTACAACCTCTTTGTGCAGGAGAGCCCCCTGCAGGTTCTAAAACCACCCCACAAGCCATCACTTCCCGTTTCAAGTCCGGGGCATGTGCTTGTGTCACCTTGCTGCTGCCCATTCTCACTACAGCTGAAAATACTGCACAGGTTTCCCCAGGGGGAGAGGGAATAGCCCCATGTGACAGCTGCTACTCACGCCACTCAATGCACTTGTGGAGTGCCTAGTGAGGAGGGGAGCAAGGACGGGTGGAAGCCCCGTATGAATAGAGGCTGGAGAGATAGGAGGGGGGTAAAGGGAGCTGGCCAGATGTGCAGGGAGGAGCCAGCTCCAGCATGGAAGAGGCATCTGGGTAGTTCCTACTGTTCTTCCTATGGCAGTTTTGGGGCAGTTGGTATTCAGTGCCCTGTGCTTCCCCCCACTCCGCAGTGGCTCTGTGCAGGAACGCTCCCTGCCCAGGTGCCAGTGCCCTGTCCTGTCCCCCACCCACCCTGGCTGCTGGTACTTGTGCTCCTGCCCCTCTCCCAGGCCAGGGATCTCCAGTGGGACCCAATGTGGCTGGAAGGTGGGAGCCGGCTGGGCCAGGAAGTTCTACCTGCTCCCCACCAGCCCCATCTCATGCACTGCAGGTCAGGGGCTGCTCCAGCCCTTCTTCTGGCTCCTGCTCTCATCTCAACCCACCACCATCCTGCACTGAATTCTTGCAAGTAGGAGGGGAACATAACCAGGCCCTGCTCTTGCCTCCAGGAGAGCAGTGGGGCAGAAAACACTCGGTGGGTGGGAGGAACAGAAACAAAGATACCCCTAATATTTCATTGTGCAACCCTGGTGGGCCCTAAAGGAGTCTCAGTGAAAAAGATTACATGGTGTTTCCTATTCACTGAGTAGGCCCAGTGGCTCTGATTTGTGGACACGTCTACAACTGTGGGCCTAGGGGACCCAGTGATCATCCAGTGGGCCCTGTTGTATAACACAGACCACGGGACTTCCTTGAATTCCTTTCTGTTTGATCGAGAGCAGATCTTTTAGAAAACATCCAGGCTTGATTTCAGAATTCCCAGTGATGAGGAAGCCATCGTGACCCTGGGTAAGGTGTTAATCACCTTTACTGAGCCTCAGTTCTGGTCTGAAATTAGCCACGAGCCCTTCTGGAAAAATCAGTCTGACCTCGTCAATTGCTCATGACCAGCCAGAGTTTTTATGCTGTGCAAATTCCTGTTAGCGTGTGGCGACAACATCCTGGAGGGCAGAACATTGGAGATGGCAAACAGTTTGCTGTCCCCCTTTCCAGGCAGGGCCGAGCCAGCAGCAAAGCAGAGAATGTAGCTGTTTCCTGTTGGAAGCAAGTGTTTCCTGCTTGAACATGGCAGTTCTTCTCCCGCAGCATCAACTTCTGCACACCCAGCCCCCACTCCTGCACGTGTGCTGGGAGAAGTCAGGCTTTAACAAAAAAAAGCCATGGTGGTTTGAAGCCATCTGTGCCGTCGCCCCCAACTTACAGTTATTAGTTTCAACCAAAAGCACCCCCCGCCCCCCTGCAGTGCCTTTCCACATTGCCAAATCAGCGTGGCATCCGCAGCCCGGCCTCGGACAGCAAATGGATGGGGGGCTGAAACTGAGGCTAGAAGAAAAATATCACTGGATCGGAGAGCAGGAGATTTCTAAAAAAGGGTGTGAGACACCCAGCTCCAAGGACTCTGGGTCTGAGGAGGGACACTGTGTGTCTGCAACACACCTTGGGACGGGAGCGGGAACTCAAGGGCCCCAAATCCCTCACTCCGAGCTGCCAGCATCGTGGCCTGCAAAACTATCTCCGGCTGCCCTGGCTTTCCATGCGCCTGGCTCTCTCCAGCCCATTCTGCCCGACTCGCCTACACACTGAGGTCACGTCCGTGGCAGGTCTAGGCAATTTGTTACTACCCCTTTCACTGGAGGGCTTTGCTCATGCACTCCCACTGCCTGGACCTCCCAGGGAAGCTGCAGCTGTCTTGCAGGGTCCCTCCCAGCTCTTGTATGACATTCCCTTCAGGCCGTGTCTGAGCTTCAGGCGGTGTCTCCCCTCTTGCATGGGGGAAGGGGTCGCTTCCAGCCAGCCAGCCCCTCAGGCAAGGATCTCTCACTACCCCCAGCTCTGGCAGGGATGCAGACGGGGGACAGAGGTGAAGACATTTCACGTGCTGCAGCTGGGGAACACTGGCTTTACAAAGCCGTTTGAGCTGGCCGCCCCAGCAAACACCCAGCCGCACCGGGTTCAGGGCAGGCCACGCGCCTCCAAGGGAGCCCCGGAGTGAGGTCCATGGTGACCCTGCTCATTTCAGGCCTGTGGACCCTGTTCCGGGTGACTCCAGTGCACATTCAGACCTTGTGTGTCTCCAGAGGCACCCGCTTTGTTTGGTCCCTGGCTAGATGAAGGCAGAGACGCTAGGGGTATGTCTACACTACACTTCTTTTTCAGAAAAAGGTACGCAAATTGCGCGCCGCAATCTGTGTGCCTTGTTCCCATTCTTTTTTTGGAAGAGGCTTCTCTGGAATTTTCTGGAATTTGGCTCGTCTACACTGGGCCAAATTTTGGAAAAGACCTCCTCTTTCGGAAGAGCCCTTTTCCCTCGTGAAAAAATTTCGCAAGAGCAGACGCATTCCCTGGAGGCGGCGGAGTTTTTCCAGGATACCCCCATGGCCCAGGCCACAGGGAAGCCCCACCCAGGAAGTCGTAAAGAGATCAGGATCACCACTTCCATAAGAAGTAAAATCATTACGTACCCACGTGGGTGCACAGACAAGCTTGGAAAGGGGATATGAGTGACTGATGCTGCCTCAGTCTGCACGGAGCCTAAAACTGTAGCCCAAAGGGGCGGGAACTGCCCCATTCAGCTGAGCTGTGAAACTAGAGTTTCCATATTTGAACTTTCAAAAAAGAGGATGCTCTTGAGAGGGAGTGTATCTGTATCAGTCTCTACCCACTCACGTATTAATGTACACTATATATAACACATTAATACAACGTGAGTGGGTAGAGACTCATCCAGATACACTCCCTCTCAGGAGCATCCTCTCTTTTGAAAGTTCAAACATGGTAACCCTAGTGAAACCCGCTGCCACTCCAAGGAGGGACGGGACTCTGGCATGGGGTGAGGGCCTCCTGTGGACCACTGTCTAAAAATGGCCCCGTTTTCCCCACATCCCCAGCACCTGGCATATTGACAATCCAGCCCCTCTCACCTGGACAATGCAGGAGGCCAAGGCCTAAATCCCTCACTCCCCAGTGCAGCAAAAGAAAGGAGCAGCATCGAGGGGCCCAGGGCAGGAAAGACGGAGGTTGTGAAGAAGGGATGAGGGGAAAATCTACCCCAGAGAATGTCTCAGAAGCCCCGCTTTGAATCCCAAATACGAACCCCCCTGCAGCTGAGTGTCTGTGGGCTGGAGCCAACACTCCTTTCCCTCAGTCACTGCAGGAGCCGGAGCCATATTTGCAGGGCCCTTTACCCCGGTGGAGTCAGTGGCAGATCTGGGCTCTGCCCTGCAACCAGGAGCAGGTTTCTAAGCTTTGTGGGTTTGTTTCCGGTGAGCAGGTTTAGCCCCTACACCTCCCTGCTGCGGAGGAAAAAATAAAGATTTCTCTTTTCAGTTGAGTCAGAAAATGTAAATCTTCAGCCCAGGCGCTCGCAGGCCCCCTGGGAGAACACAGTGCAGCTCTCTGCTGGGAGCACGGGGCTTGTCTTTTGCAGGCCCCAGCACAGGGCCTGGAGAATGGACGGCATGGACCAAGCTGCCTCGTGAAGAGGGGACCACAAGGGGTGCCAGCTTCCCTTGCCCAGCAGTGAGAGACTTTGCTCTGCAGACCCTAGGTGTGTTCTTGGGGTCTTCCTGAGACAGGCCCCATGTTCACAAAGAGCCAGCAGAGAGCAGCCCTTACAGCCACTCAGCATGAAGCCAGGGTTCGCACACACCTGACTCATTCCCTCCCCCCGCCCCACACACACACCAGGATTTTCAAGAGGCCCTGTCTAAACAGTTTCATCTCAACCCCAGGCCTTGATGGGTTGCCATAGAACCTGGCTGCCAGCCTGGACCACCAACACTGAGCGTGCCGTGGTCACAAAAAAAGACACGGTGACTCTTTGCGACATACAAGTCAATGGTGCTTAGTTCCAGAGTTGTTGACTCAAGTCCCACGACTTGAACTCAAGTCCGACTTAAGTCGCCTAGGTGACTTGACTTGAGACTCGACTCGGGTTCATTGTTTGTGACTTGAGACTTGCTAATTTTGTTAAATCGACTTGGTGAAAAAACTGTCCGAAAATGTCAATATTGATGGCTTGTACAAAAGTGACTTTACATTTTTTTAAATTAAGACTTGAGACTCGACTCGAAAGTGACTTTAGGGGAGTTGAAACTCGACTTGAGACTTGAACTGTAGTGACTTGAGACTCGACTTGGACTTGACAATGACGACTTGAAAACAACATTGTTTAGTTCTACCCACAGAGAAACCACCAGGATGGGGACAGGAATGCGACCAGCAGATAGGTGCGTGTCAGAGCCTAAACCGTGTGGCTAGACAGCTCACCACCAGCGCCAGGAAATGAGCAGCCAGCCAGCACACAGCTCTGGGGGTAAGAGCCACCAGAGACCAATCACTGATGCTGCCAAAGCCTCGTGGTCTAAGTGGGGAGTATTGTTGGAATGTAGCCTCCCAGGGTATGTCTACACTGCAGAGTTTTTCTGGAAAAACAGCCATTTTTCCAGAAAAACTACACCTACATCCACATGGCAGTTGTGTTCTTTGGATAGAAAGTTGAAAGAATGGAGGGTTTTTCTGACACCAGTAAAACTCTTTCTACGAGGAAGAAGCCTTTTTCCAAAAGAGCTCTTTTGGAAAAAGGCGCGTATGGACAGGGAAGAGGGTTTTTTTTGAAGGAAGAGGCCTCCAGGAAAAAGCACCGGTGCCCTGGTGGCCATTCCATCCACAGCAATCAGAACTTAAATACGAGATAGCGTCCAATCAATGTGGACACTCTCTTTGAAAAAGCAGATCGCTTTTTCGTTGTGCTGTTGCTGTGTAGGCGCTCTCCTTCGAAAGGAGTTTTTTTGGAAGAACTCTTCCGGAAAAGCTTCTTCCGAAAGAAGCCTGCAGTGTAGACATAGCTTCAGACAGCTGTGTGTCTTGCTCACTCTCTTCTCCTATTCCCTTCAACCAATGGTAGCCAGACATGTCAAATAGCTCATTGCAAACCCAGGTTGCTGCTCCAAACCTAAGTATTGCTGGGAGACAAGTTCCTGAGAACTATTCCTAGGTTCCTAGCTGTAGGGACATTCTCCCATTGGCTGCGTCTAGACTGGCATGATTTTGCGGAAATACTTTTAACGGAAAAGTTTTTTTTTTTTTCCACCTCAACTATTTGGTGTCTGGGAGGTGGGCGGGCGTTAGCCCGCCCACATCTAAAGGACCTCCCCCCAGCCTGCGGGGAGGGTCCACAGAACCCAGAAGAACCAACTAATTACTGGGGACAAATAATGAAAAAACAGGTACGGTTGTGAGGGTCAAAGGGTTAAAGAGAGGGAGCCGGATGGGGATACCGAGCAGAGAACCCCAGACAGCGCCCACTGCCCCCCGAAGGTCTTGAGAGAGCCAGCGGACGCTGCCCATTGGAACTCTGCTCGGATTCGTGAGCGGATACAGCAAAGGAAATAGGCCCCACAGTCGCAGGCCCCTCCCCCGGCCAACCTCTTCTCCCTGGTTTTATAGATTGCCAATTTGGCCATAGCCAGGAGGAGGTTGACCAGGAGGTCCCGCGACTTTGTGGGGCCACGGATGGGATGTGCGTATATTAACAAGTGGGGGGAAAAGTGCAGCCAGAACCTCAACAGGAGGCTCTGGAGGAGCTGAAAGAGGGGCTGTAACCTGGCGCACTCGATGTAGATGTGTGCCAGGGTCTCCCTCACGCCACAGAAGAGGTACGTTTCAGGGGTGGGGGTGAACCGCGCCAAGTACACGCCCGTGCTCACAGCTCCATGCAGGATTCTCCAGCAGATGTCCCCGGTGGGCCCCGGAACCAAGGTCGAATAGAGGCTGGCCCACCGGGGCTCCCCACCCTCCATTGGTGGTAGGAGGTCCCGCCACTTGGTGTCTGGGCGGGACACGAGGGTGGGGAAGTGGAGCGTGTGAAGCACGAGCATGTACAGGTGATTCTTTGGCGCGGTTCGGAAGGGACCGGGTGCATCGCATGCAGCCGGCTAGGATGACGAGGGGGAGGCGGTCGGAAAGGTACACGGGGCTTGGGGCTGATGGAGAGATCGGGAGGGCTGAGGGTGAGGGGTGGGTGAGGTGCACCTTCTCGCAGGACCTTGTCGAGATAAACCCGAGCAGTGGGCGGCAAAGCGTCCTTCACCTCCTGAAGTACGTGCCAGGGAGTACGTAGGGTGGAGAGCCCCATGCGCTGAGCGGCGCCTGAGGATCCACCAGTCTCCCCGGCGGTAGTCCAGGAGGTCTCCGACTCTGGTGGTTTCTGCCAGGACCAACCTCTGGTGCACCGAGGGAGACTCCGCCGCCTGCACACGTAGATGGGGGTTGTGTAGCAGGGGCTCCGCAAGGAGGTCTGCCCCCAAGGTGGCTCCCAAGGACCTGGTCGCCGCAAGCAGCTTCCAGGTGCAGAGGAGGTCCTGGTAGAAGGCTGGCGGCCCGGAGAGGTCTCGCGGAAGACCTCTCAAATAAAGGAGCTGCCGGTCATATCGGAGCCCTCGGAAGCGGCGAAGGAAAGCGTGCGCAAACGTGCTCCACGCCGGACTACCTGCATCAAAGAGGAGTCTCTGCAGGGCCTGGAGGCGGAGGACTTGAACCCGCGTGCGCAAACACGTCAGGCCCTGCCCTCCTTCCTCCAGGGGGAGATGGAGAACCCCTGCAGAGACCCAATGCAGTCCTGGCCAGAAGAACCGCAGCATTAGCTGCTGGATATGGGCCAGGAAACCCGGGAGCGGGACCAGGGTGTTGAGACGGTGCCAGAGCATGGACAGGACCAATTGGTTAAGTACCAGTGCCCTCCCACGCAGGGAGAGGCACCGGAGCAGTCCCGTCCACCTCTGCAACCGCTCAACCACCCTGGCCTCTAAACCTTGCCAGTTCTCCGGTGGAGAGGGATGCGTGGCAGAAAGAAAAACGCCCAGATAGAGCAGCGGACCCGCGCTCCACCTGATGGCCTGAAGCACAGGTGGGAGCGAGCCTGCCTGCCACCCGGCCCCTACCACCAGGCCAGAGCTCTTGACCCAGTTGACCCGGGCGGAGGAGGCTGCCGAGTAAACGGCTTGGCAAGCCTCCACCCGCCCCAGGTCTCCCAGGTCCTGGACCACGAGGAGCACGTCGTCGGCATACGCCGACAGGACCAGCCTCGTCTCCGGCTCATGGAGCACCAACCCCGTCAACCTACTGCGAAGGAGACGGAGGAAGGGCTCCATGGCCAGAGCGTAGAGCTGGCCTGACAGCGGACAGCCTTGACGTACTCCCCGCCTGAAGCTGACCAGTGCGGTCAGGGTCCAGTTGAGCTTGACCAAGCACTCTGCGGAGGCATATAGCACCTGGAGAAACTCCACAAAATGGGGCCCGAAGCCGAAGGCCCACAGGGTGCCCAGGAGGTACCCGTGGTCCATCCGGTCGAACGCCTTCTCCTGATCCAAGGACAGGAGGGCGAACGACAGACCGTCCCTACACCCGAGCTCTAAGAGATCCCGGACCAGAAAAAGGTTGTCGAAGATGGTTCGGCCGGGGCGGTGTAGGTCTGGTCTGGATGAACCACGTCTGCCAGCACGGACTTCAGCCTTAGGAGATGGCTGGCGATTTTATAGTCCGTGCTGAGGAGGCGGGGCGCCAATTCCTCAGATCGCGGAGGTCCCCTTCTTGGGCAGCAAGGCAAGCACGGCTCGCCTGCACGATAAAGGGAGGACCCCGCTCTCCAGGGACTCGGCCCAGACGCTAGCAAGGTCTGGGCCGAGGACGTCCCAGAACACGCGGTAGAACTCCACGGTCAGCCCGTCCATGCCCAGGGATTTATTGGTGGGCATGAGGCGGAGGGCTTCCGAGAATTCGGCCAGGGAGAGAGGCAGCTCTAGCTGGTCCTGGTCACCCGCGCTGACCATCGGTAGTTCGTTCCAGAGAACCCTGCGGGCGTCGGCGTCGGTCGGATCCGGGGAGAAGAGAGAGGCGTAGAAGGCACGAGCCCTCTCGCGCATCTCCACCGGATCAGTGAGGGGAGTGCCGTCCTCTGCCAGAAGGCAGACGATGTGCCTTTTAGCCCCCCTCTTTTTCTCCAGGGCATAGAAGAAGCGGGAGCCTCGATCCATCTCCCAAAGGAGATGGATACGAGAACGAACAAAGGCACCCCGGGCTCGAAGGTCCTCGAGGGCCCGGAGTTCCTCCCGCTTCTCCTGGTACGCTCCGCAGAGGGGCGGATCCTCGGGGCTTGTGGCCAGCCGCCTCTCTAGCTCTAAAACCTCCCGTTCCAACTGCTCTATCATTGCATCCCTCCGCCGGCTGGCCCCCCGGGTGTAGTCCCGGCAAAAGAGCCGCGTGAGCACCTTCCCCACATCCCACCACCGCCGTGCCGAGGGAAAGGCGCACCGCCACCCGCGCCAGGCCAGCCAGAACTCCCAGAAGGGCGCTCACGAAGCCCACGTCCTCCAGCAGGCTGTTATTGAAATGCCAGTAGGCGGCCCGGCCTCTCCGAAGAAAGAGAGGCCTTCACGGCCACTAAATGGTGGTCGAGAATGGGGCGGCGGATGCTGGAGGAGTGGGCCGGAAGAGATGATGACGAGACAGATAAATACGGTCCAACCAGGAGTGGAAAGACCGACGACCCACCACCTGGACGTAGGTAAATACCGTTTCCTCGCCCAGGTGGAGGTCACGCCAGGCGACCACCAGGGAGTGATGGTCTATTATCTCCCTGAGGACAACTGCGGCGGCCGGGCACTGCTCGGGCCCCATACGGTCCCGGTCCTCAAGGGTGCAATTGAAGTCCCCGCCCAGAACCAGGCACTCGTGAGGATCCAAAGAGCCGAGGAAGGCAGATGCCCGCTGATAGAAGCGAAGCCTCTCCGAGATGGACGACGGGGCGTAGATGTTGAAAAGATTTAGTGTCAGCCCCTCCATCCGAACCCGGAGATGCAGCAGGCGACCCTGCACGACCTCGGCGGTCCCCAGCACCTCGGGCTGCAGGTTTGGGGAGAACAGGGTAGCCACCCCGGCTTGACGGGCCGACAGGTGGCTGAAATAAACCCTGTCCCCCCACTCCAGCCACCAACTAGCCTCGGCGGCCGGAGCTGCGTGGGTCTCCTGGAGGAATACGACAGAATACCTCCCCTTCCGAAGGAAGGAGAGTACCTGACACCTACGGAGACCCGACCTGCAGCCCTGGGTGTTTAGAGTGGTAAAGATGAGCGGCGGCATCGAGAGGGCTGGGGAAGATCCTCACCGGCAGGAGTGGCAACGGCCCCCATTGGGCCTCGCGGCAAACCATGACCGTGCCCAAAGGCGAGCAGAGCGTCGCGGAAGCTATGGACCCGCTGGTAAGCCGTGGCCTCCTGCCGCCTGGTCCCTTTACCCTCCCCCAAGAGGGCCCTTACTATTTGTAGGACGAGATGAAAATCTCCCCAGCGCTGAAGGGCGAGGGCGACTTTGTTCTTGGAGCCACTGATGTCTTCCAAGAAAGCACGCATCTCGCCCTTCAGCGCATCTGGCGTCGGGGCCTCTGGCCCTCGAACGCCTTGGGGCCAGACCCCTCCCTGAGCCCCGTGACCCATCGACACCGGGATGCGGGGTGTCTGAGGTCCCTGCTGAGAGGACAGTGGCGGAGGGAGACCGGCCCCAGATGTGCTGGGAGCAGGAGAAACGAAGACCGCCTCCCGGGGGCCAACATCTGGACTAAACGTGGCAACCCCAGGGGCGGCAGTAACAGAGTAAGGGGAGGAAAAGAGTTCAGGCAGGGGATCAGGAAAAGGAGGGAGACGAGGAAGGGGAGTAGGGGGAGGAAAAGGTGAGAGATTGGGGAAAAGACAAGGATGGGGGGGGAAGAGGAAGAGGGGTGGGAAAAGTTTTTCCGTTAAAAGTATTTCCGCAAAATCATGTCTAGATTGGCACGGATGCTTTTGCACAAAAGCATCCGTGGCCAGTCTAGACGCGATTTTGTGCAAGAAAGCCCCAATCGCCATTTTAGCCATCGGGGCTTTTTTGCGCAAAACAGTTCTTCGCTGTCTACACTGGCCCTCTTGCGCAAGTATTCTTGCGCAAGAGGCTTTTTCGAGCAGGGCGTGAAAGTATTTGCGCAAGAAGCACTGATTTTGTACATTACAAAGTCAGTGCTCTTGTGCAAATTCAAGCGGCCAGTGTAGACAGCTGGCAAGTTTTTGCGCAAAAGCGGCTGCTTTTGCGCAAAATCTTGCCAGTCTAGACGCAGCCATTAAGTTCTGCCCAGTCCACGAACCTCCTGGCTGAAAGCAGATTCTCTGGGCTATAGTGCAATGTTCCCTCTAATCTTTTCCATTCATGTGTGGCTTTTTTTCATGCATGTGCAGAATAAATTTTTCTATATGCACCAAGGCAGGTAAAAATGTGCATCACCAGTAAAAATAAAAACCTGGCTGTGGGTGCTCAGCAATCAGCGGGACAGCATTTAAATCTCTCCTGAGCAGCTACTCAAGCACACAGCTTACAGGGAACACTTCTGCCTTGGCTCCATTTTAGCCCCACCAGTGGTGCCTGTCCCTAGGGGGAGAATGAGGCACCTTGGTGAGGCTATTCAGGGGAGCTCATAATTCCACTGTAGGCCCTGTTCATGGCCTCCCTGGCCAGCTGAGAGAATTAACTCCCCAACCCACCGACTGGTGCGATGCAGCAGTGCTATCCAGGCTAACCCTGTGCTGCACAAAGCATCCAATCCGCCAAGTCCTGCTCCCAGAATCAAGGATGGTGAAAAGTCACTAGTCTGGCACCAGCTGTGCTCTGCAAGATTCTACAGTCACAGACTCTGGGGAAGGAGGGAGATAGGCACTGACATGCTAAGGGTCCCGAAAGGAAAACCAAGACTTAAATGAGCCTCAGGAGTCGTGGTGTATTCCCCAAATGAGGAGCTAAACTCCATTTACCGACGTTTACCTTCAACTACGCAACGACCAGGAGTGCCAGCTTAGCTGACACTAAACACTCTTCACAAAGGTTACATGCAGAGCAGGAGTTTTGAAGTGACTGGGGAAAGAACCTTTATTCTCCCTAGAGATGCTACTTCTCTCTTCTCCCCGTCCAATGCCCCACAGAAAATGTCCCCCACACACCACATACGAAACTGCAGCCCAACTCGCTGGTTTCTAAGAGCCCCCTGCTGCATCACCAAAGCAGCCTGACAGCTTTCCCCAGGGGTTGAACTGTGTCGGTAACAATGCGCAGCCCAAACAAAAACTGAAAGCTAGATGGTTTGTTTCTAGTCTTGTAGACTTGTCACAATTGCCTGTATTACCACGACAAGCAACATTCCCTCTAATCTTTTCTATCCACGAGCGGATTTTTCCAAGTGTGGAATAAATGTATGTATGTGCACCATCAATAGAAACATAAAACCTAGCTGTGGGAGCTCTGCTAATAAGCTGGGCAGCATTTGAATCTCTCCTCAGTGACTGCTCAAGTGCACAACTGACAGGGAACACCAACCAGTCCTGCGTGGGGTGATTGCAGGGGGTGATGCGTTCAGCAGGTTAGTGAGTAAAACAATCCCATGGCCCCAATTCTGATTTCACTTCAGCTGGGCAAACGCCACTGAGTTCAATGGAACCACTGTGGTTCCTCTGGAGGATCATGTGCCTTGACGTGAGGGTACATCAGTTCAATACTTTTGCACCTAGACTAGCTCCATATTTACCTGTTGCATTAGCACAACTAACGCAAATCTGGCTCTATTGCGCAGGCAGTGTTAAGGAAGGAGCTTTAAACATCGTTACAGGCTGAGAAACCCCACTGCAAAAAGGACTCCATTGGCTTCCACATGTTGGTGATTTGCTGATCAAATTCATACCATGGACAAGGTCATATACGATTTCTCAGGCTGCCGGCAGGGCCACTGGCATTTGCTTTGGAAATCAAGCTCTGCTTTTTGTGCTTCACCCAGCCATCAGCAACTCTGAGACCAGGGCTGGGCAGCTCATTATGTCGAGGCAAAACCACAGAGCAGAATCCAGCTTGCCTTGTGCTGGCTCTGCAGACCCATCGCTAACAACAAAGTGCCCAAGTGCTGCCTTTAATGGTTCAAGCGCAAGGCTTGGCACAGAGTTCGCTTTGTGTCTTGGGCAAGTCACCACCTCTCTGTGCTGCAGATGCTATGGGGAGTCTCTCCTGCCAGTAGGGGCAGAAGTGAGTGGCTCACCGTCTGGTGTGCCTCCTTGTGGCCTGGTGTGGCATAGCAGGCTCTCCTCAACTAGCGCCCTCTGGCCACTGCTGCTCCGGCTCTGTGGTGGTTGGCTGCTTCTTGAGACTCAGCCCTATGGCCAGGTCGCAGACAGATCCCCCCCATTTCCAGGGTAAGGTTCCATATCCAAGATAGATGCATCAGCACCAGCAGTCACACTAGCTTCAGGCTCTCAGGACATCCCCTAGGGCCCCGCAACAAACTAATTCCAACTCGTCCCACATGGGCTGACGCCCCACCACAGCCCTGGTGCAGGCTCCTCAAAGAGACAGCCTCTCAGTTCCTTGCTGGTTCTCTTGGGCTCAGCCCCAAGTCTTCTTCTTCTTGGCCAGGGGTGCGCGAGCCCTTTCAACTGCTTCTATTTAAAGGGCTTGCAACTTCCCCGCAGCTGCCAGGCAATGCATTGCCAGACAGGCACGAGGAAGGCGTGAGCCCTTTAAATAGAAGCAGTTAAAAAGGCTGGCGTGTCTCCGGCTCCCAGGCAATGCGCCGGGGGCGGGGCCTAGAACTGCCACGCGGGCCGGATGAGAGCCGTAGGAAGGCCGGATTTGGCCCACTGAGAGTCTTTTGCCCACCCCTGTTCTTGCCAGCTTTCTGACAGAAGGGAGATAGATGGGATTTGGAACGGACACGAGCAACACACCTCAAAGAACAACCGTTACAAAAGGTAAGTAGCCGTTCCTTCTTCTTCGAGGGCTTGCTCATGGGCATTCCATGAGATGACATTCCTCAGCTCACCAGGAGGAAGGGTCGGAGATCACGGCGTAGCTGTCTGGAGGACCGCCCTGCCGAACACCGCATTGTTCTGAGCCTGCTGGGCGATGGCACAGTGCATCGCCAGCGTGCGAACAGAGGACCATGTCGCCGCCCTGCAAATGTCCTGCATGGAACCTGCACGAGGAACACTGCTGAGGAAGCCTGTGTCCTTGTGGAATGAGCCGTCATGGCCAGAGCTGGGGCCTTGGCCAGGTCATAGCCTGTCCTGATGCAGGGCATAATTCAGGAAGAGAGCTAGGACAAGATGGGCAGCCCAGTTCCGCCATCGCAGTGAAGAGTTGTGAGTTACAAAATGGTTTGGTGGGTTCAGCGTCGAAGGCTAAATGCCCTCTGACATCCAAGGAGGGCAGGGCTCGCGCCCTAGAAGCAGCGTGCAGTTTAGGGACGAATACAGGCAGAAAAATGTCCTTGTTCACATGGAAATGGGAGACCACTTTGGGCAGGAAAGCTGGGTGAGGATGAAGCTGCACCCTGTCCTTATAAAACACTGCATACAGGAGTTTGGAGATCAAGGCTTGGAGCTCTGAAGCCCTCCTGGCTGAAGTTATGGCCACCAGGAAGGTGAACTTCCATGAGAGGTAGGACAGGGGACAGGTAGCTACAGCTTCAAAGGGAGGGCCCGTGAGCCAGGAGAGGACCAAGCTGAGATCCCATGGAGGTGAAGGATGTTTAACCTGAGGGTACAACCGCTCAAGACCCTTGAGAAAGCACCCCACACTGGGGTCAGTGAAAAGGGACCCATCCCTGGGTGGAAGGCCGAAATGGCAGCCAAATGAACCTTAAGGGATGACAGGACAAGGCCTGCAGGGCCCAGCCAGGGTTACCTGGCTGCAGAGGCCCCTCCCCCGCAGCCCTACCGAGCATGCCTGGGCTGTAGCTCCACTATAAAAGCCTGGGGAAGGACTCAGTCAGGGGTGGCAGCAGGAGGAGAAGGACCTGTGAAGGGAGCTCCCTCACGGCTGTCACCAGAGACTCCAGAAGAGGCATCCCGGTGGGGATGCGGAGGTGAGCTGGTGCATCCCAGAGGCTCCCCGCCAAGGAGACACCGGCCCAGAGGGCGCAGCAAGCTGGACGAGTACATGGGAAGGAACCCCAGTGAACCAGGCAGGAAGTGGCCCAGGGCAGGAGCGGGAACCACCTCTCCCGCCCCGAGAACCTCGGTGCGTTTCAGGCCGGATTGCCCCGCCGAGGGAGTGACCCGCTATCCGGTCACTCACAGGGCCCTGTGCCAGGACCTGGTGGAGTAGGGTGAGCCCAGGTCCCCCGTACCTGGGGTGTGTCCCCGCTACAACCCTGAACTGTGTTTTGTACTCGGGCTGGAGGGCCTTGGACTTGCCTTAAAGGGCCAGACTTAAACTGTGTTTCAGACTCAGGCCAGCGGGCCTAGCCTTAAGAGGTCCTACGGGAGGGCCAGGCGGGAGTGGCCCGCCACACAGGTCTAAAAGGTAATCGAGGACCAAGGCTATAGTGGCATCCTGAGGCCGAGCCCCCTTGTGCAGAGACCAAGTGAGAAGTGATTCCACTTAGCTAAGTACGTGGCTCTAGTGGATGGCTTTCTGCTACTCAGGGGGACTCCCCAACCAAGCCTGAGCACTGAAGTTCTCGAGGGATCAGCCATGGAGTCTCCATGCCATGGGGTGGACAGACAGGAGGCTGGGGTGCTGCAACTGGCTGTGGTTCTGCGAAAGAAGGTTGGGGTAGAGGGGCTATGGGCCTGTCCGCCATGAGCTGAGCAGCAGCATGAACCAATGGTGCCGGGGTCATGCCAGAGCGATGAGGCTCATGTCTGCTCTGTCCTGTTGAATTTTGAGAAGGACCTTGTGTACCAGGGGAAGGGAGGGAATGTGGACAGCAGGCAGCCCGACCACGGAATGTGGAGCGTGTCCATGCAGGAGCCACGGCTGTGGTTCTGAAAGGAGCAAAACCGGTGACACTTCCTCTTGCTCCTCGTGGCAAACAGGTCCCTCAGGTGCCGATGCTGGGGTTGGTGCCAGTGCCCGTGCTGGATGCACAGACTGCATCAGAGCTGGTGTCAAGTGCTCCATGATTCAGATAAGGTCCTGTGCTGCCTCAAAAGTGTTCTGCGTCAAAGGGAGGCCCAGTTTCTCCTTTCCATCCAGAGGAGTCCAACGACACTGGACTCAACGGCCCCACCCTTGGGGCCGGAGTCGACAGTGCTGGAGGTGCTGTGCTGTCCCGAGGGTGCCCCACACCGCGGGGCACACCAATGGAACATGACTGCTGGCCTTCTTGGCTGGAGACTAGTCTCTGCTAGGCCTGGCCTTATGTGGCACTGGAGACGGAGAGCGGTGCCAGGCAGAAGCACTTGTCTTGCCTGCCAGGGATCAGCACCAGTGCTCTTTTGGGCCTTCTTTAGGAGGCGCCGATGTGTCCCGCCCGGAGGCCAGTGCACTATGCACCGAAGACGACGGCGTCGGGTCTGGCGCTGTGGGTCCAAGTGCCCACTCCGTGAACAGGAGTTGGAAGTGCTGATCTCGCTGAGTCCGAGGCTTGACACGCCTGCGGAGACTGCACTGATCTGCTAAGTGCCCTTCTCCAAACACCTGAGGCAAGCCCTATGCGGATCCCTTCTGGGCATGGGCTTGCCACAAGTGACGCAGTCCTTCACCCCTGCTGCTTGCCCCAGGGGGAACTGGAACAAGAAACAAAAACCAACAAAAGATGGTGGTTGGGGAAACCCCCCAACACAACTAACAATGAACTAACAACACTGACTAATGAACTAAACACGGGTAAGAGAAACAGAGCTTGGATTACAGAGCAAGAGACTAAGCGCGCCGACGACCGTCACTGGCGGTAAGCAGGAACTGAGGGGGTGAAGGGCTGGCTGAGCTCTATATACCGTGCCATGCAAGTGCCACTCTAGGGGGGCTCCACAGCCGGCCTGACGGGTCCCACTAAACTGGGAAAAAAGCCTTCTAATGATCATGCACACTGAGCAAGCACACACCTATTGGAATGGTCACTAGAAGAAGAACCGTCTCTTGGTGTTCACACCTCCACTTCAGCTGCTAGAAGTGGGCCTCGCCCTCCCTGACTGATTTAACCTCGTTATCTCTAGCCTTATTCTGGCCTGCATATTTATACCTGCCTCTGGAAACTTCCACTCCATGCATCTGACCAAGTGGGTCTTTGCCCACGAAAGCTCATGCTCCAATACGTCTGTTAGTCTATAAGGTGCCACAGGACTCCTTGTTGCTTTTGCAGATCCAGACTAACACGGCTACCCCTCTGATACTCAAAGAAGAACCGTCATTGTGGTTTTCCTCCAAAATTCAGCCCGTGCTCAACATAAGGCCCATGGCATTTTGGAACATTCCATCAGTTCAGGTGAATGAGCTGTCATGCTAGATACAGACTGTAACCCAGTGAGGGCTTAATACTGAGCCTTAAAGGGCATTTATACAAGGGTCTTGTTATTTTCCAGCCAAAAGTTGTCCACAGTTTGATACAGTGCAAAGCAGCTAGGAGTTACAGCAGTGGTAGCACAACGGACCAGGTGCAAGGGTTAGCCAGTGTAAATACCACTTTGTCGGTCCTCTCTGACCAACATTAGATAGTGGGGTTTTCACAGTACAGCATGTAAGGATCAGGGAGGGATTCTTCCCAACCTATTCAGTTTCATTGGACCTTTTCCCTCTGCAGTCAGGACTGGCCAGGACTGGAGATGGGTCTTTGTGTGGAGAAAGCCGGGGCTTTGAGGTGGCCCCGAGGATTTTGTCCCCGTTGCTTGGCTGACTCATTCTTGCTCACACCCTCAGGTTGCCATATGTGGAGTCGGGCAGGAATTTCCCCCACCTCATATTGGCCTTGAACTTCGGGGGTTTTTTGTACAGGGCATTTGCCAGGATTAGCTGCATCTCTCTCACTTAATCATTTCCCTGCCATTGCAGGGAATTTGGTCCTTTCTATTCTCTGCTTGTGGCATATAATAGTCTAGTCTCCTGCGAGCTGGAGGACTTGGGCTGAATTTTGGCTGTTACCAGGTGATACAGGCGGCTGGTGTTATCCAGGTGGTCGGATTGAAGAGTTGATGTGCCCCTCTGGCCTTACTCTATAACAGTTATGGCTGCAACGGAGGGGCACAGAGCACTGGAAAATCTGGTGCCTGCAGAGGCAGCAAATACAGGAGATTGTAGAGAAATATTCCGACCACTCACAAGGCCTCAGGGTACCGATTCACTGCACTGGATTACAACCCCCACCAATTACACAGACCTGCTGCATCCTGTGCCTTATATAGCAAGACCATCCCTCTTTTGCTGTCTTTTAAAGATGAGCTAGTCTTCAGTAGTTGTAGTCTGAGAGTTTGTCCTTGGACTATGGGGAAGAAAGCTCCCCCCCCGCTATTTTCACCCTTGTTGGTGAAAAATCCCTTTTATTTTATTGGCATGTTGCATGTCTGGCTTCTGAGCCGGGGGGACAGAGACACCCGCAGAGGGCATGGTAGCGTGATGTGCCTCCTGCACAACTCCCCTGCTCGTTCAGCTGAGCCGTGTCCCGTGCGCTAGTAACTCTGCCACCCCACCAAGCCTGTGTGAGAAAGGCGCCTTGTGGCAGAATTCCACTGAGGAAGCCGTGGCTGGTGCAGTTGCTCTCTTCCTGGCGTGTTCACCTCCAGGGTTTTGTGGCTCCCTGCCCATCTGGCCCAGGGATGCCCCACCGGAGTCAACTCGATCATTCATATGTCAGGTTAATTTGCGTAGAAAGCATGTGGGGGGAAACCCCAGGAAACAGGCAGCCCAGGCGTTAATCAAATCTAACTCTAATAATAAACCACTGGAGTAATGAGCAGGCTCAGGGGCTAGAGCTCAGTGTGAGATGGCAGGAGCTGCGGGAGATTAGACTTGGCCTGAGACGAGAGTGAGGGTGAGTATCCTGCTCACTCTTTGTATTATATGCAAGGACCGGGGAGGGGAGCAGGCGTTGGCAGGGCTGGGGTTGGAGTGGGGGGAGAAGAGTGGAGTCAGCTGACCCGTGGCTGGCTTGGGAGGTATGTGGCTGGTAAGATCTCATGCAAGGAGAGGGCAGGAAGCCTCATGTGCTGGTTGGTGTTTAATTTAGCTGCCTGCACGCCCCGCTGCCCTTTTGAAACCCCAGGTCCCACTCCCTGGGCAGGCTGGGGGAGTAAGCATGGTAGTCGAATAGAGCGGCCCGCACTGCCAACTTGCACTTCCATACAAGAGATGAGAGATCAGGGAGCGTGGTCCCTGCTTGTCTATAGCAGGGAGGGGAAACCAGGGAGGAGAATGAACAAAAGGAAGCCCAGTTCTGGCCCTGCTCTGCCCTTTAACGCCTCTTCCTCAAGAGAGAGCAGGAGAGTGCTGCCCTGCAGCACGTGGCCAGTCTGGATCGGGCTCTGTGCCTGCACCGAGGGGCTGCGGCAGTGCTGAGACCCACGTGCAGCGAGTGCCTCTACCTAGCACCCGGGGGAGCTTGGAAAGATTTGGACCCTGGGTGTCTGGGTCAGAGGAGGCAGCGAGGAGGCAGGAGCTCCTCCCCCCAGCTCTGCTCTTAGAGGAGGGCAGAGCACTGGACCCCCAAGGAGAGTGTGCTAGGTACCGTGGGGGCAGATCTCCAGTCAAAGGCCACACGTGGGAGACAAGATCTCAGCAGGTTTCTAGAATTGCGTGTGACAAGCAGCTGTTTGCTCTGGGTGTTACAAGCGCTGGTAGCCACAGGCCTGGGCCAGGGAAGGAGGAGGTGCTGAGTTCTGCTTGCGGCCACAGCACCGAAAACCCCAGCTGTGCTGCCAGGCAGGTCAGAGAATAAGCCGCACTTGTGTTCTTGCTGGGGACCTGGCTTGGTGAGACAAGAGCAGAGACAGTCCAGGACAGGCAATAGAATAGTAGCTACGGGCCAAACCCTTTCAAAATATCCAGGGGGCTTGGGATCAGAGTGTGGCCTCTGGAATCGCCCATTGGGTTTTGGCTTCACGTCCCAGCTGGGGCCTAACTTCCGGGTTGGACCCAGCCATGATCTTGCACCGACATGCTCATGGGCAATGTCAGGCCCACGTGGCGTTGTCCAGCCCTCAGCACGTCACATGCAAGATGGCGGATTTCTCCTCAAACCCCAGGGCTCTGCTCCTTGGGGGCAGCTTCTTGCCAGATGAGCTGATGAGATCAGAGGCCTCCTGCACCCCGCCCCACTCTGGAGAGCAGCTCTTGGCCCTTCTCTAATTAGAAACTAGTGAGCGTGAGCTGCATTTGCCATTGAAGACAGTCAGATGCCCTGCTGCCTGGGCCAGTTATTTTTAGTTGGGCAAAGCAGAAGCCACACTCCAGCCTGTCAGAATGGGAGCATTTTGCATCCACTTGGCTCTGATGTAACAGGCACATAGCATGGAAAATCAGGTCCCAGGCACCAAAATAGGGAAATCTCCAGGAAGTCACAGGACACACCAGCAAGCT